>CAWUFW010006146.1:0-453885 GCA_963921515.1 Calotriton arnoldi
ACAATAGATCTCGCATAGCGAGCAGCGCTTTGCGCTGCATCGCTAGGCGAGACCTAAAAAGGAGGGGGAAGGGGACAGAGACGGAGTGTGCAGAGACTGGAGGATACTGATAGGACAACAAGGAGGGGGAGGGACCAGAGGAATCTGATAGGACAAGAAGGAGGGGGACAGAGAAGGAGTGTGCAGAGACTGGGGGATACTGATAGGACAAAGAGGAGGGGGAGGTGCCAGAGAAGGAGTGTGCAGAACCTGGAGGATACTGATAGGACAAGAAAGAGGAGGAGGGGACGGTGAAGGAGTGTGCAGAGACTGGAGGATACTGATAGGACAACAAGGATGGGGAGGGGCCCAAGACTGAAGATAGTGATAGGACAAAAAGGAGGGGGAGGGGCCACAGAAGGAGTGTGCAGAGACTGGATGATACTGATAGGACAAGGAGGAGGGTGAGGGGCCAGAGACTGGAGGATACTGAGAGGACACCAAGGAGGGGGAGGGGCAGAGACTGGAGGATACTGATAGGACAAGAAGGAGGGGGAGGGGCCAGAGAAGGAGTGTGCAGAGACTGGAGACTACTGATAGGACAAGGAGGAGGGGGAAGGGCCAGAGACTGGAGGATACTGATAGGACAAGAAGGAGGGGGAGGGGCCAGAGAAGGAGTGTGCCTGGAGGACACTGATAGGACAAGAAGGAGGGGGAGGGGCCAGAGACTGGAGGATACTGATGGGACAAGAAGGAGGGGGAGGGACAAGAGAAGGAGTGTGCAGAGACTGGAGGATACTGATAGGACAAGAAGGAGGGGGAGGGGCCAGAGAAGGAGTGTATAGAGACTGGAGGATACTGATAGGACAAGAAGGAGGGGCAGGGGCCAGAGACTGGAGGATACTGATAGACGAAGGTGGGGGAGTGGCCAGAGAAGGAGTGTGCAGAGACTGGAGGATACTGATAGGACAAGAAGGAGGGGGAGGGGACAGAGAAGGAGAGTGCAGAGACTGGAGGATACTGATAGGACAACAAGGAGGGGATACTGGTGGACAGGGAGGGTGATGGGTGCAGAGGGGGTGATGGGTGAGGCTGGTGGGAGATTGGAGGATGGGAAAGAAGAGGATGTGTGCCAGTCGCTACCTTGGAGAGATGGTTCCAAGTTGTGGCACTCACCTGAGCTGAACGTTTTCTCTTTGATCCCCTGAAGAAACATTCTGCTCAAAAGACTGACAACAAAACAGTGATTGAAAAACTAGCCTCCATATTACACCTCCAGCTTGAACCTCAGAAGATGTCTTCCAGCACAGTGGGAGAGAAGGTAGAAGCAGCCCACATTTGATGTCTGCTTTGGTTTTGTTGTTCGTGCTGCCACCTTTGATTGCTCCTCAAATTGTTATCTCACTTGATTAGTTAAAATACACATGGCCCCAGGTCTTTGCAGATCTCATATGTGCTCTTAAGTATGTGCCATGTAACCCAGACCTTAGTAGCACCAATGTTTAACATGTGGAGAGCTAAGAATTACCCACATCCATGCAACCACACACGCGCACACACACACGCACACCCCTCATTCCTTGACACATACAAAACCATTGCCCCACAGGCAGCAGTAGTGAAGGTGGAGAATCCAGGGAGAGGTGGAGAGTCCGGGGAGAGGTGGAGAGAGAGAAGGATGAGGTAGAGAGAGAGAAGGATGAGGTGGAGAGAAAGAAGAAAGAAGGGTGAGGTGGAGAGAGAGAAGGGTGAGGTGGAGAGAGAGAATGGAGCGGTGGAGAGAGAGATGGGTGAGGTGGAGAGTCCAGAGAGAGGTGGAGAGGGAGAAGAATGAGGTGGAGAGTCCAGAGAGAGGTGGAGAGTCCAGGGAGAGGTGGAGAGAGAGAAGAGTGAGGTGGATAGAAAGAAGGGAGAGGTGGAGAGAGAGAAGGGAGAGGTGGAGAGAGAGAAGGGAGCGGTGGAGAGAGAGAAGGGTGAGGTGGAAAGAAAGAAGGGTGAGGTGGAGAGAGAGAAGGGTGAGGTGGAAAGAAAGAAGGGAGAGATGGAGAGAAAGAAGAGTGAGGTGGGGCGAGAGAAGGGAGAGGAGGAGAGTCTAGGGAGAGGTGGAGAGTCCAGGGAGAGGTGGAGAGGGAGAAGGGTGAGGTGGAGAGTCCAGGGAGAGGTGGAGAGAAAGAAGGGTGAGGTGGAGAGTACAGGGAGAGGTGGAGAGAGAGAAGGGAGCGCTGGAGAGTCCAGGGAGAGGTGGAGAGAGAGAAGAGATGCGGTGGAGAGTCCAGGGAGAGGTGGAGAGAGAGAAGGGTGAGGTGGGGAGTCTAGGCAGAGGTGGAGAGTCCAGGGAGAGGTGGAGAGAGAGAAGAGTGAGGTGGATAGAAAGAAGGGAGAGGTGGAAAGAGAGAAGGGAGAGGTGGAGAGGGAGAAGGGTGAGGTGGAGAGTCCAGGGAGAGGTGGAGAGAAAGAAGGGTGAGGTGGAGAGTACAGGGAGAGGTGGAGAGAGAGAAGGGAGCGCTGGAGAGTCCAGGGAGAGGTGGAGAGAGAGAAGGGAGCGGTGGAGAGTCCAGGGAGAGGTGGAGAGAGAGAAGGGTGAGGTGGGGAGTCTAGGCAGAGGTGGAGAGTCCAGAGAGAGGTGGAGAGAGAGAAGAGTGAGGTGGATAGAAAGAAGGGAGAGGTGGAAAGAAAGAAGGCAGAGGTGGAGAGAAAGAAGAGTGAGGTGGGGAGAGAGAAGGGTGAGGTGGAGAGTCTAGGGAGAGGTGGAGAGTCCAGGGAGAGGTGGAGAGGGAGAAGGGTGAGGTGGAGAGTCCAGGGAGAGGTGGATAGAAAGAAGGGAGAGGTGGAGAGTCCAGGGAGAGGTGGAGAGAGAGAAGGGAGAGGTGGAGAGAGAGAAGGGAGCGGTGGAGAGTCCAGGGAGAGGTGGAGAGAGAGAAGGGAGCGGTGGAGAGTCCAGGGAGAGGTGGAGAGAGAGGGGGAGGTGGAGAGAGAGAAGGGTGAGGTGGAGAGTCCAGGGAGAGGTGGAGAGAAAGAAGGATGAGGTGGAGAGAGAGAAGGGAGCGGTGGAGAGAGAGAAGGGAGAGGTGGAGAGAGAGAACGGAGTGGTTAGAGAGAGAAGGGAGCGGTGGAGAGTCCAGGGAGAGGTGGAGAGAGAGAAGGGTGAGGTTGAGAGAGAGAAGGAGGAGGTGGAAAGATGGTAGAGGTGGAGAGAAAGAAGAGTGAGGTGGAGAGAGAGAAGGGTGCGGTGGAGAGAGAGAAGGCAGCAGGGGAGAGAGAGAAGGGAGAGGTGGAGAGAGAGAAGAGACCAGTGGAGAGTCCAGCGAGAGGTGGAGAGAAAGAAGGTTGAGGTGGAGAGAGAGAAGGCAGCAGGGGAGAGAGAGAAGGGAGAGGTGGAGAGAGAGAAGGGAGCGGTGGACAGTCCAGGGAGAGGTGGAGAGAGAGAAGGGTGAGGTTTAGAGTCCAGGGAGAGGTGGAGAGAGAGAAGGGAGCGGTGGAGAGTCCAAGGAGCGGTGGGGAGTCCAGGGAGCAGTGGAGAGAAAGAAGGGTGAGGTGGAGAGAGAGAAGAGTGAGGTGGAGAGAGAAGGGAGAGGTGGAGAGATAGAAGGGAGCAGTGGAGAGTCCAGGGATAGGTGGAGAGAGAGATGGGTGAGGTGGAGAGTCCAGGGAGAGGTGGAGAGAGAGATGGGTGAGGTGGATAGAAAGAAGGGTGAGGGGGAGGGAAAGAAGGGTGAGGTAGAGAGTCCAGGGAGAGGTGGAGAGAGAGAAGGTTGAGGTGGAGAGAGAGAAGGGTGAGGTGGAGAGTCCAAGGAGAGGTGGAGAGAGAGAAAGGTGAGGGGAGAGAGAGAAGAGTGAGGTGGAGAGTCCAGGGAGAGGTGGAGAGAGAGAAGGGTGAGGGGAGAGTCCATGGAGAGGTGGAGAGAGAGAAGGGTGATGTGGAGAGAGAGAAGGGTGAGGTGGAGAGAGGCAAAGGTGAAGGCAAAGGAGAGGGACTAACAGGGAGGAGGCTGAGGCAGGAGGAAGGATAGTGAGTAAAAAACAAGGATGGTGAGGGTACGAGAAGGAGGACAAGTCGTAAAGACAGAGGAGGGTGAGCAAGAGTGAGAGGATGGTGAGGAACAGAGAAAAGGGCGAGGAAGAGAGAGAAGGGTGAGGAAGTGAGATACGGGTGAGGTGGAGTAAGAATGAAGAGGTGGAAACAGAAGGGCGAGGTGGAGTAAGAATGAAGAGGTGGAAACAGAAGGATGAGGTTGAGTGAGAAGGAAGAGGTGGAGAGAAAGAAGGGCTAGAAGGAGTGTGAATAATTTGAGGCTCAGCAAGAGGATGGTGAAGTGAGCGAGAAAGTAGGATAAGCCAGAAATTAAGAGGGTGATGTTAGAAAAATAAGTGGGTGAATTGGGGAAAGAGAAGGGCATAGCAGGGATAAGGTGGAGAGAGAGTAGGATGAGGTGAAGAGAGTGAGGTGTGAGAAAGAAGAGGGTGAGGTGAATTGAACATCAGGGTGAAGTTTAGAGAAAGTAGAGTGAAGTCGAGGGAGAGGAGGGCGGCACAGAGTATAAAGAGAGTGGAAAGAACAAGGAAGCCTTGGGACAACCTCCCAGATCCCAAATCCCGGAGCCGGGCCTCTCATCTAAAGAAAGCGCAGCATCTTATCACAGATCAAAGCTCTCAGCTCACTAAAAATGATTACCTGTGTGCATATGTCTCCCTTTTCTTCAACCATCACACTTCTAAGCGCTGCGTCCCATAACATGATAACCACCCCTCGGTGGTCTTCACGCACAGCATGGAAACACTTCCCACATAGGATCAAAGCAAAGACAACAGTGTCCAGCCATAACAGCCACAACAGCCCACCCATGTAGCTAGTGCTTCTGCACCCCACATAGGGGTAGTAAGAGCTATATAAAGGCTACAACATAATACACAAAGACATAGAAATGGATGGGCTGTTAGAAAATCTGTAGCTCACTTCCATTTCTCACCAGAAGAGGGCAGAATCCCTAGTGTTTCTGACCATGCCCAAGGCTCTTACCTCGCCATTTGGAGTAGTGCAGGCGCTTGACCTCTGGTTCACTATCGCGCTTTGTGGTGCTGGCCTTGCGCTCTTTTTCCTGTTTTTCGTACAAGAGCTTGGCTGCCTCCTTGCGGGCGAAGTCTGAGAGCTGGTCCGTGTACTGTCCATAGATCTGTGAGGGCGAGAGAGTGAGAGAGAGGGTGAGAGAGATCTAGAGGCGGAGCCAGAGTGTGCTCACTCTCACCGACAGACTCGCATGGCCTTATTATGATGTGACGTTACGAGGTGAAAAATACAGAAACACGGTATGCTCACACTTTTGGCTGCTTAAGTTAACACATGCACAGAGATGTTAGACAACTATATCATTCCAGTCCCAAAATAAACATGCATTGGTAAAGCCAATACGTCTGACAATGTCCACCAGACTTTTGGGTTTTGCTACTTTTATTGTTAGGGAAGCCGCCGTGTTCTCATCAACCCCAAAAATAAGTGCCTTAAAAGAGATTTTTATTGGTCTCAAAAAGCAAACATTGCCATAGTAGTCCCTGCCACTGAACGGCCTTTGTGTGGATGCGCTCCTTGTGAAAGGGCAGAATGCAGTCACTCAGAGTGAAGTCAGCCAGTGGCCGAAGCAGGCTGATCCACTGCCCCACGCTGTGTTCACTCACACAGAAGTCAGCCAATGGCCGAAGCGGGCTACCCACTGCCCCACGCTGTGTTCACTCACAGTAAAGTCAGTCAGTGGCTGAAGCAGGCTGACCCACTGCCCCACGCTGTGTTCACTCACACTGAAGTCATCCAGTGGCCGAAGCAGACTGATCCACTGCCCCACGCTGTGTTCACTCACACAGAAGTCAGCCAATGGCCGAAGCGGGCTACCCACTGCCCCACGCTGTGTTCACTCACAGTAAAGTCAGTCAGTGGCTGAAGCAGGCTGACCCACTGCCCCACGCTGTGTTCACTCACACTGAAGTCAGCCAGTGGCCGAAGCGGGATGATCCACTGCTCCATGTTGTGTTCACTCACACTGAAGTCAGCCAGTGGCCGAAGCGGGATGATCCACTGCTCCATGTTGTGTTCACTCACACTGAAGTCAGCCAGTGGCCGATGCGGGCTGACCCACTGCCCCATGCTGTGTTCACTCACCCTGAAGTTAGCCAGTCGCCGAAGTGGGCTGACCCACTGCCCCACGCTGTGTTCACTAACAGTAAAGTCAGTCAGTGGCTGAAGCGGACTGCCCCACGATGTGTTCACTCAAACTGAATTCAGCCAGTGGCCAAAGCGGGCTGACCCACTGCCCCACGCTGGGTTCACTCACACTGAAGTCAGTCAGTGGCCGAAATGGGCTGACCCACTGCCCCACGCTGTGTTCACTCACACTGAAGTCATCCACTGGCCAATGCAGGCTGACCAACTGCCCCACGCTGTGTTCACTCACACTAAAGTCAGTCAGTGGCGGAAACGGGCTGACCCACTGCCTCACGCTGTGTTCACTCAAACTGAAGTCAGCCATTGGTTAAAGCAGGCTGACCCACTGCCCCACGCTGTGTTCACGCACACTGAAGTCAGCCAGTGACCGAAGAGGGCTGACCGACTGCCCCACGCTGTGTTCACTCACACTGAAGTCAGCCAGTGGCTGAAGTGGGCTGACACACTGCCCCACGCTGTGTTCACTCACACTGAAGTCAGCCAGTGCCTAAAGCGGGCTGACCCACTGCCCCACGCTGTGTTCACTCACACAGAAGTCAGGCAGTGGCCAAAGTGGGCTGACCCACTGCCCCACGCTGTGTTCACTCACACTGAAGTCAGGCAGTGGCCGAAGCGGGCTGACCCACTGCCCCACGCTGTGTTCACTCACACAGAAGTCAGGCAGTGGCCAAAGTGGGCTGACCCACTGCCCCACGCTGTGTTCACTCACACCAAAGTCAGCCAGTGGTTAAAGTGGGCTAACCCACTGCCCCGCGCTGTTTTCACTCACACTGAAGTCAGATAGTGACCGAAGTGGGCTGACCCACTGCCCCACACTGTGTTCACTTACACAGAAGTCAGCCAGTGGCCGAAGCGGGCTGACCCACTGCCCCACGCTGTGTTCACTCACACTGAAGTCAGCCATTGGTTAAAGCAGGCTGCCCCACGCTGTGTTCACTCACACTGAAGTCAGCCAGTGGTTAAAGCAGGCTGACCTACTGCCCCACGCTGTGTTCACTCACACTGAAGTCAGCCAGTGACCGATGCAGCCTGACCCACTGCCCCACGCTGTGTTCACTCACATTGAAGTCAGTAAGTGACTGAAGTGGGCTGACCCACTGCCCCATGCCGTGTTCTCTTATAGTGAAGTCAGTCAGTGGCTGATGCAGGCTGACCCACTGCCCCACGCTGTGTTCACTCACAGTAAAGTCAGTCAGTGGCCAAAGTGGGCTGACCCACTGCCCCACGCTGTGTTCACTCACAGTGAACTCAGTCAGTGGCCAAAGTGAACTGACACACTGTCCCACACTGTGTTCACTCACACTGAAGTCAGCCAGCGGCCGATGCGGGCTCACCCACTGCCCCACACTGTGTTCACTCACAGTAAAGTCAATCAGTGGTAGAAGCGGGCTGACCCACTGCCCCAAGCTGTGTTCACTCACACTGAAGTCAGCCATTGGTTAAAGCAGGCTGACCCACTGCCACACGCTGTGTTCACGCACACTGAAGTCAGCCAGTGACCAGAGCGGGCTGACCCACTGCCCCACGCTGTGTTCACTCACACTGAAGTCAGCCAGTGGCTGAAGCCGGCTGACACCCTGCCCCACGCTGTGTTCACTCACACTGAAGTCAGCCAGTGGCTAAAGCGGGCTGACCCACTGCCCCACACTGTGTTTACTCACACAGAAGTCAGGCAGTGGCCAAAGCAGGCTGACCCACTGCCCCACGCTATGTTCACTCACACTGAAGTCAGCCAGTGTCCGAAGCGGGCTGACCCATGCTGTGTTCACTCACACTAAAGTCAGCCAGTGGCTAAAGTGGGCTGCCCCACGCTGTGTTCACTCACACAGAAGTCAGCCAGTGATTAAAGTAGGCTGCCCCACGCTGTGTTCACTCACACTGAAGTCAGCCAGTGACTGACGCAGGCTGACCCACTGCCCCACGCTGTGTTCACTCACACTGAAGTCAGCCAGTGGTTAAAGCAGGCTGACCCACTTCCCCATGCTGTGTTCACTCACACTTAAGTCAGCCAGTGACCGAAGCGAGCTGACCCACTGCACCACGCTGTGTTCACTCACACTGAAGTCAGCCGATGACCGAAGCAGGCTGACCCACTGCCCCATGCTGTGTTCACTCACACTGAAGTCAGCCAGTGGTTAAAGCAGGCTGACCCACTGCCCCATACTGTGTTCACTCACACTGAAGTCAGCCAGTGACCGAAGCGAGCTGACCCACTGCCCCCACGCTGTGTTCACTCACACTGAAGTCAGCCAGTGGCTGAAGTGGGCTGACCCACTGCCCCATGCTGTGTTCACTTATAGTAAAGTCAGTCAGTGGCTGATGCAGGCTGACCCACTGCCCCACGCTGTGTTCACTCACAGTAAAGTCAGTCAGTGGCCAAAGCGGGCTGACCCACTGCCCCCACGCTGTGTTCACTCACAGTGAAGTCAGTCAGTGGCCAAAGCGGGCTGACACACTGCCCCATGCTGTGTTCACTCACACTGAAGTCAGCCAGTGGCCGATGCGGGCTAACCCATTGCCCCACGCTGTGTTCACTCACACTGAAGTCAGCCAGTGGCTGAAGCGGGCGGACCCACTGCCCCACGCTGTGTTCACTCACACTGAAGTCAGTCAGTGGCCGAAGAGGGCTGACCCACTGCCGAACGCTGTGTTCACTCACACTGAAGTCAGCCAGTGGCCGAAGCGGGCTGACCCACTGCCCCACGCTGTGTTAACTCACACTGAAGTCAGCCAGTGGATGAAGCAGGCTGACCCACTGCCCCACGCTGTGTTCACTCACACTGAAGTCAGCCCATGGATGAAGCGGGCTGACTCACTGCCCCACTCTGTGTTTACTCACACTGAAGTCAGCCAGTGGCCGAAGCGGGCTGACACACTGCCCCACGCTGTGTTCACTCACACTGAAGTCAGCCAGTGGCTGAAGCAGGCTGACACACTGCCCCATGCTGTGTTCACTCAGACTGAAGTCGAAGAGGGCTGTCCCACTGCCCCATGCTGTGTTCACTCATAGTAAAGCCAGTCAAGGTCTGTTGTCGGCTGACCCACTGCCCCACGCTTTGTTCACTCACACTGAAGTAACCCCCGCACACACACACACACATACATACAGCACCAGGCCACGGGCTACAGATTCTTGTCATTGGGGTGTCATTCTTAGGAGCGGAGAGTACAGCAGGAGTACAGCAGAGGTACAGCAGAGGTACAGCAGGGGTATACTAGAGGTACAGCAGAGGTACACCAGAGGCAGAGTAGAGGTGCAGCAAGCCTACAGCAAGGGTACAATGGAGGTGCAGCAGGGGTACACCAGGGGTACAGCAGGCTTATAGCAGGAGTACAGAAGGGGTACAGCAGAAGTACAGCAGGGGTACAGCAGGGGTACAAGAGAGGAACAGCAGGGGTACAGCAGAAGTACAGCAGTGGTACAGAAGGGTTGCAGCAGGGGTACAGCAGGGGTACAGCAGAGGTACAGGAGGGGTACAGCAGGGGTACAGCAGCGGTACAGCAGGGGTACAGCATGGGTACAGCAGGGGTGCAGCAGGGGTACAGCAGGGGTACAGGAGGGGTACAGCAGGGATTAGGCAGGGTTATGGTAGGGTACAGCAAGGGAACAGCAGGGGTACAACAGGGGTACAGCAGAGGTACAGCAGGGGTACAACAGGGGTACAGCTGCGTTACAGCAGGGATACAGCGGGGGTACAGCAGAGGTACAGGAGGGGTACAGCAGGGGTACAGCAGCGGTACAGCAGGGATACAGCAGGGGTACAGCAGAAGTACAGCAGGGGTACAGCAGAAGTACAGCAGGGGTGCAGCAGGGGTACAGCAGCAGTACAGCAGGGGTACAGCAGAGGTACAGCAGGGGTACAGCCGGGGAACAGCCGGGGTACAGCAGGGGTACACAGGGGTACAGCAGGGGTACACAGGGGTACAGCAGGGATACAGAAAAGGCACAGGAGGGGTACAGCAGAGGGAGGTACAGCAGAGGTACAGCAGGGGTGCAGCAGGGGTGCAGCAGGGGTACAGCAGAGGTACAGCAGAGGTACAGCAGGGGTGTAGCAGAGGTACAGCAGGGGTACAGCAGAGATACAGCAAGGGTGCAGCAGGGGTACAGCAGGGCTACAGCAGAGGTACAGCAGGGGTGCAGCAGGGGTACAGCAGTGGTACAGCAGAAGTACAGCAGGGGTACAGGAGGGGTACAGCAGGGGTACAGCAGGGGTACAGGAGGGGAACAGCAGGGGTACAGCAGAGGAACAGCAGGGATGCAGCAGAGGTACAGCAGGGCTACAGCAGAGGTACAGCAAGGGTGCAGCAGGGGTACAGCAGGGGTACAGCAGAGGTACAGCAGGGGTGCAGCAGGGGTACAGCAGTGGTACAGCAGAAGTACAGCAGGGGTACAGGAGGGGAACAGCAGGGGTACAGCAGAGGAACAGCAGGGATACAGAAAAGGTACAGGAGGGGTACACAGGGGTATAGCCGGGGGACAGCAGGGGTACACAGGGGTTACAGCAGGGATATAGAAAAGGTACAGGAGGGGTACAGCAGAGGTACAGCAGGGGTACAGCCGGGGTGCAGCAGGGGTGCAGCAGGGGTACAGGAGGGGTACAGCAGAGGTACAGCAGGGGTTCAGCAGAGGTACAGCAGGGGTGCAGCAGGGGTACAGCAGGGGTACAGCAGAGGTACAGGTGGGGTACACAGGGGTTACAGCAGGGATACAGAAAAGGTACAGGATGGGTCCAGCAGAGGTACAGCAGAGGTACAGCAGAGGTATAACAGGGGTACAGCCGGGGTACAGCAGGGGTACACAGGGGTTACAGCAGGGATACATAAAAGGTACAGGAGGGGTACAGCAGAGGTACAGCAGAGGTACAGCAGGGGTGCAGCAGGGGTACAGCAGGGGTACAGCAGAGGTACAGCAGGGGTGCAGCAGGGGTACAGCAGGGGTACAGCAGAGGTACAGGAGGGGTACAGGAGGGGTACAGCAGGGGTACAGCAGAGGTACAGCAGGGGTGCAGCAGGGGTACAGCAGGGGTACAGCAGAATACAGCAGGGGTACAGGAGGGGTACAGCAGGGGTACAGGAGGGGAACAGCAGGGGTACAGCGGATGTTCAGCAGAGGTACAGCAGGGGTACAGCAGGGGTAGAGCAAGGTTTCAGCAGAGGTACAGCAGAGGTACAGCAGGGGTGCAGCAGGGGTACAGCAGGGGTACAGCAGAGGTACAGGAGGGGTACAGCAGATGTTCAGCATAGGTACAGCAGGGGTAGAGCACGGGTATAGCAGGGGTACAGCAGGGGTGCAGCAGGGGTACAGGAGGGGTACACATGGGTTACAGCAGGGATACACCAGAAGTATAGCAGTGGTACAGCAGGGTTGCAGCAGGGGTACAGCAGGGGTACAGCAGTGGTACAGGAGGGGTACAGGAGGGGTACAGCAGGGGTACAGCAGGGGTACAGCAGGGGTGCAGCAGCGGTACAGCAGGGGTGCAGCAGGGGTACAGCGGATATTCAGCAGAGGTACAGCAGGGGTACACAGGGGTTACAGCAGGGATACATAAAAGGTACAGGAGGGGTACAGCAGAGGTACAGCAGTGGTACAGCAGGGGTGCAGCAGGGGTACAGCAGGGGTACAGCAGAGGTACAGCAGGGGTACAGCAGGGGTACAGCAGAGGTACAGGAGGGGTACAGCAGGGGTACAGCAGAGGTACAGCAGGGGTGCAGCAGGGGTACAGCAGGGGTACAGCAGAATACAGCAGGGGTACAGGAGGGGTACAGCAGGGGTACAGGAGGGGAACAGCAGGGGTACAGTGGATGTTCAG
This sequence comes from Calotriton arnoldi, assembly GCA_963921515.1. Classification (NCBI taxonomy): domain Eukaryota; kingdom Metazoa; phylum Chordata; class Amphibia; order Caudata; family Salamandridae; genus Calotriton; species Calotriton arnoldi. The sequence continues at coordinate 12,001 of CAWUFW010006146.1, forward strand.
CAGAGGTGCAGCAGGGGTACAGCAGGGGTAGAGCAAGGGTACAGCAGAGGTACAGCAGGGGTGCAGCAGGGGTACAGCAGGGGTACAGCAGGGGTACAGCAGGGGTACAGCAGATGTTCAGCAGAGATACAGCAGGTGTAGAGCAAGGGTACAGCAGGGGTACAGCAGGGGTGCAGCAGGGGTACAGGAGGGGTTCACAGGGGTTACAGCAGGGATACACCAGAAGTATAGCAGTGGTACAGCAGGGTTGCAGCAGGGGTACAGCAGGGTACAGCAGTGGTACAGGAGGGGTACAGCAGGGGTACAGCAGGGGTACAGCAGGGGTAGAGCAGGGGTACAGCAGGGTTGCAGCAGGGGTACAGCAGGGGTGCAGCAGGGGTACAGCAGGGGTGCAGCAGGGGTACAGTGGATGTTCAGCAGAGGTACAGAAGGGGTAGAGCAGGGGTACAGCTGAGGTATTGGAGGGGTACAGCAGAGGTACAGGAGGGGTACAGCAGGGGTACAGCATGGGTACAGCAGAGGTACAGAAGGGGTACAGCAGGGGTACAGCAGAGGTACAGGAGGGGTACAGCAGGGGTACAGCGGATGTTCAGCAGAGGTACAGCAGGGGTAGAGCAGGGGTACAGTAGGGGTACCGCAGGGGTAGAGCAGGGGTACTGCCGATGTATTGGAGGGGTACAGCAGAGGTACAGGAGGGGGTACAGCAGGGGTGTACACTGGTAATATAGCTTCAAAAATATCACTGGACACAAATATTGAGTCAAAAGTGTTAAGATGACAAGAATATTGTGGGACAGAATATCACATATTTAGGCTATCTGGTTTTAGGTTTAAACCTATAATAACTTATAAAACCCCACCGAAAGGAAAATAACCATCACCTGTGTAAACATATAAACACTGGAAAAAACACCTTCGCGACCACTAATTAAGTGCCATTCAAAGAAAGGAAAAAATGAGTGAGAGTGTCCGTTTTATTTCTTCCTGAAGTGGCCAATGCAATGTAACTTTGTGATACAAGGCAGCAGCAAGAAAGACTAGACTAACGGTATTCTGCTTGAGTTTTGTTGTTAAGGGATGTCACTAAAATATTGTCTCTTCTTCCTTCTGCTTTTTTCAGTTTTGTGGTCTTTGGTCTAAAGATGCAGTGTTTAGAAGCATGTTTTAGGTCTTATTTAGTTATTTTATAAACTGTAGAGAATCAGGAAATATAAAAATCATATTTGATATTTTGGCTACATTTGATTTCACTAAAATGGGCGGTTTCATAAGAACCTTTCCCAATATGTACCATCACATTTACCCACAGACAGAGAATGGGTGAAATCCTTTGATACATCAGCCCCCTTTTCTAGTGAGTCAGTATTGATTGCCAAACACCCTAGTCTTTAAACATTCAATGTAAGGTGTGGTGAAAACATGACACCAGATGTTGGTAAACATGGAACGCAGTGCCACTTGGAATGCAGCTGAAAAAAGTGCCTACCAAGTTCAATAAAGATTGGAGTGATTTATTTGTATTTCCAGTAATTCAGCTACGTATATGAAAAAGTTGTATGATGACCTGTCAAAGTTGATACCTGTGCTGAAGTGCTTCCCTGAAAGAGATCCTTGTCACTTGCTAGATGGTATGCTGAAAGCATCTTTACAATCTTCAGAGTTAATGAAGAATGCTATTGAATTTGTAGTCCATTCTGGTGTACTGTTTCGCTATGCCCAGGAACTAAAATGCTAATATTTCTCATTTTGTGCTTTGTGTGGCATCAAAGAAAGAGTCATCCTAACTGTGTCATTTAGCCGGTGGATTCTCAGTCCTAGAGGCTGTGAATGCCATATTATCCATGTGGCGACCGTTTACAGACTTTTTGCCTGGTGATGATGCCATAGACAAGAAATGTGATGATCTTTGGTCACATATTGATAGTGATGTGAAAAAGTACAGTCTACTGCATGCTTAGGTTTTTACAAGAAAACATGACTGCTGTAGTGAACATAATCAAAAAACTAGAGTCTGAAAACACCCTCGTCTACCAAGTGTACAGCGTAATTGGTGCAGATGTGAAACTTCTCCTTGAGAGTAGGCTGGGCGACACTTTTAGTGACTTTGGCACTGCAACATGCTCCATGTTAGAATTCTTCTCACTTGGTACGCAAAGAAATGTTGAGGAGCAATTCAGGAAATTTTCGTTTACAGGCTATGGGAAAAGGCTTGCAATGATGCATAGAAATGTCCCTTCCCCAACCATGGCATTTGAAGCTAATGAAGCCTCACTGAGGTACTCTGCACAAGTTCTAGATCGCTTCTTTTTTTCTCCAGACTTTGAAAAGTGCTGCTTCATTGTTGACCGCTTCAATAACTGAGGGCATATGTGCCAATTCAACACATATGTTGCAGAACATGTCCTTGAGAATCGCAATCTTCAAGTGCACCAGCATTGGCATGGAAAGCTATGTCATTGGCCAGAGTTAGCAAATTGTGTACCCGTCTCAAGTGCCAATGTTGAGAGGGCCTTTTCACAGATAAACGTTTACATAGGAAGGGAAGAGCAAGCGCGCATGACCAAAGACACACTAAAGAAGTATTGTATGGTGTACTAAAAAAGTTTGATTTGTAAAAATGTATTTGGACCTCATATACGCTGTACACACGCTACCTATACACATGCACTGTCAGTGCAGAAAGCAAGCAATAATTAAAAGCAAAACATTCCATAAACACCGGAAAAACACTGTTTCTGTTGTTTTTAATGGCGCAAAAATGTGTAACCACTGATAACCACTGTTTTTTAAGGTATGGAAAAAACTGAAAAACCCCCAGCAGAATTTATCAAAAATAGAAACTGAAAACAGGAAAGCCTACACATATTACATGTTGGATTGTCATTTTTTAACCCTTGTGTGCTCATGACGAGCTGGACTCGTCATGGCACACAGTCGCCGTGTGCTCATGACGAGTCCAGCTCGTCATGACACCCACCCACGGGGGAAGCGCTGGCGCTCCCCCCATGGGCGGTCGATCCCAGTGTTTGTACCGGGGAATGCAGGGGAAGACCTTCCCCTGCCTCCCCCCGCCCCCCCTCCGCGTCATCAATGACGTCAGCGCGCGAGGCGCGCTGACGTCATTGGAGGTTTCCCTTTGTTCCCCAACGCGCAGGAAGCCATTTGCTTCCAGCGCATCGGGGAACAAACAGGTAAGTTTTGGGGCTGGGGAGGGGGGATTTAAACTAAAGAGGCATCGGGGGAAAGGAAAGGGTTTTCCTTTCCTCGATGCCTCTTTGTGCATTCCTGCTGCACGATCGTGCGATCGTGCAGCAGGAATGCCCACTAGCGCATGGGATTTTTTTTTTTTTACATTTGCCAGTGTTTTGTTGGTTGGGGGAGCGGCCCCTTAGGCAAGGGTTGCTCCCCCTTTTGGGGGCATCACTCTAGGCTTTGTCTGCCCCCTGGGGGGGGGCAGAATATTATTTTATTAAAAAAAATCGGCCAATGTAATAAATGCACTGAGGAGTGGCCCCTTGGGCAAGGGTCACTAACCTTTGGGGGCCTTTTAGTATGCCCATGATGTTAGGTTTTGTTTGGGGGACCGGCCCCTTAGGCAAGGGTCGCTCCCCTGTTGGGGGCATACATTTTGGCCTTGTCTGCCCCCTGGGGGGCAGATTTACATTTAAAAAAGTATTCGGCCCACTGGGCCAATAGAGTAAATGTAGTGGGAGTGGCCCCTTGGGCAAGGGTCACTCCCCTTTAGGGGGCATAAATTTTGGCTTTGTCTGCCCCCTGGGGGCAGATTTAATTTTTTTTAAATAAAATCGCCCACTGGGCCAATGGAATAAATGTAGTGGGGCGTGGCCCCTTGGGTAAGCGTCACTCCCCTTTGGGGGCCATTTTAGTATGCCCATGATGTTAGGTTTTGTTTAGGGAGCGGCCCCTTAGGCAAGGGTCGCTCCCCTTTGGGGGCATACATTTTGGCTTTGTCTGCCCCCTGGGAGGGGCAGATTTAAATGTTCTTAAATAAAATCGGCCCACTGGGCCAATAGAATAAATGTACACTCGCTTCCAGTCAACTGATCTGGGTTTAATCCATCATCATGCTTTAGCTCACTCCACCAGCCCAGTTCAGACATGGCCATATGCAAATCAGTCTGACCCTGTGCCTCATGGGAACAGTCCAGCCCGAACTGCCAAGCCATGTCTTCCCTGGCCCGGAAACAACCATCCTGGGACCGGTTTCTGGCTAATCAGCCGTCATCAGCCAGGCTAGCTTGAGTCCAGTGGCAAAGTGAGCAAGGGACCCACGTCTGGGCATACCCTGCCAACTTAGGGCAACCAAAGCGCACAGGGTCAGACTGATTTGCATATAGCCATGTCTGAACTCGGCTGGTGGAGTGAGCTAAAGAATAATGATGGATTAAACCCAGATCAGTTGACTGGGGTGAGTGTTAGATTTGCTCAAGCGCTCCGTCCATCATCCCTTTGGTATCACCCTGAGGGGCAGATCGCATGATTTTTTTTTTTTTTTTGTAGGGCCACTAGGCCACCAGGGTTTTTTTTTATGTTGGGGAGCGGCCCCTTGGACATGGGTCGCTCCCCTTTATGGGAGGATGATTGTGGCCATTTCTGCCCTCTTTGGGTGGCAGAGTAGCAGTATGTTTTTAGGCCCATCTGCCCCCAAGGGGGGCAGAAGCCACTAGGCACCAGAGGTTTTTTAATTTTTGTTTTGGGGGGTGGCCTCAAGGTCAAGGGTTGCTCCCCTTTTACGGGGGTGAATATTTTATTTATACTCTTAGGCCCACCTACCCCTTAGCTTGGTTGGTGGATTGTGTGTGGACTGGTGTATTATTTGCATATGTGATTGTAATGTTTTTTTCTCCTTTTTATTCTAGTGTAAAGCTTTTGATTCCTGTTTGCAGTTTCGACAGTGGTTGTTCTGCAGTTTTGCGTAGTTGCATTTTTTTGGTAAGAAAAACATTTTTGTTGTATTTACTCCAAATGAGTAATATTGTCATGGAAGAATGAATTTTTTTGTAAGTGGTGTCATAATGGCAGCATATTTGTTAGTGTTTTGAGCATGAAATTCTTTGCGATGTGTTTTGCATTGTCTTATGTGTAATTTTCTTTTCTCTTTCTTTTTTAGTGGGATATTGTTGACCCATACTGTGTCTGTGCAGAGTAGGTGGTGGTGAGTTTAGCTGCTTCTGGCAAGTGAGTGGTATCGTTTTGGAGTATATAGGTATTTCTGATAAAGGTGCATTTTGTTTATTACTTATTTTACAAAGTGTTTGTTGTTGTTGACTTGTTTGACAAGTTACCTTTATTAGTAATCATTATGGCTAGCCGTAGAATGACTGCTCAGCAGGTGGTTGGTATGCTTCTTGAATCTTCCTCTGAGCAGGATTATGAGACTGACAGTGTGTCTGAGGGAGAGGAGGGAGGGGAAGATTCAGGCAGTGAGTTTTCTCTTCACATGGAATCATCGGATGATGAAGGTACTCTCAGTGCGGATGAAGCTACTCTCGGTGTGGATGAAGCTACTCTCAGTGCGGATGAAGTGCCTGTTTTAGAGGAGGATACTGCTGTGCCGATGGTGCAAGAGGCATCTGGATTGCAGCCTGAGGCTGCTAGGCTTCCTACTGGAAGTGCTGGACTCTGGGTTGATCCAAACATGGTGCAGCCGGTGTTGCCTGCCTTTAGCGGTGATGCAGGGTGTAGAGTGGATTGTGAACATTATTTGCCTATACAGTTTTTTCAGTTGTTTATGGATGATGTATTTTTGGGTGAGATTGTTGAGCAGACTAATTTGTATGCTGAACAGTTTTTGAGGGACAACAGTGACAAACTTAGGCCCTACTCTAGAGCTACCCGGTGGACTCCCACAAATCTGGAAGAGATTAAGAAGTTTTTGGGTTTGACTTTATTGATGGGTTTGATAAGGAAGCCGAACCTGGCTTCATATTGGTCTACCAGCCCCTTGATGGCAACAGCCATATTTCCTGCAGTTATGACTCGTGATCGGTATTTACTTTTGCTACGTATGCTGCATTTTGTTGATAATTCTTTGGCGTTGCCACGTATTCACCCTGACTGTGACCGTCTTTTTAAGATTCGGCCTGTTCTTGATCACTTTGTAGATCGATTTTCAGAGATCTATACTCCAGGGAAATAAATATCTATTGATGAGTCTTTGGTCTTGTTCAAGGGTCGTTTGGTTTTTAGGCAGTACATCCCTAGCAAGAGGGCACGCTATGGAATTAAGCTGTATATGTTGGCTGAGAGTAGGACAGGATATGTTTTTAATTTTCGTGTGTACACTGGTAGAGATTCCACTATTGACCCCCAGGTTGTCCGTCCACTTTTGGAGTTTCAGAGAAAATTGTGTGGGATCTTGCTAGAAGACTGTTTAACAGAGGCCACCATTTGTACCTTGATAACTTCTACACTGCTGTGCAATTATTTAAGGAATTGTTTAAAGTGGACACTTTTGCATGTGGCACAATCCGCTCTAACCGCAAAGGTTATCCGAAAGAGCTTGTTTGCAAAAACGTCAGAGGGGTCAGTGCAGTTCCTTGCGTAGTGATGAACTACTAGCTGTGAAATTTGTGGACAGGAGGGATGTGTACATGCTGACTACCATCCATGATGAGAGTACTTCACCTGTGCCTGTTTGGGGTCAGGTTGCTGAAGTGCGCAAACCTGTGTGCATTCTAGACTACAATAAGCACATGGGTGGTGTTGACAGAGTAGATCAGAGGTTGGAACCTTACACTGCTATTCGGAAGGCTTATGTTTGGTATAAGAAGTTGGCCATCCATTTCTTCAACTTAGCAACTTTCAATGCTTTTATTGTGTTCAAGGAGTGTTCTCCTGCGTCAAAGTTGACATTTCTTCAGTTTCAGCACTCTGTGATAGCTAGCCTTGTTCTTGTGGAACAGGCAAGTGTTCCTAGATTTGGAGGGGTGGAGGATGTGGCTCGATTGAAAGATCGCCACTTTCCTGATTACATTCCTCCCACATCTTCAAAAGACTTTCCCACTAGGAGATGTAGAGTCTGTTGGCGAAGAGGTTTGCGGAAGGAGACTCGTCTTTTCTGCCCCAGGTGTCCTTCTAACCCTGGGCTGTGTGTGCCTGCTTGTTTTAGAGCGTACCACACGCAAAATAATTTTTGGGAGCATCCATGAGTGGTAAAGTGAACTGCCTGGTCTGTATTGTTTAAAAATGTGTATTCTATTTCAAGGTTGGCATTAGTGCAATGTATTTAGTTTCAGATTTTGTGTTAGTAGATTTGTATCTATTTGCAATTTGTTTGTGTTTTTTTTGTATAAAAAATCCTAAATGTGATGGCGGTGTGCATGGATTGGCGCTTGGCTGGCGGTGTGCGTGGAATGGCACTTGGCTGGCGGTGTGCGTGGACTAGCGCTTGGCTGGCGGTGTGCGTGGACTGGCGCTTGGCTGGCGGTGTGCGTGGACTAGCGCTTGGCTGGCGGTGTGTGTGGACTAGCGCTTGGCTGGCGGTGTGCGTGGACTGGCGCTTGGCTGGCGGTGTGCGTTGATTGGCGCTTGGCTGGCGGTGTGCGTTGACTGGTGCTTGGCTGGCGGTGTGCGTTGACTGGTGCTTGGCTGGCGGTGTGCGTGGATTGGCGCTTGGCTGGCAGTGTGCGTGGATTGGCGCTTGGCTGGTGTTGTGCGTGGACTGGTGCTTGGCTGGCGGTGTGCGTGGACTGGCGCTCGGCTGGCGGTGATTGAGTAGTGACTTGCTGCTGGTCACTAGACACACTGCTAGCTGAGCACCACTCCACGCAATCCATCAGTTTGTGTAGTTGCTGTGTCAGGAATGTGGGCGTGTGAAAGTGATGGGCCCTTGAATGGCGCTGTCTGCTGGTGTGAGTGTTGTAATGTGATGGGCCCGCGGCTGGCGGTGTGAATGTTTTGTATGTGTCACACGTATGAAAGGTGTATGAATGGCCTGTAAAGAGGTTGGTGCCTTGTCGTGGCTTTACAGCTCACGAGCTGTGAGTCAATGGTTCAGTTTCTCGTCCTTTCAATTATTAACAGTGCATTTCATTTTTGAGAAATCACTTGCTAATACAATTGTATATACTGAACCATCACTCACCCTCGTGCCAAATCCAACCAGTATGTGTGTGTGCTTGAGGATTAGATGGCTGTGCAGTAATATTGGTCTTTTTTGTCTTTCTGAAGCAGGGTGTACCTTGTCCCTTTTTGCGAATGTTGTGATGTGTTGGTTTTGTGCCTGGTGGTGTGAATGGTCTTGTGTGTATCACGTATGAAAGGTGTGTGAATGGCCTGTAAAATGGTTGGGGCCTTGACGTGGCTTTACAGCTCACGAGCTGCGAGTCACTGGTTCAGTTTTTGTGCATTTAATTATTGACAGTGCATTTCATTTTTGTGAAATCTCTTGTTAATAAAATTTTATATACTGAACCATCACTCGCCTCGTGCCAAATCCAACCAGTATGTGTGTGTGTTTGAGGAATAGATGGCTGTGCAGGAATCTTTGTCTTTTTAGTCTCTCTGCCAAGGTGTACATTCCATCTAAGAATAACCTACCATCTGTAGATATTATCGTTAACCCATGGGAGTACATGGTGATGTCTCTCTTGTGAATTCCAACAAGTTATTTTATCCACAATGTCCTGCAAACTTAAAAATGTCTGTCACATTTTCCTTGCAATTTTGTGCTTAAAATTCTCACGCTGCAGAAATAAACACATAATTATGTCAAAACGATTTGGTTTTGCAAGGGGGTCACCTGGGTTTGGTCCAGTGCTCGGCGGCCATCTAGGGAAACCTACCAAACCCACACATTTCTGAAAACTAGACACCCGGGGCTTCCAAGGAGGTATGGCTTGCATGGATCCTCCAACGTTTCCTTACCCAGAATCCCTTGCAAACCTCAATTTTAGCTGAAAAAATCACTTTTTCAGACATTTTTGTGTGGAAAGTGTGGCATCACCGGGCTCACACAAATTTCCTCACCCAGCGTTCCCCAGGTCTCCGATAAAAATGGTGCCTCACTTGTGTGGGAGGCCCAAGTACTCGGTACAGGCAAGGGCCCAAAGTAGTGAGGCGACATCAAAATTGCCTATCTCAAAACCACCTGGTTTTGCAGAAGTCACCTGGGTTTTGCCCTGTGCTCGGCGGCCATCTAGGAAAACCTACCAAACCCACACATTTCTGAAAACTAGACACCCGGGGCTTCCAAGGAGGTATGGCTTGCGTGGATCCCCCAACGTTTCCTTACCCAGAATCCCTTGCAAACCTCAATTTTAGCTGACAAAATCACTTTTTCAGACATTTTGTGTGGGAAAGTGTGGCATCACCGGCTCACACAAATTTCCTACCACCCAGCATTCCTCAGGTCTCCCGATAAAAATGGTGCCTCACTTGTGTGGGAGGCCCAAGTACCCGCGACATGCAAGGACACAAGACGCTTTGAGGCAACATCAACATTGCCTATCAAAAAATGTTTTGGGCCCTTGCCTGTTGCGGTTACTTGGGCCTCCCACACAAGTGAGGCACCATTTTTATCGGGAGACCTGGGGGAACGCTGGGTAGTAGGAAATTTGTGTGAGCCCGGTGATGCCACACTTTCCCACACAAAAATGTTTGAAAAAAGTGATTTTTTCAGCTAAAATTGAGGTTTGCAAGGGATTCTGGGTAAGGAAACGTTGGGGGATCCACGCAAGCCATACCTCCTTGGAAGTCCCCGGGTGTCTAGTTTTCAGAAATGTGTGGGTTTGGTAGGTTTCCTAGATGGCCGCCGAGCACGGGGCCAAAAACCCAGGTGACCCCCTTGCAAAACCAGGTAGTTTTGAGATAGGCAATTTTGATGTCGCCTCACTATGTTTTGGGCCCTTGCCTGTCGCGTGGCTACTTGGGCCTCCCACACAAGTGAGGCACCATTTTTATCGGGAGACCTGGGGGAACGCTGGGTGGTAGGAAATTTGTGTGAGCCCAGTGATGCCACACTTTCCCAGACAAAAATGTCTGAAAAAAGTGATTTTCTCAGCTAAAATTGAGGTTTGCAAGGGATTCTGGGTAAGGAAACATTGGGGGATCCACGCAAGCCATACCTCCTTGGAAGCCCCCGGGTGTCTAGTTTTCAGAAATGTGTGGGTTTGGTAGGTTTCCCTAGATGGCCGCCGAGCACGGGGCCAGAAACCCAGGTGACCCCCCTTGCAAAACCAGGTAGTTCTGAGATAGGCAATTTTGATGTCGCCTCACTACGTTTTGGGCCCTTGCCTGTCGCGGGTACTTGGGCCTCCCACACAAGTGAGGCACCATTTTTATCGGGAGACCTGGGGGAACGCTGGGTGGGAGGAAATTTGTGGATCCACGCAGATTCTAGAAATTTCCCACACAGAAATGTGAGAAAAAAGTGGATTTTTCCGCGAAATTTGAGGTTTGCAGGGGACTATGGGTAGGAGAATGATGGGGGACCCACGCAAGCCATACCTCGCTGGACTCCCCCGGGTGTCTAGTTTCCAGAAATGTATGGGTTAGGTAGGTTTCCCTACATGGATGCCGAGCCCCGGGCCAAAACCTCATGGGACCCCCCATGCAAAACCAGGTTGGTTTGTGATATGTAATTTTGATATCGCCTCAATAGCTTTTGGGGCCTTGCCTGTCGCGGGTCCTTCACCCACCCACGCAAGTGAGGTACCATTTTTATCGGGAGACCTGGGGGAACGCGGGGTGGGTGGAAATTTGTGGATCCACGCAGATTCCAGAACTTTCCAGCACAGAAATGTGGGGAAAATGTGTTTTTTGTGACAATTGTTTAGGTTTGCAAGGGATTCTGGGTAACAGAACCTGGTGGGAGGCAGTCAAGTCACCCCATCCTGGATTCCCCTGGGTGTCTAGTTTTCAAAAATGTATAGGTTTGCTAGGTTTCCCTAGGTGCCGGCAGAGCTATGGTTCAAAAACTACAGCTAGGCACTTTGCAAAAAAAGGGTCATTTTTCACTGCAAAATTGAAGTTTGTCCACATTGCGTTTTGCGCCGTTTCCTGTCGCGGGCACTAGGCCAACCCACGCAAGTGAGGTACCATTTTTATAGGGAGACCTGGGGGAACGCGGGGTGGGTGGAAATTTGTGGCTCCACGCAGATTCCAGAACTTTCCAGCACAGAAATGTGGGGAAAATGTGTTTTTTTTGACAATTTTTTAGGTTTGCAAGGGATTCTGGGTAACAGAACCTGGTGGGAGGCAGTCAAGTCACCCCATCCTGGATTCCCCTGGGTGTCTAGTTTTCAAAAATGTATAGGTTTGCTAGGTTTCCCTAGGTGCCGGCAGGGTTCAAAAACTACAGCTAGGCACTTTGCCAAAAAAGGGTCATTTTTCACTGCGAAATTGAGGTATGTCCACATTGTGTTTTGCGCCGTTTCCTGTCGCGGGCACTAGGCCAACCCACGCAAGTGAGGTACCATTTTTATCGGGAGACCTGGGGGAATGCGGGGTGGGTGGAAATTTGTGGATCCACACAGATTCCAGAACTTTCCAGCACAGAAATGTGGGGAAAATGTGTTTTTTTGGACAATTTTTAGGTTTGCAAGGGATTCTGGGTAACAGAACCTGGTGGGAGGCAGTCAAGTCACCCCATCCTGGATTCCCCTGGGTGTCTAGTTTTCAAAAATGTATAGGTTTGCTAGGTTTCCCTAGGTGCCGGCAGGGTTCAAAAACTACAGCTAGGCACTTTGCCAAAAAAGGGTCATTTTTCACTGCGAAATTGAGGTTTGTCCACGTTGCGTTTTGCGTCCTTTCCTGTCGCGGGCACTAGGCCGACCCACACAAGTGAGGTACCATTTTTATCGGGAGACCTGGTGGAACGTGGGGTGGGTGGAAATTTGTGGATCCACGCACATTGCAGAACTTTCCAGCACAGAAATGTGGGGAAAATGTGTTTTCTTTTACAATTGTTTAGGTTTGCAAGGGATTCTGGGTAACAGAACCTGGTGGGAGGCAGTCAAGTCACCCCATCCTGGATTCCCCTGGGTGTCTAGTTTTCAAAAATGTATAGGTTTGCTAGGTTTCCCTAGGTGCCGGCAGAGCTATGCTTCAAAAACTACAGCTAGGCACTTTGCCAAAAAAGGGACATTTTTCAATGCGAAATTGAGGTGTGTCCACGTTGCGTTTTGCGCCGTTTCCTGTCGCGGGCACTAGGCCAACCCGCACAAGTGAGGTACCATTTTTCTCGGAAGACTTTGGGGAACACGGGGTGGGTAGACATTTGTGGCTCCACGCAGATTCCAGAACTTTCCAGCACAGAAATGTGGGGAAAATGTGTTCTTTTTGACAATTTTTTAGGTTTGCAAGGGATTCTGGGTAACAGAACCTGGTGGGAGGCAGTCAAGTTACCCCATCCTGGATTCCCCTGGGTGTCTAGTTTTCAAAAATGTATAGGTTTGCTAGGTTTCCCTAGGTGCCGGGAGAGCTAGGGTTCAAAAACTACAGCTAGGCACTTTGCAAAAAAGGGTAATTTTTCATTGAGAAAATGTGGTGTGTTCAAGTTGGGTTTTGAGCCATTTCCTGTCGTGGGCACTAGGCCAACCCACACAAGTGAGGTACCATTTTTTTCGGGAGACTTAGGGTAATTCAGATTTGTAAAGCAACTGTTATTACCTATTGACTTTCGATGCATTTCTGCCTTCCAAATGAAAGACATTGTGTAAAACAAAAGTCATTTTGAAAAATGACCGATAATTCTCATGCTAGTATGAGTATTCCCAATTTCAAAAATGTGCAAATATCTACTGTTTCTAAACTCTATAACTTGTTCCCATTTCAGAAATACATAGGTGTCGTTCATACCAATTTTTCCATGTATACATTTTCCCACAATAATTGCTATATACCCGGTACATAATAAAAAGCCATTGCAAATTGCTGCTCAGTTTTTTACTCTGGGTTCGTCGGGTTCTTGGTGAACCTACAAGTCCTATATATCCCCAAAACCAGTAAGGTCCAGTGGATGTAACGGTATACTGCTTTCAAAGAGCTGTCATAATTAGAAGAAGTTACAGGTGAAAACGTTGACACAAAAGTCTGTTTTTTCAACTAATTTTCAATTTTTCCTATATTTAACTGTACGTTTCTATAAAGAAACCTTGATGGATCTACACAAATGACCCCTTGCTGAATTCAGAATTATGTCTACTTTTCAAAAATGTATAGCTTTCCAGGATTCATTATTGCTTTCATACCCATTTCTACCATTAAGTGGAAGGAGGTTGAAAGCACAAAAATAGCAAAAATAGGCTATGTCCCAGAAAAATGCCAAAACTGTGTAACAAATGTTGGTTTTCTGACAAAAGTCTGTCATTCCCTAAAAGCTGGGAAAATGGTGATTTCAGCCCCACAAACGCTTTTTGGATACCATTTGCAGGGAAAAACCCAGACGCTTTCATTTGCAGCCCTTTTTTCCCATTTTTCCCCCCAAAAACAAAATTTAGCTGTATTTTGACTAATTTCTGGGACCCCTCCAGGGGAATCCACAAACCCTGGGTACCTTTAGAATCCCCATGATGTTGGAAGAAAAGGACACAAATTTGGCGTGGATACCTTATGTGGTCAAAAAGTTACAGGGGCCTAAGCGCGCACTACCCCAAATAGCCAAAAAAAGGCTTAGCACAGGGGGGGAAAAGGCCTAGCAGCGAAGGGGTTAAGGGTTTAACATCACTTAATGTAATATTGTTGGTTATAAGATCCACGTTCAGTTCTTTTGTGGTCAAAGGCTCTAGAGGCCAAAGTGAGAGCCTTGACTTCCAGTCGCTGGTGAGGCGCTAGGGATTGAAGTGAAGATGCAGGCGAGGCGCTAGAGATTGAAGTGAAGATGCCGGCGAGGCACTAGGGATTGAAGTGAAGATGCAGGCGAGGCGCTAGGGATTGAAGTGAAGATGCAGGCGAGGCGCTAGGGATTGAAGTGAAGATGCAGGTGAGGCACTACAGATTGAAGTGAAGATGCAGACGAGGCACTAGGTATTGAAGTGAAGATGCAGGCGAGGCACTAGGGATTGAAGTGAAGATGCAGGTGAGGCGCACAGGATTGAAGTGAAGATGCAGGCGAGGCACTAGGGATTGAAGTGAAGATGCAGGCGAGGCGCTAGATATTGAAGTGAAGATGCAGGCGAGGTGCTAGGGATTGAAGTGAAGATGCAGACGAGGCGCTAGGGATTGAAGTGAAGATGCAGGCGAGGTGCTAGGGATTGAAGTGAAGATGCCGGCGAGGCGCTAGGGATTGTAATGAAGATGCAGGCGAGGCGCTAGGGATTGAAGTGAAGATGCAGGCGAGGCGCTAGGGATTGAAGTGAAGATGCAGGTGAGGCGCTAGGGATTGAAGTGAAGATGCAGGCGAGGCACTAGGGATTGAAGTGAAGATGCAGGCGAGGCGCTAGGGATTGAAGTGAAGATGCAGGTGAGGCACTACAGATTGAAGTGAAGATGCAGGCGAGGCACTAGGGATTGAAGTGAAGATGCAGGCTAGGCGCTAGGGATTGTAGTGAAGATGCAGGCGAGGTGCTAGGGATTGAAGTGAAGATGCAGGCGAGGCGCTATGGATTGAAGTGAAGATGCAGGCGAGGCGCTAGGGATTGAAGTGAAGATGCAGGCGAGGCGCTTCGGATTGGAGTGAAGATGAAGACGAGGCACTAGGGATTGAAGTGAAGATGCAGACGAGGCGCTCGGGATTGAAGTGAAGATGCAGGCGAGGCACTAGGGATTGAAGACGAGGCATTTTCAGCATCAAGGAAGCAGTGACGCAGTAACTAGACGGTAAGTCCCAATAAAGGCTTTTGTTAGCAGTCCAGTTCGGACGTCACTGAGAGTGGCCAGTGGTCTTTCACGTGTCCCTGGGCGCAAGATGTAACTTCCTCCTTGGAGATTGAAGAGTGGCAAAAGAGCTGGCGATTCAGTTTTCACAGTGCCAGGAGTCTACAAGAACACTACATCAGGATGCAGTACCTGACCTCTACATGAACACTACATCAGGGTGCAGTACTTGACCACTTAAAAGAACATTACATCAGGGTGCAGTACCTGATCTCTGCAAAGAACACTACATCAGAGTGCAGTACCTGATCTCTGCAAAGAACACTACATCAGGGTGCAGTACTTGAAAACTTAAAAGAACATTACATCAGGGTGCAGTACCCAACCTCTACAAAGAACACTACATCAGGGTCCAGTACCCGACCTCTACAGAGAACACTACATCAGGGTGCAGTACCCGACCTCTACAAAGAACACTACATCAGGGTGCAGTACCTGACCTCTACATGAACACTACATCAGAGTGCAGCACCTGACCTCTACAAAGAACACTACACCAGGGTGCAGCACCTGAACTCTACATGAACACTACATCAGGGTGCAGTACCCGACCTCTACAAAGAACACTACATCAGGGTGCAGTACCCGACCTATACAGAGAACACTACATCAGGGTGCAGCACCTGACCTCTACATGAACACTACATCAGGGTGACGTACCCGATGTCTGCAAAGAACACTGTATCAGGGTGCAGTAAAAGACCTCTACATGAACACTACATCAGGGTGCAGCACCTGACCTCTTCATGAACACTACATCAGGGTGCAGTACAAGACCTCTATAAAGAACAATACACCAGGGTGCAGTACCCGACCTCTACAAAGAACACTACACCAGGGCGCAGTACCCAACCTCTACAAAGAACACTACATCAGGGTGCAGTACCAGACCTCTATAAAAAACATTACACCAGGGTGCAGTACCGGACCTCTATAAAGAACACTAAATCAGGGTGCAGTACCCGACCTCTACAAAGAACACTACACCAGGGTGCAGTAACAGACCTCTATAAAGAACACTACACCAGGGTGCAGTACCCGACCTCTACAAAGAACACCACACCAGGGTGCAGTACCAGACCTCTACATGAACACTACATCAGGTTGCAGTACCCGACCTCTACAGAGAACACTACATCAGGGTGCAGTACGAGACCTCTACAAAGAACACTACACCAGGGTGCAGTGCCAGACCTCTACATTAAGAACACTACATCAGGGTGCAGCACCTGACCTCTACATGAACACTACATCAGGGTGCAGTATCTGACCTCTACATTAAGAACACTACATCAGGGTGCAGTATCTGACCTCTACATTAAGAACACTACATCAGGGTGCAGTACTAGACCTCTATAAAGAACACTACATCAGGGTGCAGTACCAGACCTCTACAAAGAACACTACATCAGGGTGCAGTATCTGACCTCTATAAAGAACACTACAACAGGGTGCAGTATCGGACCTCTATAAAGAACACTACACCAGGGCGCAGTGCTAGACCTCTATAAAGAACACTACATTAGGGTGCAGTACCACACCTCTACAAAGAACACTACACCAGGGTGCAGTATCTGACCTCTATAAAGAACACTACACCAGGGCGTAGTACTAGACGTCTATGAAGAACACTACATCAGGATAGAGTACCGGACCTCTACATGAACACTACACCAGGGTGAAGTACCCGACCTCTATAAAGAACACTACATTAGGGTGCAGTACCACACCTCTACAAAGAACACTACACCAGGGTGCAGTATCTGACCTCTATAAAGAACACTACACCAGGGCGTAGTACTAGACGTCTATGAAGAACACTACATCAGGATAGAGTACCGGACCTCTACATGAACACTACACCAGGGTGAAGTACCCGACCTCTATAAAGAACACTACATCAGGGTGCAGTACCAGACCTCTACATGAACACTACACCAGGGTGCAGTACCTGATCTCTGCAAAGAACACTACACCAGGGTGCAGTACCGGACCTCTATAAAGAACACTACACCAGGGTGCAGTACCGGACCTCTACAAAGAACACTACACCAGGGCGCAGTACCTGAACTCTACATGAACACTACATCAGGGTGCAGCACCTGACCTCTACATGAACACTAGATCAGGGTGCAGCAGCCGACCTCTACATGAACACTACATCAGGGTGCAGTACCGGACCTCTACAAAGAACACTACACCAGGGCGCAGTACCCGACCTCTATAAAGAACACTACATCAGGGTGCAGTATCTGACCTCTACATTAACACTACATCATGGTGCAGTACCAGACCTCTACAAAGAACACTACATCAGGGTGCAGTATCTGATGTCTACATTAACACTACATCATGGTGCAGTACCAGACCTCTACAAAGAACACTACATCAGGGTGCATTATCTGACCTCTACAAAGAACACTACATCAGGGTTCAGTATCCAACCTCTACAGAGAACACTACATCAGGGTGCAGTACCAGACCTCTACAAAGAACACTACATCAGGGTGCAGTACCGGACCTCTACAAAGAACACTACATCAGGGTGCAGTACTAGACCTCTATAAAGAACACTACATCAGGGTGCAGTACCAGACCTCTAGAAAGAACACTACATCAGGGTGCAGTACCGGACCTCTATAAAGAACACTACACCAGGGTGCAGTATCTGTTCTCTATAATGAACACTACACCAGGGTGCAGTGCCGGACCTCTATAAAGAACACTACATCAGGATGCAGTACCGGACCTCTACATGAACACTACACCAGGGTGCAGTACCAGACCTCTACATGAACACTACATCAGGGTGCAGCACCTGACCTCTACATGAACACTACATCAGGGTGCAGCACCTGAGCTCTACATGAACACTACATCAGGGTGCAGCACCTGACCTCTACATGAACACTACATCAGGGTGCAGTAGCTGACCTCTACAAACAACACTACATCAGGGCGCAGTACCCGACCTCTATAAAGAACACTACATCAGGGTGCAGTATCTGACCTCTACATTAACACTACATCATGGTGCAGTACCAGACCTCTACAAAGAACATTACATCAGGGTGCAGTATCTGACCTCTACATTAACACTACATCATGGTGCAGTACTAGACCTCTACAAAGAACACTACATCAGGGTGCAGTATCCAACCTCTACAAAGAACACTACATCAGGGTGCAGTATCCGACCTCTACAAAGAACACTACATCAGGGTGCAGTACCGGACCTCTACAAAGAACACTACATCAGTGTGCAGTATCTGACCTCTACATTAAGAACACTACATCAGGGTGCAGTGCCAGACCTCTATAAAGAACACTACATCAGGGCGCAGTATCCGACCTCTACAAAGAACACTACATCAGGGTGCAGTATCCGACCTCTACAAAGAACACTACATCAGGGTGCAGTATCCGACCGCTACAAAGAACACTACATCAGGGTGCAGTACCGGACCTCTACAAAGAACACTACATCAGTGTGCAGTATCTGACCTCTACATTAAGAACACTACATCAGGGTGCAGTGCCAGACCTCTATAAAGAACACTACATCAGGGTGCAGTGCCAGACCTCTATAAAGAACACTACACCAGGGTGCAGTACCAGACCTCTATAAAGAACACTACATCAGTGTGCAGTACCAGACCTCTTTAAAGAACACTACACCAGGGTGCAGTACCCGACCTCTACATTAACACTACATCAGGGTGCAGTACCCGACCTCTACAGAGAACACTACATCAGGGTGCAGCACCTGACCTCTACATGAACACTACATCAGTGTGCAGCACCTGACCTCTACATGAACACTACATCAGAGTGCAGTACTGGACCTCTGCAAATAACACTACATCAGGGTGCAGTACCGGACCACTACAAAGAATACTACATCAGGGTGCAGTACCTGACCTCTACATGAACACTACATCAGGGTGCAGTATCTGACCTCTACATTAAGAACACTACATCAGGGTGCAGTACCAGACCTCTATAAAGAACACTACATCAGGGTGCAGTACCCGACCTCTTCAAAGAACACTATATCAGGGTGCAGTACCCGACCTCTACAGAGAACACTACATCAGGGTGCAGTACCGGACCTCTATAAAGAACACTACATCAGGGTGCAGTACCGGACCTCTATAAAGAACACTACACCAGGGTGCAGTACCGGACCTCTATAAAGAACACTACACCAGGGTGCATTACCGGACCTCTATAAAGAACACTACATCAGGGTGCAGCACCAGACCTCTATAAAAAACACTACATCAGGGTGCAGTACCCGACCTCTATAAAGAACACTATATCAGGGTGCAGTGCCGGACCTCTATAAAGAACACTACATCAGGGTGCAGTGCCGGACCTCTATAAAGAACACTACATCAGAGTACAGTACAGAACCTCTATAAAGAACATTACACCAGGGTGAAGTACCGGACCTCTACATGAACACTACATCAGGGTGCAGTACCGGACCTCTATAAATAACACTACATCAGGGTGCAGTACCGGACCTCTATAAAGAACACTACACCAGGGTGCAGTACCAGACCTCTATAAAGAACACTACATCATGGTGCAGTACCGGACCTCTATAAAGAACACTACATCAGGGTGCAGTACCAGACCTCTACAAAGAACACTACATCAGGGTGCAAAATCTGACCTCTAGAAGAACACTACACCAGGGTGCAGTACCGGACCTCTATAAAGAACACTACATCAGGGTGCAGTGCCGGACCTCTATAGAGAACACTACATCAGGGTGCAGTACCTGACCTCTATAAAGAACACTACATCAGGGTGCAGTATCTGACCTCTACAAAGAACACTACATCAGGGTGCAGTACCCGACCTCTACAAAGAACACTACACCAGGGTGCAGTACCAGACCTCTATAAAGAACACTACATCAGGGTGCAGTATCTGACCTGTACATTAAGAACACTACATCAGGGTGCAGTACTAGACCTCTATAAAGAACACTACATCAGGGTGCAGTACCAGACCTCTATAAAGAACACTACATCAGGGTGCAGTACCGGACCTCTATAAAGAACACTACACCAGGGTGCAGTATCTGTTCTCTATAAAGAACACTACACCAGGGTGCAGTGCCGGACCTCTATAAAGAACACTACATCAGGATGCAGTACCGGACCTCTACATGAACATTACACCAGGGTGCAGTACCAGACCTCTACATGAACACTACATCAGGGTGCAGCACCTGACCTCTACATGAACACTACATCAGGGTGCAGCACCTGAGCTCTACATGAACACTACATCAGGGTGCAGCACCTGACCTCTACATGAACACTACATCAGGGTGCAGTACCCGACCTCTACAAAGAACACTACATCAGGGTGCAGTACCCGACATCTACAAAGAACACTACACCAGGGCGCAGTACCCGACCTCAATAAAGAACACTACATCAGGGTGCAGTATCTGACCTCTACATTAACACTACATCATGGTGCAGTACCAGACCTCTACAAGGAACACTACATCAGGGTGCAGTATCTGACCTCTACATTAACACTACATCATGGTGCAGTACCAGACCTCTACAAAGAACACAACATCAGGGTGCAGTATCCAACCTCTACAAAGAACACTACATCAGGGTGCAGTATCCGACCTCTACAAAGAACACTACATCAGGGTGCAGTATCCGACCTCTACAAAGAACACTACATCAGGGTGCAGTATCCGACCTCTACAAAGAACACTACATCAAGGTTCAGTATCCGACCTCTACAAAGAACACTACATCAGGGTGCAGTACCGGACCTCTACAAAGAACACTACATCAGTGTGCAGTATCTGACCTCTACATTAAGAACACTACATCAGGGTGCAGTGCCAGACCTCTATAAAGAACACTACATCAGGGTGCAGTGCCAGACCTCTATAAAGAACACTACATCAGGGCGCAGTATCCGACCTCTACAAAGAACACTACATCAGGGTGCAGTATCCGACCTCTACAAAGAACACTACATCAAGGTGCAGTATCCGACCTCTACAAAGAACACTACATCAGGGTGCAGTACCGGACCTCTACAAAGAACACTACATCAGTGTGCAGTATCTGACCTCTACATTAAGAACACTACATCAGGGTGCAGTGCCAGACCTCTATAAAGAACACTACATCAGGGTGCAGTGCCAGACCTCTATAAAGAACACTACACCAGGGTTCAGTACCGGACCTCTATAAAGAACACTACATCAGTGTGCAGTACCAGACCTCTTTAAAGAACACTACACCAGGGTGCAGTACCCGACCTCTACATTAACACTACATCAGGGTGCAGTACCCGACCTCTACAGAGAACACTACATCAGGGTGCAGCACCTGACCTCTACATGAACACTACATCAGGGTGCAGCACCTGACCTCTACATGAACACTACATCAGAGTGCAGTACTGGACCTCTGCAAATAACACTACATCAGGGTGCAGTACCGGACCACTACAAAGAATACTACATCAGGGTGCAGTACCTGACCTCTACATGAACACTACATCAGGGTGCAGTATCTGACCTCTACATTAAGAACACTACATCAGGGTGCAGTACCCGACCTCTTCAAAGAACACAACATCAGGGTGCAGTACCCGACCTCTACAGAGAACACTACATCAGGGTGCAGTACCGGACCTCTATAAAGAACACTACACCAGGGTGCATTACCGGACCTCTATAAAGAACACTACATCAGGGTGCAGCACCAGACCTCTATAAAGAACACTACATCAGGGTGCAGTACCCGACCCCTATAAAGAACACTATATCAGGGTGCAGTGCCGGACCTCTATAAAGAACACTACATCAGGGTGCAGTGCCAGACCTCTATAAAGAACACTACATCAGAGTACAGTACAGGACCTCTATAAAGAACATTACACCAGGGTGAAGTACCGGACCTCTACATGAACACTACATCAGGGTGCAGTACCAGACCTCTATAAAGAACACTACACCAGGGTGCAGTACCGGACCTCTATAAAGAACACTACACCAGGGTGCAGTACCGGACCTCTATAAAGAACACTACACCAGGGTGCAGTACCAGACCTCTATAAAGAACACTACATCATGGTGCAGTACCGTACCTCTATAAAGAACACTACATCAGGGTGCAGTACCCGACCTCTACAAAGAACACTACACCAGGGTGCAGTACCGGACCTCTATAAAGAACACTACATCAGGGTGCAGTGCCGGACCTCTATAGAGAACACTACATCAGGGTGCAGTACCTGACCTCTATAAAGAACACTACATCAGGGTGCAGTATCTGACCTCTACAAAGAACACTACATCAGGGTCCAGTACC
The DNA here is from genome assembly GCA_963921515.1 of Calotriton arnoldi. Taxonomy (NCBI): domain Eukaryota; kingdom Metazoa; phylum Chordata; class Amphibia; order Caudata; family Salamandridae; genus Calotriton; species Calotriton arnoldi. The sequence continues at coordinate 34,209 of CAWUFW010006146.1, forward strand.
CGACCTCTACAAAGAACACTACACCAGGGTGCAGTACCAGACCTCTATAAAGAATACTACATCAGGGTGCAGTGCCGGACCTCTATAAAGAACACTACACAAGGGTGCAGTACCGGACCTCTACAAATAACACTACATCAGGGTGCAGTACCAGACCTCTACAAAGAACACTACATCAGGGTGCAAAATCTGACCTCTAGAAGAACACTACATCAGGGTGCAGTGCCGGACCTCTATAAAGAACACTACACCGGGGTGCAGGACCAGACCTCTACAAATAACACTACATCAGGGTGCAGTACCAGACCTCTACAAAGAACACTACATCAGTGTAGGAAGGTGGAATCTGACTATATGGTTGCCCCCACTTTTTTCCTGGTGTTTTGCTGGTTTATGACTTAGTTGGACTGGGACCCTGCTATTCAGGGCCCCAGTCTATCTGCTCTCTCTAAACGACATGGAGTGCACTCTAGGTGTACTAGTGATTGGATACTGTGGTGCCTTATGAGTCCCTAGTATATGGTACCTTAGGTGCCAAGGGCATAGGTACTTCACAGGCCTACCAGGGGCTGCAGCATGTGTTATGCCACCCCTGGGAAGCAGTCTAAATCTGACACCACAGGCCTGCTACTGCAGCCTGGGTGAGGTGGTGCTAGCACCCCTCACTGAGATATAGGTTTCCTATATCTCTCCTGCACACACATATAAACCTATCAGTCACCCCTAAGGCAGGCCCTATCAATCCTGAGGGCAGGGTGCTTGGCTTCTATGTGAGGGGGTGCCTCTGCCTGAGCAGGGCCCCTCTGCAGCTCTCAGAGTCTATTCTCTGGTGCTGTTTGTGGATGCGGTTAAACCATATACTATTTAAGTGCATTATATCCTCGCGGTAAATGCTAACTTTGGAATGGCTGCATCAAAACATGTCGTGTTTGGTGTCAAACATCTTGGAATACTACCCCCCCGCCAATCTTGGCGGCGGGGGTAGCATTCCACCCTTCTAGAGGGATAAGACATGTACCTGCTGTGGAAACGCGGTAGAATCCTAAAGAGCCCCGGCATCACAAAATGGATGCCACCAGTCACAGACACTGGGCTGCCCTCCTGCTGATGACCGAAACTCGCAGTGGAGGAAGCCCAACAATAGGCATCCTGTCACAGGGAGGTGTAACCACCTCCCAGACAGGGTTTAGTGTATTGGGGCTGGGTGGGTGCACTCTTAGAGTGCTTTGAAGTCCTGCACTGGGGGAGCAGAAGGCTCCTCTGTGCATATGCCAGTTCAAACCAGCTCAGGGGCTACCTGCCCCTGCTCTGGTGCGAAACTGGACAAAGGGAAGTGGGTGTAGCCACCCCCTCCCTTGACCCTCCCATAGGTGGGGTCATAGAGCTAGTCCATCCCCTCTTTTTAGTATAAGAGGGGAACCTTGCCATTGCAAAGCAGATAACCCCTGGACGACGCTCTACAGAAGAATCCTGGCCCTTCGACGTTCCACTACCTTTGGAAGCCAGAAGAATCTCCCTTGGAGTCAAGGAGTGACTCCCCTGCTTGGCAGGCACCAAAAACGACAACGACGGTCGCAAACTACGCCACTCCCGCCGGAGTCCGAAGTCCCTGCAGCCCAAGAAGTGGATTTCCTGACCTCTCCCAGGCCATCGTGAGTCCCCAGCGAAGCTGAGGCAAGTGGACCCCACGAGTAACGAGGAACCGCGACCCCTGGGTACCGTGCACTATTGTCGAGTGCAACCCCTTCACAACGTTCTACGAACTTGTACTTTGGACCACGTGTGGTCCCGACCTCTAGTAGGAATCCCTCCGAAGATCAGAGGCCTACACCGTCCCGAGTGACCGTGGGCCCCTGTTGAGTGATTCCGCCCGAGGTGTCTTCGCAATCCCTTGCCCGCCGGCTTGTGGGTCCCCAGAAGACTTCTTAAAGAAACCAAAGGGCTCCCTGGTTGCTCCAGGCCTGCCCTGACTTACCCTCGCTGGGTGAGTCCCTCAGACCTTGCTGGTCTGTGCCATCGACTTTTCTTCATCTCCCCGAGACTTGCTGTTGCCAAGGCTTGTTGGCTCCAATCGAGTTGCCGATACCGCAGTCAGCTGCAGACGTCAAGGGACCCACCGAATCCAGCTCCTGGTCATCCTCGACCCCTCCTGGACCACGTGGCTGAAGAGTCAAGGCACCTGCAACCGACCTGAATCAACCGACGACGGTGGGCATCCATCTTCCTTGCCCCGGATCACTGCCAAGTGACTTTGAACACTGTCCCCTCTGCTTTCAGGTCATCCTTCTTCAGAATCCAGGCTTGGATTCCACCGGACACTTCTTCAGCTCCCGCAAGCAGCAAGTCTTCTTTGTTCGCCATTGAAAACGACGCCGCGACCCGACACCAAAGGACACCTATGCACCCGGCTTCCCTGGGGAGGTAACTCCAGCACTACGGTGCTCCTGTGGGTGTGGGCCCTAGAACTACTTACCCTGTAAGTGACTTGCTTGTAGGTTCTACAGAAGTATCCTAAAACTCTTTATTTCCAACCGCGACTTGCCCCATTGAAGTTAACGGCGATCCGTGCCTGTGTTCACGCACTGCACGCGTCCCCCGTGGGTCCTTTACTTACCTGCCTTGGGTGGTTTCGTGAGGCCCCTGCACTTCTAAAGGCCCTAGGCCTTGTCTCCCTGCAAGTCATTGTCCCTAAGTCTCTTACTTAGTATATGGTCTGGTACGCCCCTAGGGCCCCAGCCATATTTTGTGCTTAACTTATTGTGAAACGTTGATTTGTGCATATGTTTGTCTTCTAATCTCATAAAGAGATTAGTAGAGAGTTATTTAGAAATAAATACATATATATTTGATATATATACCTGTGTGGTGTCTTTTCATTTGGTGATTCAAGAGATTATATGGTAAAACAAGCTGCTTTACATTCCTCCGAGACTTAGCCTGAAGGCTGCTCTCCACAGCTACCACTAGGATAGCTTTCTTTAAAAGGTTGTCTTAAACCTATCTACCATAAGAGTCGATTTGCCCTGGTGCAAGGTGGCCACTTTAATTAGTGAACAGCATATACCAGGCCAACTTCTCACAATCAGGGTGCAGTGCCTGACCTCTACATGAACACTACATCAGGGTGCAGTGCCGGACCTCTGTAAAGAACACTACACCAGGGTGCAGTACCCGACCTCTATAAAGAACACTTCATCAGGGTGCAAAATCTGACCTCTACAAGAACACTACACCAGGGTGCAGTGCCGGACCTCTATAAAGAACACTACATCAGGGTGCAGTGCCGGACCTCTATAAAGAACACTACACCAGGGTGCAGTATCTGAACTCTATAAAGAACACTACACCAGGGCGCAGTGCTAGACCTCTATAAAGAACACTACATCAGGGTGCAGTACCACACCTCTACAAAGAACACTACACCAGGGTGCAGTATCTGACCTCTATAAAGAACACTACACCAGGGCGCAGTACTAGACCTCTATGAAGAACACTACATCAGGATAGAGTACCGGACCTCTACATGAACACTACACCAGGGTGAAGTACCCGACCTCTATAAAGAACACTACATCAGGGTGCAGTACCAGACCTCTACATGAACACTACACCAGGGTGCAGTACCTGATCTCTGCAATGAACACTACACCAGGGTGCAGTACCGGACCTCTATAAAGAACACTACACCAGGGTGCAGTACCGGACCTCTACAAAGAACACTACACCAGGGCGCAGTACCTGACCTCTACATGAACACTACATCAGGGTGCAGCACCTGACCTCTACATGAACACTACATCAGGGTGCAGCAGCCGACCTCTACATGAACACTACATCAGGGTGCAGTACCCGACCTCTACAAAGAACACTACATCAGGGTGCAGTACCCGACCTCTACAAAGAACACTACACCAGGGTGCAGTACCGGACCTCTACAAAGAACACTACACCATGGCGCAGTACCCGACCTCTATAAAGAACACTACATCAGGGTGCAGTATCTGACCTCTACATTAACACTACATCATGGTGCAGTACCAGACCTCTACAAAGAACACTACATCTGGGTGCAGTATCTGACGTCTACATTAACACTACATCATGGTGCAGTACCAGACCTCTACAAAGAACACTACATCAGGGTGCAGTATCCGACCTCTACAAAGAACACTACATCAGGGTTCAGTATCCAACCTCTACAGAGAACACTACATCAGGGTGCAGTACCAGACCTCTACAAAGAACACTACATCAGGGTGCAGTACCGGACCTCTACAAAGAACACTACATCAGGGTGCAGTACTAGACCTCTATAAAGAACACTACATCAGGTTGCAGTACTAGACCTCTATAATGAACACTACATCAGTGTGCAGTACCAGACCTCTACAAAGAACACTACATCAGGGTGCAGTATCTGACCTCTACATTAAGAACACTACATCAGGGTGCAGTATCTGACCTGTACATTAAGAACACTACATCAGGGTGCAGTACTAGACCTCTATAAAGAACACTACATCAGGGTGCAGTACCAAACCTCTATAAAGAACACTACATCAGGGTGCAGTACCGGACCTCTATAAAGAACACTACATCAGGATGCAGTACCGGACCTCTACATGAACATTACACCAGGGTGCAGTACCAGACCTCTACATGAACACTACATCAGGGTGCAGCACCTGACCTCTACATGAACACTACATCAGGGTGCAGAACCTGAGCTCTACATGAACACTACATCAGGGTGCAGCACCTGACCTCTACATGAACACTACATCAGGGTGCAGTACCCGACCTCTACAAAGAACACTACATCAGGGTGCAGTACCCGACATCTACAAAGAACACTACACCAGGGTGCAGTACCTGACCTCTATAAAGAACACTACATCAGGGTGCAGTATCTGACCTCTACATTAACACTACATCATGGTGCAGTACCAGACCTCTACAAAGAATACTACATCTGGGTGCAGTATCTGACGTCTACATTAACACTACATCATGGTGCAGTACCAGACCTCTACAAAGAACACTACATCAGGGTGCAGTATCCGACCTCTACAAAGAACACTACATCAGGGTTCAGTATCCAACCTCTACAGAGAACACTACATCAGGGTGCAGTACCAGACCTCTACAAAGAACACTACATCAGGGTGCAGTACCGGACCTCTACAAAGAACACTACATCAGGGTGCAGTACTAGACCTCTATAAAGAACACTACATCAGGTTGCAGTACTAGACCTCTATAATGAACACTACATCAGTGTGCAGTACCAGACCTCTACAAAGAACACTACATCAGGGTGCAGTATCTGACCTCTACATTAAGAACACTACATCAGGGTGCAGTATCTGACCTGTACATTAAGAACACTACATCAGGGTGCAGTACTAGACCTCTATAAAGAACACTACATCAGGGTGCAGTACCAAACCTCTATAAAGAACACTACATCAGGGTGCAGTACCGGACCTCTATAAAGAACACTACATCAGGATGCAGTACCGGACCTCTACATGAACACTACACCAGGGTGCAGTACCAGACCTCTACATGAACACTACATCAGGGTGCAGCACCTGACCTCTACATGAACACTACATCAGGGTGCAGAACCTGAGCTCTACATGAACACTACATCAGGGTGCAGCACCTGACCTCTACATGAACACTACATCAGGGTGCAGTACCCGACCTCTACAAAGAACACTACATCAGGGTGCAGTACCCGACATCTACAAAGAACACTACACCAGGGTGCAGTACCCGACCTCTATAAAGAACACTACATCAGGGTGCAGTATCTGACCTCTACATTAACACTACATCATGGTGCAGTACCAGACCTCTACAAAGAACACTACATCAGGGTGCAGTATCCAACCTCTACAAAAAACACTACATCAGGGTGCAGTACCAGACCTCTACAAAGAACACTACATCAGGGTGCAGTATCCAACCTCTACAAAGAACACTACATCAGGGTGCAGTAACGGACTGCTACAAAGAACACTACATCAGTGTGCAGTATCTGACCTCTACATTAAGAACACTACATCACGGTGCAGTGCCAGACCTCTATAAAGAACACTACATCAAGGCGCAGTATCCGACCTCTACAAAGAACACTACATCAGGGTGCAGTATCCGACCTCTACAATGAACACTACATCAGGGTGCAGTATCCGACCTCTACAAAGAACACTACATCAGGGTGCAGTACCGGACCTCTACAAAGAACACTACATCAGTGTGCAGTATCTGACCTCTACATTAAGAACACTACATCAGGGTGCAGTGCCAGACCTCTATAAAGACCACTACATCAGGGTGCAGTGCCAGACCTCTATAAAGAACACTACACCAGGGTGCAGTACCGGACCTCTATAAAGAACACTACATCAGTGTGCAGTACCAGACCTCTTTAAAGAACACTACACCAGGGTGCAGTACCCGACCTCTACATTAACACTACATCAGGGTGCAGTACCCGACCTCTACAGAGAACACTACATCAGGGTGCAGCATCTGACCTCTACATGAACACTACATCAGGGTGCAGCACCTGACCTCTACATGAACACTACATTAGAGTGCAGTACTGGACCTCTGCAAATAACTGTACATCAGGGTGCAGTACCGGACCACTACAAAGAATACTACATCAGGGTGCAGTACCTGACCTCTACATGAACACTACATCAGGGTGCCGTATCTGACCTCTACATTAAGAACACTACATCAGGGTGCAGTACCAGACCTCTATAAAGAAAACTACATCAGGGTGCAGTACCCGACCTCTACAGTGAACACTACATCAGGGTGCAGTACCGGACCTCTATAAAGAACACTACATCAGGGTGCAGTACTGGACCTCTATAAAGAACACTACACCAGGGTGCAGTACCGGACCTCTATAAAGAACACTACACCAGGGTGCATTACCGGACCTCTATAAAGAACACTACATCAGGGTGCAGCACCAGACCTCTATAAAGATCACTACATCAGGGTGCAGTACCCGACCTCTATAAAGAACACTATATCAGGGTGCAGTGCCGGACCTCTATAAAGAACACTACATCAGGGTGCAGTGCCGGACCTCTATAAAGAACACTACATCAGAGTACAGTACAGGACCTCTATAAAGAACACTACACCAGGGTGCAGTACCGGACCTCTATAAAGAACACTACACCAGGGTGCAGTACCGGACCTCTATAAATAACACTACATCAGGGTGCAGTACCGGACCTCTATAAAGAACACTACACCAGGGTGCAGTACCAGACCTCTATAAAGAACACTACATCATGGTGCAGTACCGGACCTCTATAGAGAACACTACATCAGGGTGCAGTACCTGACCTCTATAAAGAACACTACATCAGGGTGCAGTACCCGACCTCTACAAAGAACACTACACCAGGGTGCAGTACCAGACCTCTATAAAGAACACTACATCAGGGTGCAGTGCCGGACCTCTATAAAGAACACTACACAAGGGTGCAGTACCGGACCTCTATAAAGAACACTACACCAGGGTGCAGTACCGGACCTCTATAAAGAACACTACATCAGGGTGCAAAATCTGACCTCTAGAAGAACACTACATCAGGGTACAGTGCCGGACCTCTATAAAGAACACTACACCAGGGTGCAGTACCAGACCTCTACAAATAACACTACATCAGGGTGCAGTACCAGACCTCTACAAAGAACACTACATCAGGGTGCAGTGCCTGACCTCTACTTGAACACTACATCAGGGTGCAGTACTGGACCTCTACATGAACACTACATCAGGGTGCAGTGCCGGACCTCTATAAAGAACACTACACCAGGGTGCAGTACCCGACCTCTATAAAGAACACTACATCAGGGTGCAAAATCTGACGTCTACAAGAACACTACACCAGGGTGCAGTGCCGGACCTCTATAAAGAACACTACATCAGGGTGCAGTGCCGGACCTCTATAAAGAACACTACATCAGGGTGCAGTACCGGACCTCTATAAAGAACACTACACCAGGGTGAAGTACCGGACCTCTACATGAACACTACATCAGGGTGCAGTACCAGACCTCTATAAAGAACACTACACCAGGGTGCAGTACCGGACCTCTATAAAGAACACTACATCAGGGTGCAGTACCGGACCTCTATAAAGAACACTACATCAGGGTGTAGTACCCGACCTCTACAAAGAACACTACATCAGGGTGCAGTACCCGACCTCTACAAAGAACACTACACCAGGGTGCAGTACCAGACCTCTATAAAGAACACTACATCATGGTGCAGTACCGGACGTCTACATGAACACTGCATCAGGGTGCAGTACCAGACCTCTATAAAGAACACTACACCAGGGTGCAGTACCGGACCTCTATAAAGAACACTACATCAGGGCGCAGTACCAGACCTCTACAAAGAACACTACAACAGGGTGAAGTACCGGACCTCTACATGAACACTACATCAGGGTGCAGTATCAGACCTCTATAAAGAACACTACATCAGGGCGCAGTACCAGACCTCTATAAAGAACACTACAACAGGGTGAAGTACCGGACCTCTACATGAACACTACATCAGGGTGCAGTACCGGACCTCTATAAAGAACACTACATCAGAGTGCAGTACCGGACCTCTATAAAGAACACTACACCAGGGTGCAGTACCAGACCTCTATAAAGAACACTACATCAGGGTGCAGTACCCGACCTCTACAAAGAACACTACATCAGGGTGCAAAATCTGACCTCTACAAGAACACTACACCAGGGTGCAGTACCGGACCTCTATAAAGAACACTACATCAGGGTGCAGTGCCGGACCTCTATAAAGAACACTACATCAGGATGCAGTACCTGACCTCTATAAAGAACACTACATCAGGGTGCAGTACCCGACCTCTACAAAGAACACTACATCAGGGTGCAGTACCAGACCTCTACAAAGAACACTACATCAGGGTGCAGTACCTGACCTCTACATGAACACTACATCAGGGTGCAGTACCGGACCTCTACATGAACACTACATCAGGGTGCAGTGCCGGACCTCTATAAAGAACACTACACCAGGGTGCAGTACCCGACCTCTATAAAGAACACTACATCAGGGTGCAAAATCTGACCTCTAGAAGAACACTACACCAGGGTGCAGTACCAGACCTCTACAAATAACACTACATCAGGGTGCAGTACCAGACCTCTACAAAGAACACTACATCAGGGTGCAGTACCAGACCTCTACAAAGAACACTACATCAGGGTGCAGTACCTGACCTCTACATGAACACTACATCAGGGTGCAGTACCGGACCTCTACATGAACACTACATCAGGGTGCAGTGCCGGACCTCTATAAAGAACACTACACCAGGGTGCAGTACACGACCTCTCTAAAGAACACTACATCAGGGTGCAAAATCTGACCTCTAGAAGAACACTACACCAGGGTGCAGTACCGGACCTCTATAGAGAACACTACATCAGGGTGCAGTACCTGACCTCTATAAAGAACACTACATCAGGGTGCAGTACCCGACCTCTACAAAGAACACTACACCAGGGTGCAGTACCAGACCTCTATAAAGAACACTACATCAGGGTGCAGTGCCGGACCTCTATAAAGAACACTACACAAGGGTGCAGTACCGGACCTCTATAAAGAACACTACACCAGGGTGCAGTACCGGACCTCTATAAAGAACACTACATCAGGGTGCAAAATCTGACCTCTAGAAGAACACTACATCAGGGTACAGTGCCGGACCTCTATAAAGAACACTACACCAGGGTGCAGTACCAGACCTCTACAAATAACACTACATCAGGGTGCAGTACCAGACCTCTACAAAGAACACTACATCAGGGTGCAGTGCCTGACCTCTACATGAACACTACATCAGGGTGCAGTACTGGACCTCTACATGAACACTACATCAGGGTGCAGTGCCGGACCTCTATAAAGAACACTACACCAGGGTGCAGTACCCGACCTCTATAAAGAACACTACATCAGGGTGCAAAATCTGACGTCTACAAGAACACTACACCAGGGTGCAGTGCCGGACCTCTATAAAGAACACTACATCAGGGTGCAGTGCCGGACCTCTATAAAGAACACTACATCAGGGTGCAGTACCGGACCTCTATAAAGAACACTACACCAGGGTGAAGTACCGGACCTCTACATGAACACTACATCAGGGTGCAGTACCAGACCTCTATAAAGAACACTACACCAGGGTGCAGTACCGGACCTCTATAAAGAACACTACATCAGGGTGCAGTACCGGACCTCTATAAAGAACACTACATCAGGGTGTAGTACCCGACCACTACAAAGAACACTACATCAGGGTGCAGTACCCGACCTCTACAAAGAACACTACACCAGGGTGCAGTACCAGACCTCTATAAAGAACACTACATCATGGTGCAGTACTGGACGTCTACATGAACACTGCATCAGGGTGCAGTACCAGACCTCTATAAAGAACACTACACCAGGGTGCAGTACCGGACCTCTATAAAGAACACTACATCAGGGCGCAGTACCAGACCTCTACAAAGAACACTACAACAGGGTGAAGTACCGGACCTCTACATGAACACTACATCAGGGTGCAGTATCAGACCTCTATAAAGAACACTACATCAGGGCGCAGTACCAGACCTCTATAAAGAACACTACAACAGGGTGAAGTACCGGACCTCTACATGAACACTACATCAGGGTGCAGTACCGGACCTCTATAAAGAACACTACATCAGAGTGCAGTACCGGACCTCTATAAAGAACACTACACCAGGGTGCAGTACCAGACCTCTATAAAGAACACTACATCAGGGTGCAGTACCCGACCTCTACAAAGAACACTACATCAGGGTGCAAAATCTGACCTCTACAAGAACACTACACCAGGGTGCAGTACCGGACCTCTATAATGAACACTACATCAGGGTGCAGTGCCGGACCTCTATAAAGAACACTACATCAGGATGCAGTACCTGACCTCTATAAAGAACACTACATCAGGGTGCAGTACCCGACCTCTACAAAGAACACTACATCAGGGTGCAGTACCAGACCTCTACAAAGAACACTACATCAGGGTGCAGTACCTGACCTCTACATGAACACTACATCAGGGTGCAGTACCGGACCTCTACATGAACACTACATCAGGGTGCAGTGCCGGACCTCTATAAAGAACACTACACCAGGGTGCAGTACCCGACCTCTATAAAGAACACTACATCAGGGTGCAAAATCTGACCTCTAGAAGAACACTACACCAGGGTGCAGTACCAGACCTCTACAAATAACACTACATCAGGGTGCAGTACCAGACCTCTACAAAGAACACTACATCAGGGTGCAGTACCAGACCTCTACAAAGAACACTACATCAGGGTGCAGTACCTGACCTCTACATGAACACTACATCAGGGTGCAGTACCGGACCTCTACATGAACACTACATCAGGGTGCAGTGCCGGACCTCTATAAAGAACACTACACCAGGGTGCAGTACACGACCTCTCTAAAGAACACTACATCAGGGTGCAAAATCTGACCTCTAGAAGAACACTACACCAGGGTGCAGTACCAGACCTCTACAAATAACACTACATCAGGGTGCAGTACCAGACCTCTACAAAGAACACTACATCAGGGTGCAGTGCCTGACCTCTACATGAACACTACATCAGGGTGCAGTACTGGACCTCTACATGAACACTACATCAGGGTGCAGTGCCGGACCTTTATAAAGAACACTACACCAGGGTGCAGTACCCGACCTCTATAAAGAACACTAGATCAGGGTGCAAAATCTGACGTCTACAAGAACACTACACCAGGGTGCAGTGCCGGACCTCTATAAAGAACACTACATCAGGTTGCAGTGCCGGACCTCTATAAAGAACACTACATCAGGGTGCAGTACCGGACCTCTATAAAGAACACTACACCAGGGTGAAGTACCGGACCTCTACATGAACACTACATCATGGTGCAGTACCAGACCTCTATAAAGAACACTACACCAGGGTGCAGTACCGGACCTCTATAAAGAACACTACATCAGGGTGCAGTACCGGACCTCTATAAAGAACACTACATCAGGGTGTAGTACCCGACCTCTACAAAGAACACTACATCAGGGTGCAGTACCCGACCTCTACAAAGAACACTACACCAGGGTGCAGTACCAGACCTCTATAAAGAATACTACATCATGGTGCAGTACCGGACGTCTACATGAACACTGCATCAGGGTGCAGTACCAGACCTCTATAAAGAACACTACACCAGGGTGCAGTACCGGACCTCTATAAAGAACACTACATCAGGGCGCAGTACCAGACCTCTATAAAGAACACTACAACAGGGTGAAGTACCGGACCTCTACATGAACACTACATCAGGGTGCAGTATCAGACCTCTATAAAGAACACTACATCAGGGCGCAGTACCAGACCTCTATAAAGAACACTACAACAGGGTGAAGTACCGGACCTCTACATGAACACTACATCTGGGTGCAGTACCAGACCTCTATAAAGAACACTAAATCAGAGTGCAGTACCGGACCTCTATAAAGAACACTACACCAGGGTGCAGTACCAGACCTCTATAAAGAACACTACATCAGGGTGCAGTACCCGACCTCTACAAAGAACACTACATCAGGGTGCAAAATCTGACCTCTAGAAGAACACTACACCAGGGTGCAGTACCGGACCTCTATAAAGAACACTACATCAGGGTGCAGTGCAGGACCTCTATAAAGAACACTACATCAGGGTGCAGTACCTGACCTCTATAAAGAACACTACATCAGGGTGCAGTACCCGACCTCTACAAAGAACACTACATCAGGGTGCAGTACTGGACTTCTACATGAACACTACATCAGGGTGCAGTGCCGGACCTCTATAAAGAACACTACATCAGGGTGCAGTACCTGACCTCTACATGAACACTACATCAGGGTGCAGTACCGGACCTCTACATGAACACTACATCAGGGTGCAGTGCCGGACCTCTATAAAGAACACTACACCAGGGTGCAGTACCCGACCTCTATAAAGAACACTACATCAGGGTGCAAATCTGACCTCTAGAAGAACACTACACCAGGGTGCAGTGCCGGACCTCTATAAAGAACACTACATCAGGGTGCAGTGCCGGACCTCTATAAAGAACACTACATCAGAGTGCAGTACCGGACCTCTATAAAGAACACTACACCAGGGTGAAGTACTGGACGTCTACATGAACACTGCATCAGGGTGCAGTACCAGACCTCTATAAAGAACACTACACCAGGGTGCAGTACCGGACCTCTATAAAGAACACTACATCAGGGCGCAGTACCAGACCTCTATAAAGAACACTACAACAGGGTGAAGTACCGGACCTCTACATGAACACTACATCAGGGTGCAGTACCAGACCTCTATAAAGAACACTACATCAGGGCGCAGTACCAGACCTCTATAAAATGAACACTACAACAGGGTGAAGTATCGGACCTCTACATGAACACTACATCAGGGTGCAGTACCGGACCTCTATAAAGAACACTACATCAGAGTGCAGTACCGGACCTCTATAAAGAACACTACACCAGGGTGCAGAACCAGACCTCTATAAAGAACACTATATCATGGTGCAGTACTGGACCTCTATAAAGAACACTACATCAGGGTGCAGTACCTGACCTCTACAAAGAACATTACATCAGGGTGCAAAATCTGACCTCTAGAAGTACACTACACCAGGGTGCAGTACCGGACCTCTATAAAGAACACTACATCAGGGTGCAGTACCTGACCTCTATAAAGAACACTACATCAGGGTGCAGTACTCGACCTCTACAAAGAACACTACATCAGGGTGCAGTACCCGACCTCTACAAAGAACACTACACCAGGGTGTAGTACCAGACCTCTATAAAGAACACTACATCAGGGTGCAGTGCCGGTTCTCTATAAAGAACACTACATCATGGTGAAAAATCTGACCTCTTGAAGAACACTACATCAGGGTGCAGTGCCGGACCTCTATAAAGAACACTACACCAGGGTGCAGTACCAGACCTCTATAAAGAACACTACATCAGGGTGCAGTACCGGACCTCTATAAAGAACACTACATCAGGGTGCAAAATCTGACCTCTAGAAGAACACTACATCAGGGTGCAGTGCCGGACCTCTATAAAGAACACTACACCAGGGTGCAGTACCGGACCTCTATAAAGAACACTACACCAGGGTGCAGTACCGGACCTCTATAAAGAACACTACATCAGGGTGCAAAATATGACCTCTAGAAGAACACTACATCAGGGTGCAGTGCCGGACCTCTATAAAGAACACTATATCAGGGTGCAGTACCAGACCTCTACATTAACACTACATCAGGGTGCTGTACCAGACCTCTACAAAGAACACTACATCAGGGTGCAGTACCGGACCTCTATAAAGAACACTACATCAGGGTGCAGTGCCAGACCTCTACAGAGAACACTACATCAGGGTGCAGTACATGACCTCTACATGAACACTACATCAGGGTGCAGTACCAGAGCTCTACAAATAACACTACATCAGGGTGCATTACCCGACCTCTACATGAACACTACATCAGGGTGCAGTATCTGACCTCTACATTAAGAACACTACATCAGGGTGCAGTACCCGACCTCTTCATAAAACACTGCATCAGGGTGCAGTACCAGACCTCTATAAAGAACACTACATCAGGGTGAAGTACCGGACCTCTACATGAACACTACATCAGGGTGCAGTACCGGACCTCTACATGAACACTACATCAGGGTGCTGTACCAGACCTCTACAAAGAACACTACATCAGGGTGCAGTACCGGACCTCTATAAAGAACACTACATCAGGGCGCAGTACCAGACCTCTATAAAGAACACTACAACAGGGTGAAGTACCGGACCTCTACATTAACACTACATCAGGGTGCTGTACCAGACCTCTACAAAGAACACTACATCAGGGTGCAGTACCGGACCTCTATAAAGAACACTACATCAGGGCGCAGTACCAGACCTCTATAAAGAACACTACAACAGGGTGAAGTACCGGACCTCTACATGAACACTACATCAGGGTGCAGTACCAGACCTCTATAAAGAACACTACATCAGGGCGCAGTACCAGACCTCTATAAAATGAACACTACAACAGGGTGAAGTATCGGACCTCTACATGAACACTACATCAGGGTGCAGTACCGGACCTCTATAAAGAACACTACATCAGAGTGCAGTACCGGACCTCTATAAAGAACACTACACCAGGGTGCAGAACCAGACCTCTATAAAGAACACTACATCATGGTGCAGTACCGGACCTCTATAAAGAACACTACATCAGGGTGCAGTACCCGCCTCTACAAAGAACATTACATCAGGGTGCAAAATCTGACCTCTAGAAGAACACTACACCAGGGTGCAGTACCGGACCTCTATAAAGAACACTACATCAGGGTGCAGTACCTGACCTCTATAAAGAACACTACATCAGGGTGCAGTACTTGACATCTACAAAGAACACTACATCAGGGTGCAGTACCCGACCTCTACAAAGAACACTACACCAGGGTGTAGTACCAGACCTCTATAAAGAACACTACATCAGGGTGCAGTGCCGGTTCTCTATAAAGAACACTACATCATGGTGAAAAATCTGACCTCTAGAAGAACACTACATCAGGGAGCAGTGCCGGACCTCTATAAAGAACACTACACCATGGTGCAGTACCAGACCTCTATAAAGAACACTACATCAGGGTGCAAAATCTGACCTCTAGAAGAACACTACATCAGGGTGCAGTGCCGGACCTCTATAAAGAACACTACACCAGGGTGCAGTACCGGACCTCTATAAAGAACACTACACCAGGGTGCAGTACCGGACCTCTATAAAGAACACTACATCAGGGTGCAAAATCTGACCTCTAGAAGAACACTACATCAGGGTGCAGTGCCGGACCTCTATAAAGAACACTATACCAGGGTGCAGTACCGGACCTCTATAAAGAACACTACATCAGGGTGCAAAATCTGACCTCTAGAAGAACACTACATCAGGGTGCAGTGCCGGACCTCTATAAAGAACACTATATCAGGGTGCAGTACCAGACCTCTACATTAACACTACATCAGGGTGCAGTACCAGACCTCTACAAAGAACACTACATCAGGGTGCAGTACCGGACCTCTATAAAGAACACTACATCAGGGTGCAGTGCCAGACCTCTACAGAGAACACTACATCAGGGTGCAGCACATGACCTCTACATGAGCACTACATCAGGGTGCAGTACCAGACCTCTACAAATAACACTACATCAGGGTGCAGTACCCAACCTCTACATGAACACTACATCAGGGTGCAGTATCTGACCTCTACATTAAGAACACTACATCAGGGTGCAGTACCCGACCTCTTCATAAAACACTGCATCAGGGTGCAGTACCAGACCTCTATAAAGAACACTACATCAGGGTGAAGTACCGGACCTCTACATGAACACTACATCAGCGTGCAGTACCGGACCTCTACATGAACACTACATCAGGGTGCAGTACCAGACCTCTATAAAGAACACTACACCAGGGTGCAGTACCCGACCTCTATAAAGAACACTACACCAGGGTGCAGTACCGGACCTCTATAAAGAACACTACATCATGGTGCAAAATCTGACCTCTAGAATTACACTACACCAGGGTGCAGTACCGGACCTCTATAAAGAACACTACACCAGGGTGCAGTACCGGACCTCTATAAAGAACACTACATCATGGTGTAAAATCTGACCTCTAGAAGAACACTACACCAGGGTGCAGTACCCGACCTCTATAAAGAACACTACATCAGGGTGCAAAATCTGACCTCTAGAAGAACACTACACCAGGGTGCAGTACCAGACCTCTACAAATAACACTACATCAGGGTGCAGTACCAGACCTCTACAAAGAACACTACATCAGGGTGCAGTACCAGACCTCTACAAAGAACACTACATAAGGGTGCAAATCTGACCTCTAGAAGAACACTACACCAGGGTGCAGTACCAGACCTCTACAAATAACACTACATCAGGGTGCAGTACCAGACCTCTACAAACAACACTACATCAGGGTGCAGTGCCTGACCTCTACATAAACACTACATCAGGGTGCAGTACTGGACCTCTACATGAACACTACATCAGGGTGCAGTGCCGGACCTCTATAAAGAACACTACACCAGGGTGCAGTACCCGGCCTCTATAAAGAACACTACATCAGGGTGCAAAATCTGACGTCTACAAGAACACTACACCAGGGTGCAGTGCCGGACCTCTATAAAGAACACTACATCAGGGTGCAGTGCCGGACCTCTATAAAGAACACTATATCAGGGTGCAGTACCGGACCTCTATAAAGAACACTACACCAGGGTGAAGTACCGGACCTCTACATGAACACTACATCAGGGTGCAGTACCAGACCTCTATAAAGAACACTACACCAGGGTGCAGTACCGGACCTCTATAAAGAACACTACATCAGGGTGCAGTACCGGACCTCTATAAAGAACACTACATCAGGGTGTAGTACCCGACCTCTACAAAGAACACTACATCAGGGTGCAGTACCTGACCTCTATAAAGAACACTACATCAGGGTGCAGTACTCGACCTCTACAAAGAACTCTACATCAGGGTGCAGTACCCGACCTCTACAAAGAACACTATACCAGGGTGTAGTACCAGACCTCTATAAAGAACACTACATCAGGGTGCAGTGCCGGTTCTCTATAAAGAACACTACATCATGGTGAAAAATCTGACCTCTAGAAGAACACTACATCAGGCTGCAGTGCCGGACCTCTATAAAGAACACTACACCAGGGTGCAGTACCAGACCTCTATAAAGAACACTACATCAGGGTGCAATACCGAACCTCTATAAAGAACACTACATCAGGGTGCAAAATCTGACCTCTAGAAGAACACTACATCAGGGTGCAGTGCCGGACCTCTATAAAGAACACTATACCAGGGTGCAGTACCGGACCTCTATAAAGAACACTACACCAGGGTGCAGTACCGGACCTCTATAAAGAGCACTACATCAGGGTGCAAAATCTGACCTCTAGAAGAACACTACATCAGGGTGCAGTGCCGGACCTCTATAAAGAACACTATACCAGGGTGCAGTACCGGACCTCTATAAAGAACACTACATCAGGGTGCAAAATCTGACCTCTAGAAGAACACTACATCAGGGTGCAGTGCCGGACCTCTACAAAGAACACTATATCAGGGTGCAGTACCAGACCTCTACATTAACACTACATCAGGGTGCAGTACCAGACCTCTACAAAGAACACTACATCAGGGTGCAGTACCGGACCTCTATAAAGAACACTACATCAGGGTGCAGTGCCAGACCTCTACAGAGAACACTACATCAGGGTGCAGCACATGACCTCTACATGAACACTACATCAGGGTGCAGTACCCGACCTCTACAAATAACACTACATCAGGGTACAGTATCTGACCTCTACATTAAGAACACTACATCAGGGTGCAGTACCCGACCTCTTCATAAAACACTGCATCAGGGTGCAGTACCAGACCTCTATAAAGAACACTACATCAGGGTGAAGTACCGGACCTCTACATGAACACTACATCAGGGTGCAGTACCGGACCTCTACATGAACACTACATCAGGGTGCAGTACCAGACCTCTATAAAGAACACTACACCAGGGTGCAGTACCCGACCTCTATAAAGAACACTACACCAGGGTGCAGTACCGGACCTCTATAAAGAACACTACATCATGGTGCAAAATCTGACCTCTAGAAGAACACTACACCAGGGTGCAGTACCGGACCTCTATAAAGAACACTACACCAGGGTGCAGTACCGGACCTCTATAAAGAACACTACATCATGGTGCAAAATCTGACCTCTAGAAGAACACTACACCAGGGTGCAGTACCGGACCTCTATAAAGAACACTACATCAGGGTGCAGTACCCGACCTCTACAAAGAACACTACATCAGGGTGCAAAATCTGACCTCCAGAAGAACACTACACCAGGGTGCAGTACCGGACCTCTATAAAGAACACTTCATCAGGTTGCAGTGCCGGACCTCTATAAAGAACACTACATCAGGGTGCAGTGCCGGACCTCTATAAAGAACACTACATCAGGGTGCAGTGCCGGACCTCTATAAAGAACACTACATCAGGGTGCAGTACCCGACCTCTACAAAGAACACTACATCAGGGTGCAGTACCCAACCTCTTCAAAGAACACTACACCAGGGTGCAGTACCAGACCTCTATAAAGAACACTACATCATGGTGCAGTACCGGACGTCTATAAAGAACACTACATGAGGGTGCAGTACCCGACCTCTACAAAGAACACTACATCAGGGTGAAAAATCTGACCTCTAGAAGAACACTACACCAGGGTGCAGTACCGGACCTCTATAAAGAACACTACATCAGGGTGCAGTACCTGACCTCTATAAAGAACACTACATCAGGGTGCAGTACCCGACCTCTACAAAGAACACTACATCAGGGTGCAGTACCCGACCTCTACAAAGAACACTACACCAGGGTGCAGTACCAGACCTCTATAAAGAACACTACATCAGGGTGCAGTGCCGGACCTCTATGAAGAACACTACATCATGGTGCAAAATCTGACCTCTAGAAGAACACTACATCAGGGTGCAGTGCCGGACCTCTATAAAGAACACTTCACCAGGGTGCAGTACCAGACCTCTATAAAGAACACTACATCAGGGTGCAGTACCGGACCTCTATAAAGAACACTACACCAGGGTGCAGTACCGGACCTCTATAAAGAACACTACATCAGGGTGCAGTACCCGACCTCTACAAAGAACACTACATCAGGGTGCAGTACCCGACCTCTACAAAGAACACTACACCAGGGTGCAGTACCAGACCTCTATAAAGAACACTACATCAGGGTGCAGTGCCGGACCTCTATAAAGAACACTACATCAGGGTGCAAAATCTGACCTCTAGAAGAACACTACATCAGGGTGCAGTGCCGGACCTCTATAAAGAATACTATATCAGGGTGCAGCACCAGACCTCTTCAAAGAACATTACATCAGGGTGCAGCACCAGACCTCTTCAAAGAACACTACATCAGGGTGCAGCACCAGACCTCTTCAAAGAACACTACATCAGGGTGCAAAATCTGACCTCTAGAAGAACACTACATCAGGGTGAAGTACCTGATGTCTACAAAGAACACTGTATCAGGGTGCAGTACCGGACCTCTACAACATCTCTACATCAGGGTGCAGTACCAGCCCTCTACAAAGAACACTACATCAGGTTGCAGTACGAGACCTCTACAAAGAACACTACATCAGGGTGCAGTACCGGACCTCTATAAAGAACACTAGATCAGGGTGCAGTGCCAGACCTCTATAAAGAACACTACACCAGGGTGCAGTACCGGACCTCTATAAAGAACACTACATAAGGGTGCAGAACCGGACCTCTATAAAGAACACTATACCAGGGTGCAGTACCGGACCCCTATAAAGAACACTACAATAGGGTGCAGTACCAGACCTCTATAAAGAACACTACACCAGGGTGCAGTACCAGAACTCTACAAAGAACACTACATCAGGTTGCAGTCCGAGACCTCTACAAACAACACTACATCAGGGTGCAGTATCTAACCGATACATTAAGAACACTACATCAGGGTGCAGTACCCGACCTCTACAAAGAACACTACACCAGGGCGCAGTACCGGACCTCTATAAAGAACACTACATCAGGGTGCAGTACCAGACCTCTATAAAGAACACTACATCAGGGTGCAGTACCGGACCTCTATAAAGAACACTACATCAGGGTGCAGTGCCGGACCTCTATAAAGAACACTACATCAGGGTGCAGTACCGGACCTCTACAAAGAACACTACACCAGGGTGCAGTACCGGACCTCTGTAAAGAACACTACATCAGGGTGCAGTGCCGGACCTCTATAAAGAACACTACATCAGGGTGCAGTACCGGACCTCTACATGAACACTACATCAGGGTGCAGTACCAGAACTCTACAAAGAACACTACATCAGTGTGCAGTACCAGACCTCTACAAAGAACACTACATCAGGGTGAAGTACTAGACCTCTATAAAGAACACTACATCAGGGTGCAGTACCTGACCTCTAGAAGTACACTACACCAGGGTGCAGTACCTGACCTCTATAAAGAACACTACATCATGGTGCAAAATCTGACCTCTAGAAGAACACTACACCAGGGTGCAGTACCTGACCTCTATAAAGAACACTACATCAGGGTGCAGTACCGGACCTCTACAAAGAACACTACATCAGGGTGCAGTACCCGACCTCTACAAAGAACACTACATCAGGGTGCAGTACCAGACCTCTACAAAGAACACTACATCAGGGTGCAGCACCAGACCTCTATAAAGAACGCTACACCAGGGTGCAGTACCAGACCTCTATAAAGAACACTACATCAGGGTGCAGTACCCGATCTCTATAAAGAACACTACATCATGGTGCAAAATCTGACCTCTAGAAGAACACTACACCAGGGTGCAGTACCTGACCTCTATAAAGAACACTACACCAGGGTGCAGTACCAGACCTCTATAAAGAACACTACATCAGGGTGCAGTACCGGACCTCTATAAAGAACACTACATCATGCTGCAAAATCTGACCTCTAGAAGAACACTACACCAGGGTGCAGTACCTGATCTCTGCAAAGAACACTACATCAGGGTGCAGTACCCGACCTCTAAAAAGAACACTACATCAGGGTGCAGTACTAGACCTCTATAAAGAACACTACATCAGGGTGCAGTACCCGACCTCTATAAAGAACACTACATCATGGTGCAAAATCTGACCTCTAGAAGAACACTACACCAGGATGCAGTACCTGACCTCTATAAAGAACACTACATCAGGGTGCAGTACCGGACCTCTACAAAGAACACTACATCAGGGTGCAGTACCCGACCTCTACAAAGAACACTACATCAGGGTGCAGTACCAGAACTCTACAAAGAACACTACATCAGGGTGCAGTACCCGACCTCTATAAAGAACACTACATCAGAGTGCAGTACCCGACCTCTACAAAGAACACTACATCAGGGTGCGGCACCAGACCTCTATAAAGAACACTACACCAGGGTGCAGTACCAGACCTCTATAAAGAACACTACATCAGGGTGCAGTATCCGAGCTCTACAAAGAACACTACATTAGGGTGCAGTGCCGGAACTCTACAAAGAACACTACATCAGGGTGCAGTATCCGACCTCTACAAAGAACACTACATCAGGGTGCAGCACCAGACCTCTACAAAGAACACTACATCAGGGTGCAGTATCCGACCTCTACAAAGAACACTACATCAGGGTGCAGTGCCGGACCTCTATAAAAACACTACATCAGGGTGCAGTACCGGACCTCTACATGAACACTACATCAGGGTGCAGTACCAGAACTCTACAAAGAACACAACATCAGGGTGCAGTACCAGACCTCTACAAAGAACACTACATCAGGGTGCAAAATCTGACCTCTAGAAGAACACTACACCAGGGCGCAGTACCGGACCTCTATAAAGAACACTACATTAGGGTGCAGTACCAGACCTCTACATGAACACTAAATCAGGGTGCAGTACCAGAACTCTACAAAGAACACTACATCAGGGTGCAGTACCAGACCTCTACAAAGAACACTACATCAGGGTGCAGTACCCGACCTCTTTAAAGAACACTACATCAGGGTTCAGTACCAGAACTCTACAAAGAACACTACATCATGGTGCAGTGCCGGACCTCTAGAAGAACACTACATCAGGGTGCAGTGCCGGACCTCTAAAAGAACACTACACCAGGGTGCAGTACCTGACCTCTATAAAGAACACTACATCAGGGTGCAGTACCCGATCTCTACAATGAACACTAAATCAGGATGCAGTGCCGGACCTCTATAAAGAACACTACATCAGGGTGCAGTAACGGACCTCTACATGAACACTACATCAGGGTGCAGTACCAGAACTCTACAAAGAACACTACATCAGGGTGCAGTACCAGACCTCTACAAAGAACACTACATCAGGGTGCAGTACCCGACCTCTGTAAAGAACACTACATCAGGGTGCAGTATCGGAACTATACAAAGAACACTACATCAGGGTGCAGTACCAGACCTCTACAAAGAACAGTACATCAGGGTGCAAAATCTGACCTCTAGAAGAACACTACATCAGGGTGCAGTACCAGACCTCTACAAAGAACACTACATCAGGGTGCAGTACCCGACCTATATAAAGAACACTACATCAGGGTGCAGTACCAGAACTCTACAAAGAACACTACATCAGGGTGCAGTGCCGGACCTCTAGAAGAACACTACATCAGGGTGCAGTGCCGGACCTCTTGAAGAAAACTACACCAGGGTGCAGTACCTGACCTCTATAAAGAACACTACATCAGGGTGCAGTACCCGACCTCTACAAAGAACACTACATCAGGGTGCAGTACCAGAACTCTACAAAGAACACTACATCAGGGTGCAGTATACGACCTCTACAAAGAACACTACATCAGGGTGCAGTTCCAGACCTCTACAAAGAACACTACATCAGGGTGCAGTACCCGACCTCTATAAAGAACACTACATCAGGGTGCAGTACCAGAACTCTACAAAGAACACTACATCAGGGTGCAGTACCAGACCTCTACAAAGAACACTACATCAGGGTGCAAAATCTGACCTCTAGAAGAACACTACACCAGGGCGCAGTACCGGACCTCTATAAAGAACACTACATCAGGGTACAGTACCGGACCTCTACATGAACACTAAATCAGGGTGCAGTACCAGAACTCTACAAAGAACACTACATCATGGTGCAGTACCAGACCTCTACAAAGAACACTACATCAGGGTGCAGTACCCGACCTCTATAAAGAACACTACATCAGGGTACAGTACCAGAACTCTACAAAGAACACTACATCAGGGTGCAGTGCCGGACCTCTAGAAGAACACTACATCAGGGTGCAGTGTCGGACCTCTAGAAGAACACTACACCAGGGTGCAGTACCCGACCTCTATAAAGAACACTACATCAGGGTGCAGTACCGGACCTCCACAGAGAACACTACATCATGGTGCAAAATCTGACCTCTGGAAGAACACTACACCAGGGTGCAGCACCTGACCTCTAAAGAACACTACATCAGGGTGCAGTGCCGGACCTCTATAAAGAACACTACATCAGGGCGCAGTACCTGACCTCTATAAAGAACACTACATCAGGGTGCAGTACCCGACCTCTACAAAGAACACTACATCAGGATGCAGTACCAGACCTCTATCAAGAACAGTACATAAGGGTGCAGTACCCGACCTCTACAAAGAACACTACATAAGGATGCAGTACCCGACCTCTACAAAGAACACTACACCAGGGTGCAGTACCAGACCTCTACAAAGAACACTAAATCAGGTTGCAGTACGAGACCTCTACAAAGAACACTACATCAGGGTGCAGTACCGGACCTCTATAAAGAACACTACATCAGGGTGCAGTACCCGACCTCTATAAAGAACACTACACCAGGGTGCAGTACCGGACCTCTATAAAGAACACTACATCAGGGTGCAAAATCTGACCTCTAGAAGAACACTACACCAACGTGCAGTACCTGACCTCTATAAAGAACACTACATCAGGGTGCAGTACCCGACCTCTACAAAGAACACTACATCAGGGTGCAGTACCAGACCTCTACAAAGAACACTACATCAGGGTGCAGCACCAGACCTCTATAAAGAACGCTACACCAGGGTGCAGTACCAGACCTCTATAAAGAACACTACATCATGGTGCAAAATCTGACATCTAGAAGAACACTACACCAGGGTGCAGTACCTGACCTCTATAAAGAACACTACATCAGGGTACAGTACCTGACCTCTATAAAGAACACTACACCAGGGTGCAGTACCAGACCTCTATAAAGAACACTACATCAGGGTGCAGTACCGGACCTCTATAAAGAACACTACATCATGTTGCAAAATCTGACCTCTAGAAGAACACTACACCAGGGTGCAGTACCTGATCTCTGCAAAGAACACTACATCAGGGTGCAGTACCCGACCTCTATAAAGAACACATCAGGGTGCAGTACTAGACCTATATAAAGAACACTACATCAGGGTGCAGTACCCGACCTCTATAAAGAACACTACATCATGGTGCAAAATCTGACCTCAAGAAGAACACTACATCAGGATGCAGTACCTGACCTCTACATGAACACTACATCAGGGTGCAGTACCAGAACTCTACAAAGAACACTACATGAGGGTGCAGTACCAGAACTCTACAAAGAACACTACATCAGGGTGCAGTACCCGACCTCTATAAAGAACACTACATCAGGGTGCAGTACCTGACCTCTACAAAGAACACAACATCAGGGTGCAGTACCAGACCTCTACAAAGAACACTACATCAGGGTGCAAAATCTGACCTCTAGAAGAACACTACACCAGGGCGCAGTACCGGACTCTCTATAAAGAGCACTACATCAGGGTGCAGTACCAGAACTCTACAAAGAACACTACATCAGGGTGCAGTACCAGACCTCTACAAAGAACACTACATCAGGGTGCAGTACCCGACCTCTATAAAGAACACATCAGGGTGCAGTACTAGACCTCTATAAAGAACACTACATCAGGGTGCAGTACCCGACCTCTACAAAGAACACTACACCAGGGTGCAGTACCAGACCTCTATAAAGAACACTACATCAGGGTGCAGTGCCGGACCTCTATAAAGAACACTACATCAGGGTGCAAAATCTGACCTCTAGAAGAACACTACATCAGGGTGCAGTGCCGGACCTCTATAAAGAATACTATATCAGGGTGCAGCACCAGACCTCTTCAAAGAACATTACATCAGGGTGCAGCACCAGACCTCTTCAAAGAACACTACATCAGGGTGCAGCACCAGACCTCTTCAAAGAACACTACATCAGGGTGCAAAATCTGACCTCTAGAAGAACACTACATCAGGGTGAAGTACCTGATGTCTACAAAGAACACTGTATCAGGGTGCAGTACCGGACCTCTACAACATCTCTACATCAGGGTGCAGTACCAGCCCTCTACAAAGAACACTACATCAGGTTGCAGTACGAGACCTCTACAAAGAACACTACATCAGGGTGCAGTACCGGACCTCTATAAAGAACACTAGATCAGGGTGCAGTGCCAGACCTCTATAAAGAACACTACACCAGGGTGCAGTACCGGACCTCTATAAAGAACACTACATAAGGGTGCAGAACCGGACCTCTATAAAGAACACTATACCAGGGTGCAGTACCGGACCCCTATAAAGAACACTACAATAGGGTGCAGTACCAGACCTCTATAAAGAACACTACACCAGGGTGCAGTACCAGAACTCTACAAAGAACACTACATCAGGTTGCAGTCCGAGACCTCTACAAACAACACTACATCAGGGTGCAGTATCTAACCGATACATTAAGAACACTACATCAGGGTGCAGTACCCGACCTCTACAAAGAACACTACACCAGGGCGCAGTACCGGACCTCTATAAAGAACACTACATCAGGGTGCAGTACCAGACCTCTATAAAGAACACTACATCAGGGTGCAGTACCGGACCTCTATAAAGAACACTACATCAGGGTGCAGTGCCGGACCTCTATAAAGAACACTACATCAGGGTGCAGTACCGGACCTCTACAAAGAACACTACATCAGGGTGCAGTACCGGACCTCTGTAAAGAACACTACATCAGGGTGCAGTGCCGGACCTCTATAAAGAACACTACATCAGGGTGCAGTACCGGACCTCTACATGAACACTACATCAGGGTGCAGTACCAGAACTCTACAAAGAACACTACATCAGTGTGCAGTACCAGACCTCTACAAAGAACACTACATCAGGGTGAAGTACTAGACCTCTATAAAGAACACTACATCAGGGTGCAGTACCGGACCTCTAGAAGTACACTACACCAGGGTGCAGTACCTGACCTCTATAAAGAACACTACATCATGGTGCAAAATCTGACCTCTAGAAGAACACTACACCAGGGTGCAGTACCTGACCTCTATAAAGAACACTACATCAGGGTGCAGTACCGGACCTCTACAAAGAACACTACATCAGGGTGCAGTACCCGACCTCTACAAAGAACACTACATCAGGGTGCAGTACCAGACCTCTACAAAGAACACTACATCAGGGTGCAGCACCAGACCTCTATAAAGAACGCTACACCAGGGTGCAGTACCAGACCTCTATAAAGAACACTACATCAGGGTGCAGTACCCGATCTCTATAAAGAACACTACATCATGGTGCAAAATCTGACCTCTAGAAGAACACTACACCAACGTGCAGTACCTGACCTCTATAAAGAACACTACATCAGGGTGCAGTACCCGACCTCTACAAAGAACACTACATCAGGGTGCAGTACCAGACCTCTACAAAGAACACTACATCAGGGTGCAGCACCAGACCTCTATAAAGAACGCTACACCAGGGTGCAGTACCAGACCTCTATAAAGAACACTACATCATGGTGCAAAATCTGACATCTAGAAGAACACTACACCAGGGTGCAGTACCTGACCTCTATAAAGAACACTACATCAGGGTACAGTACCTGACCTCTATAAAGAACACTACACCAGGGTGCAGTACCAGACCTCTATAAAGAACACTACATCAGGGTGCAGTACCGGACCTCTATAAAGAACACTACATCATGTTGCAAAATCTGACCTCTAGAAGAACACTACACCAGGGTGCAGTACCTGATCTCTGCAAAGAACACTACATCAGGGTGCAGTACCCGAAATCTATAAAGAACACATCAGGGTGCAGTACTAGACCTATATAAAGAACACTACATCAGGGTGCAGTACCCGACCTCTATAAAGAACACTACATCATGGTGCAAAATCTGACCTCAAGAAGAACACTACATCAGGATGCAGTACCTGACCTCTACATGAACACTACATCAGGGTGCAGTACCAGAACTCTACAAAGAACACTACATGAGGGTGCAGTACCAGAACTCTACAAAGAACACTACATCAGGGTGCAGTACCCGACCTCTATAAAGAACACTACATCAGGGTGCAGTACCTGACCTCTACAAAGAACACAACATCAGGGTGCAGTACCAGACCTCTACAAAGAACACTACATCAGGGTGCAAAATCTGACCTCTAGAAGAACACTACACCAGGGCGCAGTACCGGACCTCTATAAAGAGCACTACATCAGGGTGCAGTACCAGAACTCTACAAAGAACACTACATCAGGGTGCAGTACCAGACCTCTACAAAGAACACTACATCAGGGTGCAGTACCCGACCTCTATAAAGAACACATCAGGGTGCAGTACTAGACCTCTATAAAGAACACTACATCAGGGTGCAGTACCCGACCTCTACAAAGAACACTACACCAGGGTGCAGTACCAGACCTCTATAAAGAACACTACATCAGGGTGCAGTGCCGGACCTCTATAAAGAACACTACATCAGGGTGCAAAATCTGACCTCTAGAAGAACACTACATCAGGGTGCAGTGCCGGACCTCTATAAAGAATACTATATCAGGGTGCAGCACCAGACCTCTTCAAAGAACATTACATCAGGGTGCAGCACCAGACCTCTTCAAAGAACACTACATCAGGGTGCAGCACCAGACCTCTTCAAAGAACACTACATCAGGGTGCAAAATCTGACCTCTAGAAGAACACTACATCAGGGTGAAGTACCTGATGTCTACAAAGAACACTGTATCAGGGTGCAGTACCGGACCTCTACAACATCTCTACATCAGGGTGCAGTACCAGCCCTCTACAAAGAACACTACATCAGGTTGCAGTACGAGACCTCTACAAAGAACACTACATCAGGGTGCAGTACCGGACCTCTATAAAGAACACTAGATCAGGGTGCAGTGCCAGACCTCTATAAAGAACACTACACCAGGGTGCAGTACCGGACCTCTATAAAGAACACTACATAAGGGTGCAGAACCGGACCTCTATAAAGAACACTATACCAGGGTGCAGTACCGGACCCCTATAAAGAACACTACAATAGGGTGCAGTACCAGACCTCTATAAAGAACACTACACCAGGGTGCAGTACCAGAACTCTACAAAGAACACTACATCAGGTTGCAGTCCGAGACCTCTACAAACAACACTACATCAGGGTGCAGTATCTAACCGATACATTAAGAACACTACATCAGGGTGCAGTACCCGACCTCTACAAAGAACACTACACCAGGGCGCAGTACCGGACCTCTATAAAGAACACTACATCAGGGTGCAGTACCAGACCTCTATAAAGAACACTACATCAGGGTGCAGTACCGGACCTCTATAAAGAACACTACATCAGGGTGCAGTGCCGGACCTCTATAAAGAACACTACATCAGGGTGCAGTACCGGACCTCTACAAAGAACACTACACCAGGGTGCAGTACCGGACCTCTGTAAAGAACACTACATCAGGGTGCAGTGCCGGACCTCTATAAAGAACACTACATCAGGGTGCAGTACCGGACCTCTACATGAACACTACATCAGGGTGCAGTACCAGAACTCTACAAAGAACACTACATCAGTGTGCAGTACCAGACCTCTACAAAGAACACTACATCAGGGTGAAGTACTAGACCTCTATAAAGAACACTACATCAGGGTGCAGTACCGGACCTCTAGAAGTACACTACACCAGGGTGCAGTACCTGACCTCTATAAAGAACACTACATCATGGTGCAAAATCTGACCTCTAGAAGAACACTACACCAGGGTGCAGTACCTGACCTCTATAAAGAACACTACATCAGGGTGCAGTACCGGACCTCTACAAAGAACACTACATCAGGGTGCAGTACCCGACCTCTACAAAGAACACTACATCAGGGTGCAGTACCAGACCTCTACAAAGAACACTACATCAGGGTGCAGCACCAGACCTCTATAAAGAACGCTACACCAGGGTGCAGTACCAGACCTCTATAAAGAACACTACATCAGGGTGCAGTACCCGATCTCTATAAAGAACACTACATCATGGTGCAAAATCTGACCTCTAGAAGAACACTACACCAGGGTGCAGTACCTGACCTCTATAAAGAACACTACACCAGGGTGCAGTACCAGACCTCTATAAAGAACACTACATCAGGGTGCAGTACCGGACCTCTATAAAGAACACTACATCATGCTGCAAAATCTGACCTCTAGAAGAACACTACACCAGGGTGCAGTACCTGATCTCTGCAAAGAACACTACATCAGGGTGCAGTACCCGACCTCTATAAAGAACACTACATCAGGGTGCAGTACTAGACCTCTATAAAGAACACTACATCAGGGTGCAGTACCCGACCTCTATAAAGAACACTACATCATGGTGCAAAATCTGACCTCTAGAAGAACACTACACCAGGATGCAGTACCTGACCTCTATAAAGAACACTACATCAGGGTGCAGTGCCGGACCTCTACATGAACACTACATCAGGGTGCAGTACCAGAACTCTACAAAGAACACTACATCAGGGTGCAGTACCCGACCTCTATAAAGAACACTACATCAGAGTGCAGTACCCGACCTCTACAAAGAACACTACATCAGGGTGCAGCACCAGACCTCTATAAAGAACACTACACCAGGGTGCAGTACCAGACCTCTATAAAGAACACTACATCAGGGTGCAGTATCCGAGCTCTACAAAGAACACTACATTAGGGTGCAGTGCCGGAACTCTACAAAGAACACTACATCAGGGTGCAGTATCCGACCTCTACAAAGAACACTACATCAGGGTGCAGCACCAGACCTCTACAAAGAACACTACATCAGGGTGCAGTATCCGACCTCTACAAAGAACACTACATCAGGGTGCAGTGCCGGACCTCTATAAAAAACACTACATCAGGGTGCAGTACCGGACCTCTACATGAACACTACATCAGGGTGCAGTACCAGAACTCTACAAAGAACACAACATCAGGGTGCAGTACCAGACCTCTACAAAGAACACTACATCAGGGTGCAAAATCTGACCTCTAGAAGAACACTACACCAGGGCGCAGTACCGGACCTCTATAAAGAACACTACATTAGGGTGCAGTACCAGACCTCTACATGAACACTAAATCAGGGTGCAGTACCAGAACTCTACAAAGAACACTACATCAGGGTGCAGTACCAGACCTCTACAAAGAACACTACATCAGGGTGCAGTACCCGACCTCTTTAAAGAACACTACATCAGGGTTCAGTACCAGAACTCTACAAAGAACACTACATCATGGTGCAGTGCCGGACCTCTAGAAGAACACTACATCAGGGTGCAGTGCCGGACCTCTAAAAGAACACTACACCAGGGTGCAGTACCTGACCTCTATAAAGAACACTACATCAGGGTGCAGTACCCGATCTCTACAATGAACACTAAATCAGGATGCAGTGCCGGACCTCTATAAAGAACACTACATCAGGGTGCAGTAACGGACCTCTACATGAACACTACATCAGGGTGCAGTACCAGAACTCTACAAAGAACACTACATCAGGGTGCAGTACCAGACCTCTACAAAGAACACTACATCAGGGTGCAGTACCCGACCTCTGTAAAGAACACTACATCAGGGTGCAGTACCGGAACTCTACAAAGAACACTACATCAGGGTGCAGTACCAGACCTCTACAAAGAACAGTACATCAGGGTGCAAAATCTGACCTCTAGAAGAACACTACATCAGGGTGCAGTACCAGACCTCTACAAAGAACACTACATCAGGGTGCAGTACCCGACCTATATAAAGAACACTACATCAGGGTGCAGTACCAGAACTCTACAAAGAACACTACATCAGGGTGCAGTGCCGGACCTCTAGAAGAACACTACATCAGGGTGCAGTGCCGGACCTCTTGAAGAAAACTACACCAGGGTGCAGTACCTGACCTCTATAAAGAACACTACATCAGGGTGCAGTACCCGACCTCTACAAAGAACACTACATCAGGGTGCAGTACCAGAACTCTACAAAGAACACTACATCAGGGTGCAGTATACAACCTCTACAAAGAACACTACATCAGGGTGCAGTTCCAGACCTCTACAAAGAACACTACATCAGGGTGCAGTACCCGACCTCTATAAAGAACACTACATCAGGGTGCAGTACCAGAACTCTACAAAGAACACTACATCAGGGTGCAGTACCAGACCTCTACAAAGAACACTACATCAGGGTGCAAAATCTGACCTCTAGAAGAACACTACACCAGGGCGCAGTACCGGACCTCTATAAAGAACACTACATCAGGGTACAGTACCGGACCTCTACATGAACACTAAATCAGGGTGCAGTACCAGAACTCTACAAAGAACACTACATCATGGTGCAGTACCAGACCTCTACAAAGAACACTACATCAGGGTGCAGTACCCGACCTCTATAAAGAACACTACATCAGGGTACAGTACCAGAACTCTACAAAGAACACTACATCAGGGTGCAGTGCCGGACCTCTAGAAGAACACTACATCAGGGTGCAGTGTCGGACCTCTAGAAGAACACTACACCAGGGTGCAGTACCTGACCTCTATAAAGAACACTACATCAGGGTGCAGTACCCGATCTCTACAATGAACACTAAATCAGGATGCAGTGCCGGACCTCTATAAAGAACACTACATCAGGGTGCAGTAACGGACCTCTACATGAACACTACATCAGGGTGCAGTACCAGAACTCTACAAAGAACACTACATCAGGGTGCAGTACCAGAACTCTACAAAGAACAGTACATCAGGGTGCAGTACCTGACCTCTATAAAGAACACTACATCAGGCTGCAGTACCAGACCTCTATAAAGAACACTACATCAGGGTGCAGTACCAGACCTCTACAAAGAACACTACATCAGGGTGCAGTACCAGACCTCTATAAAGAACACTACACCAGGGTGCAGTACCGGACCTCTATAAAGAACACTACATCATGGTGCAAAGTCTGACCTCTAAAGAACACTACATCAGGGTGCAGTGCCGGACCTCTATAAAGAACACTACATCAGGGCGCAGTACCTGACCTCTATAAAGAACACTACATCAGGGTGCAGTACCCGACCTCTACAAAGAACACTACATCAGGATGCAGTACCAGACCTCTATCAAGAACACTACATAAGGGTGCAGTACCCGACCTCTACAAAGAACACTACATAAGGATGCAGTACCCGACCTCTACAAAGAACACTACACCAGGGTGCAGTACCAGACCTCTACAAAGAACACTAAATCAGGTTGCAGTACGAGACCTCTACAAAGAACACTACATCAGGGTGCAGTACCGGACCTCTATAAAGAACACTACATCAGGGTGCAGTACCCGACCTCTATAAAGAACACTACACCAGGGTGCAGTACCGGACCTCTATAAAGAACACTACATCAGGGTGCAAAATCTGACCTCTAGAAGAACACTACACCAACGTGCAGTACCTGACCTCTATAAAGAACACTACATCAGGGTGCAGTACCCGACCTCTACAAAGAACACTACATCAGGGTGCAGTACCAGACCTCTACAAAGAACACTACATCAGGGTGCAGCACCAGACCTCTATAAAGAACGCTACACCAGGGTGCAGTACCAGACCTCTATAAAGAACACTACATCATGGTGCAAAATCTGACATCTAGAAGAACACTACACCAGGGTGCAGTACCTGACCTCTATAAAGAACACTACATCAGGGTACAGTACCTGACCTCTATAAAGAACACTACACCAGGGTGCAGTACCAGACCTCTATAAAGAACACTACATCAGGGTGCAGTACCGGACCTCTATAAAGAACACTACATCATGTTGCAAAATCTGACCTCTAGAAGAACACTACACCAGGGTGCAGTACCTGATCTCTGCAAAGAACACTACATCAGGGTGCAGTACCCGACCTCTATAAAGAACACATCAGGGTGCAGTACTAGACCTATATAAAGAACACTACATCAGGGTGCAGTACCCGACCTCTATAAAGAACACTACATCATGGTGCAAAATCTGACCTCAAGAAGAACACTACATCAGGATGCAGTACCTGACCTCTACATGAACACTACATCAGGGTGCAGTACCAGAACTCTACAAAGAACACTACATGAGGGTGCAGTACCAGAACTCTACAAAGAACACTACATCAGGGTGCAGTACCCGACCTCTATAAAGAACACTACATCAGGGTGCAGTACCTGACCTCTACAAAGAACACAACATCAGGGTGCAGTACCAGACCTCTACAAAGAACACTACATCAGGGTGCAAAATCTGACCTCTAGAAGAACACTACACCAGGGCGCAGTACCGGACCTCTATAAAGAACACTACATCAGGGTGCAGTACCAGAACTCTACAAAGAACACTACATCAGGGTGCAGTACCAGACCTCTACAAAGAACACTACATCAGGGTGCAGTACCCGACCTCTATAAAGAACACATCAGGGTGCAGTACTAGACCTCTATAAAGAACACTACATCAGGGTGCAGTACCCGACCTCTATAAAGAACACTACATCATGGTGCAAAATCTGACCTCAAGAAGAACACTACATCAGGATGCAGTACCTGACCTCTACATGAACACTACATCAGGGTGCAGTACCAGAACTCTACAAAGAACACTACATGAGGGTGCAGTACCAGAACTCTACAAAGAACACTACATCAGGGTGCAGTACCCGACCTCTATAAAGAACACTACATCAGGGTGCAGTACCTGACCTCTATAAAGAACACTACATCAGGGTGCAGTACCCAACCTCTACAAAGAACACTACATCCGGGTGCAGCACCAGACCTCTATAAAGAACACTACACCAGGGTGCAGTACCAGACCTCTATAAAGAACACTACATCAGGGTGCAGTATCCGACCTCTACAAAGAACACTACATTAGGGTGCAGTGCCGGAACTCTACAAAGAACACTACATCAGGGTGCAGTATCCGACCTCTACAATGAACACTACATCAGGGTGCCTCACCAGACCTCTACAAAGAACACTACATCAGGGTGCAGTATCCGACCTCTACAAAGAACACTACATCAGGGTGCAGTGCCGGACCTCTATAAAAAACACTACATCAGGGTGCAGTACCGGACCTCTACATGAACACTTCATCAGGGTACAGTACCAGAACTCTACAAAGAACACAACATCAGGGTGCAGTACCAGACCTCTACAAAGAACACTACATCAGGGTGCAAAATCTGACCTCTAGAAGAACACTACACCAGGGCGCAGTACCGGACCTCTATAAAGAACACTACATCAGGGTGCAGTACCAGAACTCTACAAAGAACACTACATCAGGGTGCAGTACCAGACCTCTACAAAGAACACTACATCAGGGTGCAGTACCCGACCTCTATAAAGAACACATCAGGGTGCAGTACTAGACCTCTATAAAGAACACTACATCAGGGTGCAGTACCCGACCTCTATAAAGAACACTACATCATGGTGCAAAATCTGACCTCAAGAAGAACACTACATCAGGATGCAGTACCTGACCTCTACATGAACACTACATCAGGGTGCAGTACCAGAACTCTACAAAGAACACTACATGAGGGTGCAGTACCAGAACTCTACAAAGAACACTACATCAGGGTGCAGTACCCGACCTCTATAAAGAACACTACATCAGGGTGCAGTACCTGACCTCTATAAAGAACACTACATCAGGGTGCAGTACCCAACCTCTACAAAGAACACTACATCCGGGTGCAGCACCAGACCTCTATAAAGAACACTACACCAGGGTGCAGTACCAGACCTCTATAAAGAACACTACATCAGGGTGCAGTATCCGACCTCTACAAAGAACACTACATTAGGGTGCAGTGCCGGAACTCTACAAAGAACACTACATCAGGGTGCAGTATCCGACCTCTACAATGAACACTACATCAGGGTGCCTCACCAGACCTCTACAAAGAACACTACATCAGGGTGCAGTATCCGACCTCTACAAAGAACACTACATCAGGGTGCAGTGCCGGACCTCTATAAAAAACACTACATCAGGGTGCAGTACCGGACCTCTACATGAACACTTCATCAGGGTGCAGTACCAGAACTCTACAAAGAACACAACATCAGGGTGCAGTACCAGACCTCTACAAAGAACACTACATTAGGGTGCAAAATCTGACCTCTAGAAGAACACTACACCAGGGCGCAGTACCGGACCTCTATAAAGAACACTACATCAGGGTGCAGTACCAGAACTCTACAAAGAACACTACATCAGGGTGCAGTACCCGACCTCTATAAAGAACACTACATCAGGGTTCAGTACCAGAACTCTACAAAGAACACTACATCATGGTGCAGTGCCGGACCTCTGGAAGAACACTACATCAGGGTGCAGTGCCGGACCTCTAGAAGAACACTACACCAGGGTGCAGTACCTGACCTCTATAAAGAACACTACATCAGGGTGCAGTATCCGACCTCTACAATGAACACTACATCAGGGTGCCTCACCAGACCTCTACAAAGAACACTACATCAGGGTGCAGTATCCGACCTCTACAAAGAACACTACATCAGGGTGCAGTGCCAGACCTCTATAAAAAACACTACATCAGGGTGCAGTACCGGACCTCTACATGAACACTTCATCAGGGTGCAGTACCAGAACTCTACAAAGAACACAACATCAGGGTGCAGTACCAGACCTCTACAAAGAACACTACATCAGGGTGCAAAATCTGACCTCTAGAAGAACACTACACCAGGGCGCAGTACCGGACCTCTATAAAGAACACTACATCAGGGTGCAGTACCAGAACTCTACAAAGAACACTACATCAGGGTGCAGTACCAGACCTCTACAAAGAACACTACATCAGGGTGCAGTACCCGACCTCTATAAAGAACACATCAGGGTGCAGTACTAGACCTCTATAAAGAACACTACATCAGGGTGCAGTACCCGACCTCTATAAAGAACACTACATCATGGTGCAAAATCTGACCTCAAGAAGAACACTACATCAGGATGCAGTACCTGACCTCTACATGAACACTACATCAGGGTGCAGTACCAGAACTCTACAAAGAACACTACATGAGGGTGCAGTACCAGAACTCTACAAAGAACACTACATCAGGGTGCAGTACCCGACCTCTATAAAGAACACTACATCAGGGTGCAGTACCTGACCTCTATAAAGAACACTACATCAGGGTGCAGTACCCAACCTCTACAAAGAACACTACATCCGGGTGCAGCACCAGACCTCTATAAAGAACACTACACCAGGGTGCAGTACCAGACCTCTATAAAGAACACTACATCAGGGTGCAGTATCCGACCTCTACAAAGAACACTACATTAGGGTGCAGTGCCGGAACTCTACAAAGAACACTACATCAGGGTGCAGTATCCGACCTCTACAATGAACACTACATCAGGGTGCCTCACCAGACCTCTACAAAGAACACTACATCAGGGTGCAGTATCCGACCTCTACAAAGAACACTACATCAGGGTGCAGTGCCGGACCTCTATAAAAAACACTACATCAGGGTGCAGTACCGGACCTCTACATGAACACTTCATCAGGGTGCAGTACCAGAACTCTACAAAGAACACAACATCAGGGTGCAGTACCAGACCTCTACAAAGAACACTACATTAGGGTGCAAAATCTGACCTCTAGAAGAACACTACACCAGGGCGCAGTACCGGACCTCTATAAAGAACACTACATCAGGGTGCAGTACCAGAACTCTACAAAGAACACTACATCAGGGTGCAGTACCAGACCTCTACAAAGAACACTACATCAGGGTGCAGTACCCGACCTCTATAAAGAACACTACATCAGGGTTCAGTACCAGAACTCTACAAAGAACACTACATCATGGTGCAGTGCCGGACCTCTGGAAGAACACTACATCAGGGTGCAGTGCCGGACCTCTAGAAGAACACTACACCAGGGTGCAGTACCTGACCTCTATAAAGAACACTACATCAGGGTGCAGTACCAGACCTCTACAAAGAACACTACATCAGGTTGCAGTACGAGACCTCTGCAAAGAACACTACATCAGGGTGCAGTACCGGACCTCTATAAAGAACACTACATCAGGGTGCAGTACCCGACCTCTATAAAGAACACTACACCAGGGTGCAGTACCGGACCTCTTTAAAGAACACTACATCAGGGTGCAAAATCTGACCTCTAGAACAACACTACATCAGGGTGCAGTACCGGAACTCTATAAAGAACACTACATCAGGGTGCAAAATCTGACCTCTAAAAGAACACTACATCACGGTGCAGTGCCGGACCTCTATAAAGAACACAATATCAGGGTGCAGTACCAGACCTCTACATTAACACTACATCAGGGTGCAGTACCAGACCTCTACAAAGAACACTACATCAGAGTGCAGTACCCACCCTCTATAAAGAACACTACATCAGGGTGCAGTGCCAGACCTCTACAAAGAACACTACACCAGGGTGTAGTACCCGGCCTCTATAAAGAACACTACATCAGGGTGCAGTGCCAGACCTCTACAGAGAACACTACATCAGGGTGCACTACCCGACCTCTACAAAGAACACTACACCAGGGTGCAGTACCAGACCTCCATAAAGAACACTACATCAGGGTGCAGTACCAGACCTCTACAAAGAACACTACATCAGGGAGCAGTACGAGACCACTATAAAGAACACTACATCAGGGTGCAGTACCGGACCTCTAAAAGAACACTACATCAGGGTGCAGTACCAGACCTCTATAAAGAACACTACATCAGGGTACAGTACCTGACCTCTATAAAGAACACTACACCAGGGTGCAGTACCAGACCTCTATAAAGAACACTACATCAGGGTGCAGTACCGGACCTCTATAAAGAACACTACATCATGGTGCAAAATCTGACCTCTAGAAGAACACTACACCAGGGTGCAGTACCTGATCTTTGCAAAGAACACTACATCAGGGTGCAGTACCCGAACTCTATAAAGAACACATTAGGGTGCAGTACTAGACCTCTATAAAGAACACTACATCAGGGTGCAGTACCCGACCTCTATAAAGAACACTACATCATGGTGCAAAATCTGACCTCAAGAAGAACACTACATCAGGATGCAGTACCTGACCTCTACATGAACACTACATCAGGGTGCAGTACCAGAACTCTACAAAGAACACTACATCAGGGTGAAGTACCAGAACTCTACAAAGAACACTACATCAGGGTGCAGTACCCGACCTCTATAAAGAACACTACATCAGGGTGCAGTACCTGACCTCTATAAAGAACACTACATCAGGGTGCAGTACCCAACCTCTACAAAGAACACTACATCAGGGTGCAGCACCAGACCTCTATAAAGAACACTACACCAGGGTGCAGTACCAGACCTCTATAAAGAACACTACATCAGGGTGCAGTATCCGACCTCTACAAAGAACACTACATTAGGGTGCAGTGCCGGAACTCTACAAAGAACACTACATCAGGGTGCAGTACCTGACCTCTACATGAACACTACATCAGGGTGCAGTACCGGACCTCTACATGAACACTACATCAGGGTGCAGTGCCGGACCTCTATAAAGAACACTACACCAGGGTGCAGTACCCGACCTCTATAAAGAACACTACATCAGGGTGCAAAATCTGACCTCTAGAAGAACACTACACCAGGGTGCAGTACCAGACCTCTACAAATAACACTACATCAGGGTGCAGTACCAGACCTCTACAAAGAACACTACATCAGGGTGCAGTACCAGACCTCTACAAAGAACACTACATCAGGGTGCAGTACCTGACCTCTACATGAACACTACATCAGGGTGCAGTACCGGACCTCTACATGAACACTACATCAGGGTGCAGTGCCGGACCTCTATAAAGAACACTACACCAGGGTGCAGTACACGACCTCTCTAAAGAACACTACATCAGGGTGCAAAATCTGACCTCTAGAAGAACACTACACCAGGGTGCAGTACCGGACCTCTATAGAGAACACTACATCAGGGTGCAGTACCTGACCTCTATAAAGAACACTACATCAGGGTGCAGTACCCGACCTCTACAAAGAACACTACACCAGGGTGCAGTACCAGACCTCTATAAAGAACACTACATCAGGGTGCAGTGCCGGACCTCTATAAAGAACACTACACAAGGGTGCAGTACCGGACCTCTATAAAGAACACTACACCAGGGTGCAGTACCGGACCTCTATAAAGAACACTACATCAGGGTGCAAAATCTGACCTCTAGAAGAACACTACATCAGGGTACAGTGCCGGACCTCTATAAAGAACACTACACCAGGGTGCAGTACCAGACCTCTACAAATAACACTACATCAGGGTGCAGTACCAGACCTCTACAAAGAACACTACATCAGGGTGCAGTGCCTGACCTCTACATGAACACTACATCAGGGTGCAGTACTGGACCTCTACATGAACACTACATCAGGGTGCAGTGCCGGACCTCTATAAAGAACACTACACCAGGGTGCAGTACCCGACCTCTATAAAGAACACTACATCAGGGTGCAAAATCTGACGTCTACAAGAACACTACACCAGGGTGCAGTGCCGGACCTCTATAAAGAACACTACATCAGGGTGCAGTGCCGGACCTCTATAAAGAACACTACATCAGGGTGCAGTACCGGACCTCTATAAAGAACACTACACCAGGGTGAAGTACCGGACCTCTACATGAACACTACATCAGGGTGCAGTACCAGACCTCTATAAAGAACACTACACCAGGGTGCAGTACCGGACCTCTATAAAGAACACTACATCAGGGTGCAGTACCGGACCTCTATAAAGAACACTACATCAGGGTGTAGTACCCGACCACTACAAAGAACACTACATCAGGGTGCAGTACCCGACCTCTACAAAGAACACTACACCAGGGTGCAGTACCAGACCTCTATAAAGAACACTACATCATGGTGCAGTACTGGACGTCTACATGAACACTGCATCAGGGTGCAGTACCAGACCTCTATAAAGAACACTACACCAGGGTGCAGTACCGGACCTCTATAAAGAACACTACATCAGGGCGCAGTACCAGACCTCTACAAAGAACACTACAACAGGGTGAAGTACCGGACCTCTACATGAACACTACATCAGGGTGCAGTATCAGACCTCTATAAAGAACACTACATCAGGGCGCAGTACCAGACCTCTATGAAGAACACTACAACAGGGTAAAGTACCGGACCTCTACATGAACACTACATCAGGGTGCAGTACCGGACCTCTATAAAGAACACTACATCAGAGTGCAGTACCGGACCTCTATAAAGAACACTACACCAGGGTGCAGTACCAGACCTCTATAAAGAACACTACATCAGGGTGCAGTACCCGACCTCTACAAAGAACACTACATCAGGGTGCAAAATCTGACCTCTACAAGAACACTACACCAGGGTGCAGTACCGGACCTCTATAAAGAACACTACATCAGGGTGCAGTGCCGGACCTCTATAAAGAACACTACATCAGGATGCAGTACCTGACCTCTATAAAGAACACTACATCAGGGTGCAGTACCCGACCTCTACAAAGAACACTACATCAGGGTGCAGTACCAGACCTCTACAAAGAACACTACATCAGGGTGCAGTACCTGACCTCTACATGAACACTACATCAGGGTGCAGTACCGGACCTCTACATGAACACTACATCAGGGTGCAGTGCCGGACCTCTATAAAGAACACTACACCAGGGTGCAGTACCCGACCTCTATAAAGAACACTACATCAGGGTGCAAAATCTGACCTCTAGAAGAACACTACACCAGGGTGCAGTACCAGACCTCTACAAATAACACTACATCAGGGTGCAGTACCAGACCTCTACAAAGAACACTACATCAGGGTGCAGTACCAGACCTCTACAAAGAACACTACATCAGGGTGCAGTACCTGACCTCTACATGAACACTACATCAGGGTGCAGTACCGGACCTCTACATGAACACTACATCAGGGTGCAGTGCCGGACCTCTATAAAGAACACTACACCAGGGTGCAGTACACGACCTCTCTAAAGAACACTACATCAGGGTGCAAAATCTGACCTCTAGAAGAACACTACACCAGGGTGCAGTACCAGACCTCTACAAATAACACTACATCAGGGTGCAGTACCAGACCTCTACAAAGAACACTACATCAGGGTGCAGTGCCTGACCTCTACATGAACACTACATCAGGGTGCAGTACTGGACCTCTACATGAACACTACATCAGGGTGCAGTGCCGGACCTTTATAAAGAACACTACACCAGGGTGCAGTACCCGACCTCTATAAAGAACACTAGATCAGGGTGCAAAATCTGACGTCTACAAGAACACTACACCAGGGTGCAGTGCCGGACCTCTATAAAGAACACTACATCAGGTTGCAGTGCCGGACCTCTATAAAGAACACTACATCAGGGTGCAGTACCGGACCTCTATAAAGAACACTACACCAGGGTGAAGTACCGGACCTCTACATGAACACTACATCATGGTGCAGTACCAGACCTCTATAAAGAACACTACACCAGGGTGCAGTACCGGACCTCTATAAAGAACACTACATCAGGGTGCAGTACCGGACCTCTATAAAGAACACTACATCAGGGTGTAGTACCCGACCTCTACAAAGAACACTACATCAGGGTGCAGTACCCGACCTCTACAAAGAACACTACACCAGGGTGCAGTACCAGACCTCTATAAAGAATACTACATCATGGTGCAGTACCGGACGTCTACATGAACACTGCATCAGGGTGCAGTACCAGACCTCTATAAAGAACACTACACCAGGGTGCAGTACCGGACCTCTATAAAGAACACTACATCAGGGCGCAGTACCAGACCTCTATAAAGAACACTACAACAGGGTGAAGTACCGGACCTCTACATGAACACTACATCAGGGTGCAGTATCAGACCTCTATAAAGAACACTACATCAGGGCGCAGTACCAGACCTCTATAAAGAACACTACAACAGGGTGAAGTACCGGACCTCTACATGAACACTACATCTGGGTGCAGTACCAGACCTCTATAAAGAACACTAAATCAGAGTGCAGTACCGGACCTCTATAAAGAACACTACACCAGGGTGCAGTACCAGACCTCTATAAAGAACACTACATCAGGGTGCAGTACCCGACCTCTACAAAGAACACTACATCAGGGTGCAAAATCTGACCTCTAGAAGAACACTACACCAGGGTGCAGTACCGGACCTCTATAAAGAACACTACATCAGGGTGCAGTGCAGGACCTCTATAAAGAACACTACATCAGGGTGCAGTACC
Organism: Calotriton arnoldi; assembly: GCA_963921515.1. NCBI lineage: Eukaryota > Metazoa > Chordata > Amphibia > Caudata > Salamandridae > Calotriton > Calotriton arnoldi. The sequence goes on from CAWUFW010006146.1 coordinate 77,913, forward strand.
TGACCTCTATAAAGAACACTACATCAGGGTGCAGTACCCGACCTCTACAAAGAACACTACATCAGGGTGCAGTACTGGACTTCTACATGAACACTACATCAGGGTGCAGTGCCGGACCTCTATAAAGAACACTACATCAGGGTGCAGTACCTGACCTCTACATGAACACTACATCAGGGTGCAGTACCGGACCTCTACATGAACACTACATCAGGGTGCAGTGCCGGACCTCTATAAAGAACACTACACCAGGGTGCAGTACCCGACCTCTATAAAGAACACTACATCAGGGTGCAAATCTGACCTCTAGAAGAACACTACACCAGGGTGCAGTGCCGGACCTCTATAAAGAACACTACATCAGGGTGCAGTGCCGGACCTCTATAAAGAACACTACATCAGAGTGCAGTACCGGACCTCTATAAAGAACACTACACCAGGGTGAAGTACTGGACGTCTACATGAACACTGCATCAGGGTGCAGTACCAGACCTCTATAAAGAACACTACACCAGGGTGCAGTACCGGACCTCTATAAAGAACACTACATCAGGGCGCAGTACCAGACCTCTATAAAGAACACTACAACAGGGTGAAGTACCGGACCTCTACATGAACACTACATCAGGGTGCAGTACCAGACCTCTATAAAGAACACTACATCAGGGCGCAGTACCAGACCTCTATAAAATGAACACTACAACAGGGTGAAGTATCGGACCTCTACATGAACACTACATCAGGGTGCAGTACCGGACCTCTATAAAGAACACTACATCAGAGTGCAGTACCGGACCTCTATAAAGAACACTACACCAGGGTGCAGAACCAGACCTCTATAAAGAACACTATATCATGGTGCAGTACTGGACCTCTATAAAGAACACTACATCAGGGTGCAGTACCTGACCTCTACAAAGAACATTACATCAGGGTGCAAAATCTGACCTCTAGAAGTACACTACACCAGGGTGCAGTACCGGACCTCTATAAAGAACACTACATCAGGGTGCAGTACCTGACCTCTATAAAGAACACTACATCAGGGTGCAGTACTCGACCTCTACAAAGAACACTACATCAGGGTGCAGTACCCGACCTCTACAAAGAACACTACACCAGGGTGTAGTACCAGACCTCTATAAAGAACACTACATCAGGGTGCAGTGCCGGTTCTCTATAAAGAACACTACATCATGGTGAAAAATCTGACCTCTTGAAGAACACTACATCAGGGTGCAGTGCCGGACCTCTATAAAGAACACTACACCAGGGTGCAGTACCAGACCTCTATAAAGAACACTACATCAGGGTGCAGTACCGGACCTCTATAAAGAACACTACATCAGGGTGCAAAATCTGACCTCTAGAAGAACACTACATCAGGGTGCAGTGCCGGACCTCTATAAAGAACACTACACCAGGGTGCAGTACCGGACCTCTATAAAGAACACTACACCAGGGTGCAGTACCGGACCTCTATAAAGAACACTACATCAGGGTGCAAAATATGACCTCTAGAAGAACACTACATCAGGGTGCAGTACCAGACCTCTACATTAACACTACATCAGGGTGCTGTACCAGACCTCTACAAAGAACACTACATCAGGGTGCAGTACCGGACCTCTATAAAGAACACTACATCAGGGTGCAGTGCCAGACCTCTACAGAGAACACTACATCAGGGTGCAGTACATGACCTCTACATGAACACTACATCAGGGTGCAGTACCAGAGCTCTACAAATAACACTACATCAGGGTGCATTACCCGACCTCTACATGAACACTACATCAGGGTGCAGTATCTGACCTCTACATTAAGAACACTACATCAGGGTGCAGTACCCGACCTCTTCATAAAACACTGCATCAGGGTGCAGTACCAGACCTCTATAAAGAACACTACATCAGGGTGAAGTACCGGACCTCTACATGAACACTACATCAGGGTGCAGTACCGGACCTCTACATGAACACTACATCAGGGTGCTGTACCAGACCTCTACAAAGAACACTACATCAGGGTGCAGTACCGGACCTCTATAAAGAACACTACATCAGGGCGCAGTACCAGACCTCTATAAAGAACACTACAACAGGGTGAAGTACCGGACCTCTACATTAACACTACATCAGGGTGCTGTACCAGACCTCTACAAAGAACACTACATCAGGGTGCAGTACCGGACCTCTATAAAGAACACTACATCAGGGCGCAGTACCAGACCTCTATAAAGAACACTACAACAGGGTGAAGTACCGGACCTCTACATGAACACTACATCAGGGTGCAGTACCAGACCTCTATAAAGAACACTACATCAGGGCGCAGTACCAGACCTCTATAAAATGAACACTACAACAGGGTGAAGTATCGGACCTCTACATGAACACTACATCAGGGTGCAGTACCGGACCTCTATAAAGAACACTACATCAGAGTGCAGTACCGGACCTCTATAAAGAACACTACACCAGGGTGCAGAACCAGACCTCTATAAAGAACACTACATCATGGTGCAGTACCGGACCTCTATAAAGAACACTACATCAGGGTGCAGTACCCGCCTCTACAAAGAACATTACATCAGGGTGCAAAATCTGACCTCTAGAAGAACACTACACCAGGGTGCAGTACCGGACCTCTATAAAGAACACTACATCAGGGTGCAGTACCTGACCTCTATAAAGAACACTACATCAGGGTGCAGTACTTGACATCTACAAAGAACACTACATCAGGGTGCAGTACCCGACCTCTACAAAGAACACTACACCAGGGTGTAGTACCAGACCTCTATAAAGAACACTACATCAGGGTGCAGTGCCGGTTCTCTATAAAGAACACTACATCATGGTGAAAAATCTGACCTCTAGAAGAACACTACATCAGGGAGCAGTGCCGGACCTCTATAAAGAACACTACACCATGGTGCAGTACCAGACCTCTATAAAGAACACTACATCAGGGTGCAAAATCTGACCTCTAGAAGAACACTACATCAGGGTGCAGTGCCGGACCTCTATAAAGAACACTACACCAGGGTGCAGTACCGGACCTCTATAAAGAACACTACACCAGGGTGCAGTACCGGACCTCTATAAAGAACACTACATCAGGGTGCAAAATCTGACCTCTAGAAGAACACTACATCAGGGTGCAGTGCCGGACCTCTATAAAGAACACTATACCAGGGTGCAGTACCGGACCTCTATAAAGAACACTACATCAGGGTGCAAAATCTGACCTCTAGAAGAACACTACATCAGGGTGCAGTGCCGGACCTCTATAAAGAACACTATATCAGGGTGCAGTACCAGACCTCTACATTAACACTACATCAGGGTGCAGTACCAGACCTCTACAAAGAACACTACATCAGGGTGCAGTACCGGACCTCTATAAAGAACACTACATCAGGGTGCAGTGCCAGACCTCTACAGAGAACACTACATCAGGGTGCAGCACATGACCTCTACATGAGCACTACATCAGGGTGCAGTACCAGACCTCTACAAATAACACTACATCAGGGTGCAGTACCCAACCTCTACATGAACACTACATCAGGGTGCAGTATCTGACCTCTACATTAAGAACACTACATCAGGGTGCAGTACCCGACCTCTTCATAAAACACTGCATCAGGGTGCAGTACCAGACCTCTATAAAGAACACTACATCAGGGTGAAGTACCGGACCTCTACATGAACACTACATCAGCGTGCAGTACCGGACCTCTACATGAACACTACATCAGGGTGCAGTACCAGACCTCTATAAAGAACACTACACCAGGGTGCAGTACCCGACCTCTATAAAGAACACTACATCAGGGTGCAGTACCCGACCTCTACAAAGAACACTACATCAGGGTGCAAAATCTGACCTCTACAAGAACACTACACCAGGGTGCAGTACCGGACCTCTATAAAGAACACTACATCAGGGTGCAGTGCCGGACCTCTATAAAGAACACTACATCAGGATGCAGTACCTGACCTCTATAAAGAACACTACATCAGGGTGCAGTACCCGACCTCTACAAAGAACACTACATCAGGGTGCAGTACCAGACCTCTACAAAGAACACTACATCAGGGTGCAGTACCTGACCTCTACATGAACACTACATCAGGGTGCAGTACCGGACCTCTACATGAACACTACATCAGGGTGCAGTGCCGGACCTCTATAAAGAACACTACACCAGGGTGCAGTACCCGACCTCTATAAAGAACACTACATCAGGGTGCAAAATCTGACCTCTAGAAGAACACTACACCAGGGTGCAGTACCAGACCTCTACAAATAACACTACATCAGGGTGCAGTACCAGACCTCTACAAAGAACACTACATCAGGGTGCAGTACCAGACCTCTACAAAGAACACTACATCAGGGTGCAGTACCTGACCTCTACATGAACACTACATCAGGGTGCAGTACCGGACCTCTACATGAACACTACATCAGGGTGCAGTGCCGGACCTCTATAAAGAACACTACACCAGGGTGCAGTACACGACCTCTCTAAAGAACACTACATCAGGGTGCAAAATCTGACCTCTAGAAGAACACTACACCAGGGTGCAGTACCAGACCTCTACAAATAACACTACATCAGGGTGCAGTACCAGACCTCTACAAAGAACACTACATCAGGGTGCAGTGCCTGACCTCTACATGAACACTACATCAGGGTGCAGTACTGGACCTCTACATGAACACTACATCAGGGTGCAGTGCCGGACCTTTATAAAGAACACTACACCAGGGTGCAGTACCCGACCTCTATAAAGAACACTAGATCAGGGTGCAAAATCTGACGTCTACAAGAACACTACACCAGGGTGCAGTGCCGGACCTCTATAAAGAACACTACATCAGGTTGCAGTGCCGGACCTCTATAAAGAACACTACATCAGGGTGCAGTACCGGACCTCTATAAAGAACACTACACCAGGGTGAAGTACCGGACCTCTACATGAACACTACATCATGGTGCAGTACCAGACCTCTATAAAGAACACTACACCAGGGTGCAGTACCGGACCTCTATAAAGAACACTACATCAGGGTGCAGTACCGGACCTCTATAAAGAACACTACATCAGGGTGTAGTACCCGACCTCTACAAAGAACACTACATCAGGGTGCAGTACCCGACCTCTACAAAGAACACTACACCAGGGTGCAGTACCAGACCTCTATAAAGAATACTACATCATGGTGCAGTACCGGACGTCTACATGAACACTGCATCAGGGTGCAGTACCAGACCTCTATAAAGAACACTACACCAGGGTGCAGTACCGGACCTCTATAAAGAACACTACATCAGGGCGCAGTACCAGACCTCTATAAAGAACACTACAACAGGGTGAAGTACCGGACCTCTACATGAACACTACATCAGGGTGCAGTATCAGACCTCTATAAAGAACACTACATCAGGGCGCAGTACCAGACCTCTATAAAGAACACTACAACAGGGTGAAGTACCGGACCTCTACATGAACACTACATCTGGGTGCAGTACCAGACCTCTATAAAGAACACTAAATCAGAGTGCAGTACCGGACCTCTATAAAGAACACTACACCAGGGTGCAGTACCAGACCTCTATAAAGAACACTACATCAGGGTGCAGTACCCGACCTCTACAAAGAACACTACATCAGGGTGCAAAATCTGACCTCTAGAAGAACACTACACCAGGGTGCAGTACCGGACCTCTATAAAGAACACTACATCAGGGTGCAGTGCAGGACCTCTATAAAGAACACTACATCAGGGTGCAGTACCTGACCTCTATAAAGAACACTACATCAGGGTGCAGTACCCGACCTCTACAAAGAACACTACATCAGGGTGCAGTACTGGACTTCTACATGAACACTACATCAGGGTGCAGTGCCGGACCTCTATAAAGAACACTACATCAGGGTGCAGTACCTGACCTCTACATGAACACTACATCAGGGTGCAGTACCGGACCTCTACATGAACACTACATCAGGGTGCAGTGCCGGACCTCTATAAAGAACACTACACCAGGGTGCAGTACCCGACCTCTATAAAGAACACTACATCAGGGTGCAAATCTGACCTCTAGAAGAACACTACACCAGGGTGCAGTGCCGGACCTCTATAAAGAACACTACATCAGGGTGCAGTGCCGGACCTCTATAAAGAACACTACATCAGAGTGCAGTACCGGACCTCTATAAAGAACACTACACCAGGGTGAAGTACTGGACGTCTACATGAACACTGCATCAGGGTGCAGTACCAGACCTCTATAAAGAACACTACACCAGGGTGCAGTACCGGACCTCTATAAAGAACACTACATCAGGGCGCAGTACCAGACCTCTATAAAGAACACTACAACAGGGTGAAGTACCGGACCTCTACATGAACACTACATCAGGGTGCAGTACCAGACCTCTATAAAGAACACTACATCAGGGCGCAGTACCAGACCTCTATAAAATGAACACTACAACAGGGTGAAGTATCGGACCTCTACATGAACACTACATCAGGGTGCAGTACCGGACCTCTATAAAGAACACTACATCAGAGTGCAGTACCGGACCTCTATAAAGAACACTACACCAGGGTGCAGAACCAGACCTCTATAAAGAACACTATATCATGGTGCAGTACTGGACCTCTATAAAGAACACTACATCAGGGTGCAGTACCTGACCTCTACAAAGAACATTACATCAGGGTGCAAAATCTGACCTCTAGAAGTACACTACACCAGGGTGCAGTACCGGACCTCTATAAAGAACACTACATCAGGGTGCAGTACCTGACCTCTATAAAGAACACTACATCAGGGTGCAGTACTCGACCTCTACAAAGAACACTACATCAGGGTGCAGTACCCGACCTCTACAAAGAACACTACACCAGGGTGTAGTACCAGACCTCTATAAAGAACACTACATCAGGGTGCAGTGCCGGTTCTCTATAAAGAACACTACATCATGGTGAAAAATCTGACCTCTTGAAGAACACTACATCAGGGTGCAGTGCCGGACCTCTATAAAGAACACTACACCAGGGTGCAGTACCAGACCTCTATAAAGAACACTACATCAGGGTGCAGTACCGGACCTCTATAAAGAACACTACATCAGGGTGCAAAATCTGACCTCTAGAAGAACACTACATCAGGGTGCAGTGCCGGACCTCTATAAAGAACACTACACCAGGGTGCAGTACCGGACCTCTATAAAGAACACTACACCAGGGTGCAGTACCGGACCTCTATAAAGAACACTACATCAGGGTGCAAAATATGACCTCTAGAAGAACACTACATCAGGGTGCAGTGCCGGACCTCTATAAAGAACACTATATCAGGGTGCAGTACCAGACCTCTACATTAACACTACATCAGGGTGCTGTACCAGACCTCTACAAAGAACACTACATCAGGGTGCAGTACCGGACCTCTATAAAGAACACTACATCAGGGTGCAGTGCCAGACCTCTACAGAGAACACTACATCAGGGTGCAGTACATGACCTCTACATGAACACTACATCAGGGTGCAGTACCAGAGCTCTACAAATAACACTACATCAGGGTGCATTACCCGACCTCTACATGAACACTACATCAGGGTGCAGTATCTGACCTCTACATTAAGAACACTACATCAGGGTGCAGTACCCGACCTCTTCATAAAACACTGCATCAGGGTGCAGTACCAGACCTCTATAAAGAACACTACATCAGGGTGAAGTACCGGACCTCTACATGAACACTACATCAGGGTGCAGTACCGGACCTCTACATGAACACTACATCAGGGTGCTGTACCAGACCTCTACAAAGAACACTACATCAGGGTGCAGTACCGGACCTCTATAAAGAACACTACATCAGGGCGCAGTACCAGACCTCTATAAAGAACACTACAACAGGGTGAAGTACCGGACCTCTACATTAACACTACATCAGGGTGCTGTACCAGACCTCTACAAAGAACACTACATCAGGGTGCAGTACCGGACCTCTATAAAGAACACTACATCAGGGCGCAGTACCAGACCTCTATAAAGAACACTACAACAGGGTGAAGTACCGGACCTCTACATGAACACTACATCAGGGTGCAGTACCAGACCTCTATAAAGAACACTACATCAGGGCGCAGTACCAGACCTCTATAAAATGAACACTACAACAGGGTGAAGTATCGGACCTCTACATGAACACTACATCAGGGTGCAGTACCGGACCTCTATAAAGAACACTACATCAGAGTGCAGTACCGGACCTCTATAAAGAACACTACACCAGGGTGCAGAACCAGACCTCTATAAAGAACACTACATCATGGTGCAGTACCGGACCTCTATAAAGAACACTACATCAGGGTGCAGTACCCGCCTCTACAAAGAACATTACATCAGGGTGCAAAATCTGACCTCTAGAAGAACACTACACCAGGGTGCAGTACCGGACCTCTATAAAGAACACTACATCAGGGTGCAGTACCTGACCTCTATAAAGAACACTACATCAGGGTGCAGTACTTGACATCTACAAAGAACACTACATCAGGGTGCAGTACCCGACCTCTACAAAGAACACTACACCAGGGTGTAGTACCAGACCTCTATAAAGAACACTACATCAGGGTGCAGTGCCGGTTCTCTATAAAGAACACTACATCATGGTGAAAAATCTGACCTCTAGAAGAACACTACATCAGGGAGCAGTGCCGGACCTCTATAAAGAACACTACACCATGGTGCAGTACCAGACCTCTATAAAGAACACTACATCAGGGTGCAAAATCTGACCTCTAGAAGAACACTACATCAGGGTGCAGTGCCGGACCTCTATAAAGAACACTACACCAGGGTGCAGTACCGGACCTCTATAAAGAACACTACACCAGGGTGCAGTACCGGACCTCTATAAAGAACACTACATCAGGGTGCAAAATCTGACCTCTAGAAGAACACTACATCAGGGTGCAGTGCCGGACCTCTATAAAGAACACTATACCAGGGTGCAGTACCGGACCTCTATAAAGAACACTACATCAGGGTGCAAAATCTGACCTCTAGAAGAACACTACATCAGGGTGCAGTGCCGGACCTCTATAAAGAACACTATATCAGGGTGCAGTACCAGACCTCTACATTAACACTACATCAGGGTGCAGTACCAGACCTCTACAAAGAACACTACATCAGGGTGCAGTACCGGACCTCTATAAAGAACACTACATCAGGGTGCAGTGCCAGACCTCTACAGAGAACACTACATCAGGGTGCAGCACATGACCTCTACATGAGCACTACATCAGGGTGCAGTACCAGACCTCTACAAATAACACTACATCAGGGTGCAGTACCCAACCTCTACATGAACACTACATCAGGGTGCAGTATCTGACCTCTACATTAAGAACACTACATCAGGGTGCAGTACCCGACCTCTTCATAAAACACTGCATCAGGGTGCAGTACCAGACCTCTATAAAGAACACTACATCAGGGTGAAGTACCGGACCTCTACATGAACACTACATCAGCGTGCAGTACCGGACCTCTACATGAACACTACATCAGGGTGCAGTACCAGACCTCTATAAAGAACACTACACCAGGGTGCAGTACCCGACCTCTATAAAGAACACTACACCAGGGTGCAGTACCGGACCTCTATAAAGAACACTACATCATGGTGCAAAATCTGACCTCTAGAATTACACTACACCAGGGTGCAGTACCGGACCTCTATAAAGAACACTACACCAGGGTGCAGTACCGGACCTCTATAAAGAACACTACATCATGGTGTAAAATCTGACCTCTAGAAGAACACTACACCAGGGTGCAGTACCCGACCTCTATAAAGAACACTACATCAGGGTGCAAAATCTGACCTCTAGAAGAACACTACACCAGGGTGCAGTACCAGACCTCTACAAATAACACTACATCAGGGTGCAGTACCAGACCTCTACAAAGAACACTACATCAGGGTGCAGTACCAGACCTCTACAAAGAACACTACATAAGGGTGCAAATCTGACCTCTAGAAGAACACTACACCAGGGTGCAGTACCAGACCTCTACAAATAACACTACATCAGGGTGCAGTACCAGACCTCTACAAACAACACTACATCAGGGTGCAGTGCCTGACCTCTACATAAACACTACATCAGGGTGCAGTACTGGACCTCTACATGAACACTACATCAGGGTGCAGTGCCGGACCTCTATAAAGAACACTACACCAGGGTGCAGTACCCGGCCTCTATAAAGAACACTACATCAGGGTGCAAAATCTGACGTCTACAAGAACACTACACCAGGGTGCAGTGCCGGACCTCTATAAAGAACACTACATCAGGGTGCAGTGCCGGACCTCTATAAAGAACACTATATCAGGGTGCAGTACCGGACCTCTATAAAGAACACTACACCAGGGTGAAGTACCGGACCTCTACATGAACACTACATCAGGGTGCAGTACCAGACCTCTATAAAGAACACTACACCAGGGTGCAGTACCGGACCTCTATAAAGAACACTACATCAGGGTGCAGTACCGGACCTCTATAAAGAACACTACATCAGGGTGTAGTACCCGACCTCTACAAAGAACACTACATCAGGGTGCAGTACCTGACCTCTATAAAGAACACTACATCAGGGTGCAGTACTCGACCTCTACAAAGAACTCTACATCAGGGTGCAGTACCCGACCTCTACAAAGAACACTATACCAGGGTGTAGTACCAGACCTCTATAAAGAACACTACATCAGGGTGCAGTGCCGGTTCTCTATAAAGAACACTACATCATGGTGAAAAATCTGACCTCTAGAAGAACACTACATCAGGCTGCAGTGCCGGACCTCTATAAAGAACACTACACCAGGGTGCAGTACCAGACCTCTATAAAGAACACTACATCAGGGTGCAATACCGAACCTCTATAAAGAACACTACATCAGGGTGCAAAATCTGACCTCTAGAAGAACACTACATCAGGGTGCAGTGCCGGACCTCTATAAAGAACACTATACCAGGGTGCAGTACCGGACCTCTATAAAGAACACTACACCAGGGTGCAGTACCGGACCTCTATAAAGAGCACTACATCAGGGTGCAAAATCTGACCTCTAGAAGAACACTACATCAGGGTGCAGTGCCGGACCTCTATAAAGAACACTATACCAGGGTGCAGTACCGGACCTCTATAAAGAACACTACATCAGGGTGCAAAATCTGACCTCTAGAAGAACACTACATCAGGGTGCAGTGCCGGACCTCTACAAAGAACACTATATCAGGGTGCAGTACCAGACCTCTACATTAACACTACATCAGGGTGCAGTACCAGACCTCTACAAAGAACACTACATCAGGGTGCAGTACCGGACCTCTATAAAGAACACTACATCAGGGTGCAGTGCCAGACCTCTACAGAGAACACTACATCAGGGTGCAGCACATGACCTCTACATGAACACTACATCAGGGTGCAGTACCCGACCTCTACAAATAACACTACATCAGGGTACAGTATCTGACCTCTACATTAAGAACACTACATCAGGGTGCAGTACCCGACCTCTTCATAAAACACTGCATCAGGGTGCAGTACCAGACCTCTATAAAGAACACTACATCAGGGTGAAGTACCGGACCTCTACATGAACACTACATCAGGGTGCAGTACCGGACCTCTACATGAACACTACATCAGGGTGCAGTACCAGACCTCTATAAAGAACACTACACCAGGGTGCAGTACCCGACCTCTATAAAGAACACTACACCAGGGTGCAGTACCGGACCTCTATAAAGAACACTACATCATGGTGCAAAATCTGACCTCTAGAAGAACACTACACCAGGGTGCAGTACCGGACCTCTATAAAGAACACTACACCAGGGTGCAGTACCGGACCTCTATAAAGAACACTACATCATGGTGCAAAATCTGACCTCTAGAAGAACACTACACCAGGGTGCAGTACCGGACCTCTATAAAGAACACTACATCAGGGTGCAGTACCCGACCTCTACAAAGAACACTACATCAGGGTGCAAAATCTGACCTCCAGAAGAACACTACACCAGGGTGCAGTACCGGACCTCTATAAAGAACACTTCATCAGGTTGCAGTGCCGGACCTCTATAAAGAACACTACATCAAAGTCAGCCTTGTGGGAACAGAAACCACCTAACCGGCCAAGCCAGGTCCTCCCGGACTGGAACAAGCATCTTAGGACCGGTTTCGGGGTTTCACCCCTCTTCAGCCAGGATAGCTTGATTCCAGTGGCATGGAGAGCACGGGACCCACGTCTGGGCATACCAGTCCCACTCGGGGTGACAAATGCAAAAACAACAGTTGATGGACAGAATGCAGAACAATGTCATACATTCACCCCAGTACAGAGATCTGGGCCTAAATCCATCGTTTTTTTGCTCACCATGCCATTGCAGTTTGAACCCAGCCATATGCAAATCAGTCTTGACCCTGTGCCTCATGGGAACAGTCCAACCCGAACTGCCAAGCCAGGTCCTCCCTGGACTGGAAACAAGCATCCTAGGACCGGTTTCGGGGTTTCACCCCTCTTCAGCCAGGATAGCTTGATTCCAGTGGCATGGAGAGCACGGGACCCACGTCTGGGCATACCCGTCCCACTCGGGGTGACAAATGCAAAAACAACAGTTGATGGACAGAATGCAGAACAATGTCATACATTCACCCCAGTACAGAGATCTGGGCCTAAATCCATCGTTTTTTTGCTCACCATGCCATTCCAGTTTGAACCCAGCCATATGCAAATCAGTCTTGACCCTGTGCCTCATGCGAACAGTCCAGCCCGAACTGCCAAGCCAGGTCCTCCCTGGACTGGAAACAAGCATCCTAGGACCGATTTCGGGGTTTCACCCCTCTTCAGCCAGGATAGCTTGATTCCAGTGGCATGGAGAGCACGGGACCCACGTCTGGGCATACCCGTCCCACTCGGGATGACAAATGCAAAAACAACAGTTGATGGACAGAATGCAGAACAATGTCATACATTCACCCCAGTACAGAGATCTGGGCCTAAATCCATCGTTTTTTTGCTCACCATGGCATTCCAGTTTGAACCCAGCCATATGCAAATCAGTCTTGACCCTGTGCCTCATGGGAACAGTCCAGCCCGACCTGCCAAGCCAGGTCCTCCCTGGACTGGAAACAAGCATCCTAGGACCGGTTTCGGGGTTTCACCCCTCTTCAGCCAGGATAGCTTGATTCCAGTGGCATGGAGAGCACGGGACCCACGTCTGGGCATACCCATCCAACTCGGGGTGACAAATGCAAAAACAACAGTTGATGGACAGAATGCAGAACAATGTCATACATTCACCCCAGTACAGAGATCTGGGCCTAAATCCATCGTTTTTTGCTCACCATGCCATTCCAGTTTGAACCCAGCCATATGCAAATCAGTCTTGACCCTGTGCCTCATGGGAACAGTCCAGCCCGAACTGCCAAGCCAGGTCCTCCCTGGACTGGAAACAAGCATCCTAGGACCGGTTTCGGGGTTTCACCCCTCTTCAGCCAGTTTAGCTTGATTCCAGTGGCATGGAGAGCACGGGACCCACGTCTGGGCATACCCGTCCCACTCGGGGTGACAAATGCAAAAACAACAGTTGATGGACAGAATGCAGAACAATGTCATACATTCACCCCAGTACAGAGATCTGGGCCTAAATCCATCGTTTTTTTGCTCACCATGCCATTCCAGTTTGAACCCAGCCATATGCAAATCAGTCTTGACCCTGTGCCTCATGGGAACAGTCCAGCCCGAACTGCCAAGCCAGGTCCTCCCTGGACTGGAAATAAGCATCCTAGGACCGGTTTCGGGGTTTCACCCCTCTTCAGCCAGAATAGCTTGATTCCAGTGGCATGGAGAGCACGGGACCCACGTCTGGGCATACCCGTCCCACTCGGGGTGACAAATGCAAAAACAACAGTTGATGGACAGAATGCAGAACAATGTCATACATTCACCCCAGTACAGAGATCTGGGCCTAAATCCATCGTTTTTGCTCACCATGCCATTCCAGTTTGAACCCAGCCATATGCAAATCAGTCTTGACCCTGTGCCTCATGGGAACAGTCCAGCCCGAACTGCCAAGCCAGGTCCTCCCTGGACTGGAAACAAGCATCCTAGGACCGGTTTCGGGGTTTCACCCCTCTTCAGCCAGGATAGCTTGATTCCAGTGGCATGGAGAGCACGGGACCCACGTCTGGGCATACCAGTCCCATTCGGGGTGACAAATGCAAAAACAACAGTTGATGGACAGTTGCAGAACAATGTCATACATTCACCCCAGTACAGAGATCTGGGCCTAAATCCATCGTTTTTTTGCTCACCATGTCATTCCAGTTTGAACCCAGCCATATGCAAATCAGTCTTGACCCTGTGCCTCATGGGAACAGTCCAGCCCGAACTGCCAAGCCAGGTCCTCCCTGGACTGGAAACAAGCATCCTAGGACCGGTTTCGGGGTTTCACCCCTCTTCAGCCAGGATAGCTTGATTCCAGTGGCATGGAGAGCACGGGACCCACGTCTGGGCATACCCGTCCCACTCGGGGTGACAAATGCAAAAACAACAGTTGATGGACAGAATGCAGAACAATGTCATACATTCACCCCAGTACAGAGATCTGGGCCTAAATCCATCGTTTTTGCTCACCATGGCATTCCAGTTTGAACCCAGCCATATGCAAATCAGTCTTGACCCTGTGCCTCATGGGAACACTCCAGCCCGAACTGCCAAGCCAGGTTCTCCCTGGACTGGAAACAAGCATCCTAGGACCGGTTTCGGGGTTTCACCCCTCTTCAGCCAGGATAGCTTGATTCCAGTGGCATGGAGAGCACGGGACCCACGTCTGGGCATACCCATCCCACTCGAGGTGACAAATGCAAAAACAACAGTTGATGGACAGAATGCAGAACAATGTCATACATTCACCCCAGTACAGAGATCTGGGCCTAAATCCATCGTTTTTGCTCACCATGCCATTCCAGTTTGAACCCAGCCATATGCAAATCAGTCTTGACCCTGTGCCTCATGGGAACAGTCCAGCCCGAACTGCCAAGCCAGGTCCTCCCTGGACTGGAAACAAGCATCCTAGGACCGGTTTCGGGATTTCACCCCTCTTCAGCCAGGATAGCTTGATTCCAGTGGCATGGAGAGCACGGGACCCACGTCTGGACATACCCGTCCCACTCGGGGTGACAAATGCAAAAACAACAGTTGATGGACAGAATGCAGAACAATGTCATACATTCACCCCAGTACACAGATCTGGGCCTAAATCCATCGTTTTTTTGCTCACCATGCCATTCCAGTTTGAACCCAGCCATATGCAAATCAGTCTTGACCCTGTGCCTCTTGGGAACAGTCCAGCCCGAACTGCCAAGCCAGGTCCTCCCTGGACTGGAAACAAGCATCTTAGGACCGGTTTCGGGGTTTCACCCCTCTTCAGCCAGGATAGCTTGATTCCAGTGGCATGGAGAGCACGGGACCCACGTCTGGGCATACCAGTCCCACTCGGGGTGACAAATGCAAAAACAACAGTTGATGGACAGAATGCAGAACAATGTCATACATTCACCCCAGTACAGAGATCTGGGCCTAAATCCATCGTTTTTTGCTCACCATGCCATTGCAGTTTGAACCCAGCCATATGCAAATCAGTCTTGACCCTGTGCCTCATGGGAACAGTCCAGCCCGAACTGCCAAGCCAGGTCATCCCTGGACTGGAAACAAGCATCCTAGGACCGGTTTCGGGGTTTCACCCCTCTTCAGCCAGGATAGCTTGATTCCAGTGGCATGGAGAGCACGGGACCCACGTCTGGGCATACCTGTGCCACTCGGAGTGACAAATGGAAAAACAACAGTTGATGGACAGAATGCAGAACAATGTCATACATTCACCCCAGTACAGAGATCTGGACCTAAATCCATCGTTTTTTTGCTCACCATGGCATTCCAGTTTGAACCCAGCCATATGCAAATCAGTCTTGACCCTGTGCCTCATGGGAACACTCCAGCCCGAACTGCCAAGCCAGGTCCTCCCTGGACTGGAAACAAGCATCCTAGGACCGGTTTCGGGGTTTCACCCCTCTTCAGCCAGGATAGCTTGATTCCAGTGGCATGGAGAGCACGGGACCCACGTCTGGGCATACCCATCCCACTCGAGGTGACAAATGCAAAAACAACAGTTGATGGACAGAATGCAGAACAATGTCATACATTCACCCCAGTACAGAGATCTGGGCCTAAATCCATCGTTTTTTTGCTCACCATGCCATTCCAGTTTGAACCCAGCCATATGCAAATCAGTCTTGACCCTGTGCCTCATGGGAACAGTCCAGCCCGAACTGCCAAGCCAGGTCCTCCCTGGACTGGAAACAAGCATCCTAGGACCGGTTTCGGGATTTCACCCCTCTTCAGCCAGGATAGCTTGATTCTAGTGGCATGGAGAGCACGGGACCCACGTCTGGACATACCCGTCCCACTCGGGGTGACAAATGCAAAAACAACAGTTGATGGACAGAATGCAGAACAATGTCATACATTCACCCCAGTACAGAGATCTGGGCCTAAATCCTTCGTTTTTTTGCTCACCATGCCATTCCAGTTTGAACCCAGCCATATGCAAATCAGTCTTGACCCTGTGCCTCATGGGAACAGTCCAGCCCGAACTGCCAAGCCAGGTCCTCCCTGGACTGGAAACAAGCATCTTATGACCGGTTTCGGGGTTTCACCCCTCTTCAGCCAGGATAGCTTGATTCCAGTGGCATGGAGAGCACGGGACCCACGTCTGGGCATACCAGTCCCACTCGGGGTGACAAATGCAAAAACAACAGTTGATGGACAGAATGCAGAACAATGTCATACATTCACCCCAGTACAGAGATCTGGGCCTAAATCCACCATTTTTTTGCTCACCATGCCATTGCAGTTTGAACCCAGCCATATGCAAATCAGTCTTGACCCTGTGCCTCATGGGAACAGTCCAGCCCGAACTGCCAAGCCAGGTCCTCCCTGGACTGGAAACAAGCATCCTAGGACCGGTTTTGGGGTTTCACCCCTCTTCAGCCAGGATAGCTTGATTCCAGTGGCATGGAGAGCACGGGACCCACGTCTGGGCATACCTGTGCCACTCGGAGTGACAAATGGAAAAACAACAGTTGATGGACAGAATGCAGAACAATGTCATACATTCACCCCAATACAGAGATCTGGGCCTAAATCCATCGTTTTTTTGCTCACCATGCCATTCCAGTTTGAACCCAGCCATATGCAAATCAGTCTTGACCCTGTGCCTCATGGGAACAGTCCAGCCCGAACTGCCAAGCCAGGTCCTCCCTGGACTGGAAACAAGCATCCTAGGACCGGTTTCGGGGTTTCACCTCTCTTCAGCCAGGATAGCTTGATTCCAGTGGCATGGAGAGCACGGGACCCACGTCTGGGCATACCCATCCCACTCGGGGTGACAAATGCAAAAACAACAGTTGATGGACAGAATGCAGAACAATGTCATACATTCACCCCAGTACAGAGATCTGGGCCTAAATCCATCGTTTTTTGCTCACCATGCCATTCCAGTTTGAACCCAGCCATATGCAAATCAGTCTTGACCCTGTGCCTCATGGGAACAGTCCAGCCCGAACTGCCAAGCCAGGTCCTCCCTGGACTGGAAACAAGCATCCTAGGACCGATTTCGGGGTTTTACCCCTCTTCAGCCAGGATAGCTTGATTCCAGTGGCATGGAGAGCACGGGACCCACGTCTGGGCATACCCGTCCCACTCGGGGTGACAAATGCAAAAACAACAGTTGATGGACAGAATGCAGAACAATGTCATACATTCACCCCAGTACAGAGATCTAGGCCTAAATCCATCGTTTTTTGCTCACCATGGCATTCCAGTTTGAACCCAGCCATATGCAAATCAGTCTTGACCCTGTGCCTCATGGGAACAGTCCAGCCCGAACTGCCAAGCCAGGTCCTCCCTGGACTGGAAACAAGCATCCTAGGACCGGTTTCGGGGTTTCACCCCTCTTCAGCCAGGATAGCTTGATTCCAGTGGCATGGAGAGCACGGGACCCACGTCTGGGCATACCCATCCCACTCGGGGTGACAAATGCAAAAACAACAGTTGATGGACAGAATGCAGAACAATGTCATACATTCACCCCAGTACAGAGATCTGGGCCTAAATCCATCGTTTTTTTGCTCACCATGCCATTCCAGTTTGAACCCAGCCATATGCAAATCAGTCTTGACCCTGTGCCTCATGGGAACAGTCCAGCCCGAACTGCCAAGCCAGGTCCTCCCTGGACTGGAAACAAGCATCCTAGGACCGGTTTCGGGGTTTCACCCCTCTTCAGCCAGGATAGCTTGATTCCAGTGGCATGGAGAGCACCGGACCCACGTCTGGGCATACCCATCCCACTCGGGGTGACAAATGCAAAAACAACAGTTGATGGACAGAATGCAGAACAATGTCATACATTCACCCCAGTACAGAGATCTGGGCCTAAATCCATCGTTTTTTTGCTCACCATTCCATTCCAGTTTGAACCCAGCCATATGCAAATCAGTCTTGACCCTGTGCCTCATGGGAACAGTCCAGCCCGAACTGCCAAGCCAGGTCCTCCCTGGACTGGAAACAAGCATCCTAGGACCGGTTTCGGGGTTTCACCCCTCTTCAGCCAGGATAGCTTGATTCCAGTGGCATGGAGAGCACGGGACCCACGTCTGGGCATACCCGTCCCACTCGGGGTGACAAATGCAAAAACAACAGTTGATGGACAGAATGCAGAACAATGTCATACATTCACCCCAGTACAGAGATCTGGGCCTAAATCCATCGTTTTTTGCTCACCATGCCATTCCATTTTGAACCCAGCCATATGCAAATCAGTCTTGACCCTGTGCCTCATGGGAACAGTCCAGCCGAACTGCCAAGCCAGGTCCTCCCTGGACTGGAAATAAGCATCCTAGGACCGGTTTCGGGGTTTCACCCCTCTTCAGCCAGAATAGCTTGATTCCAGTGGCATGGAGAGCACGGGACCCACGTCTGGGCATACCCGTCCCACTCGGGCTGACAAATGCAAAAACAACAGTTGATGGACAGAATGCAGAACAATGTCATACATTCACCCCAGTACAGAGATCTGGGCCTAAATCCATCGTTTTTTTGCTCACCATGGCATTCCAGTTTGAACCCAGCCATATGCAAATCAGTCTTGACCCTGTGCCTCATGGGAACACTCCAGCCCGAACTGCCAAGCCAGGTCCTCCCTGGACTGGAAACAAGCATCCTAGGACCGGTTTCGGGGTTTCACCCCTCTTCAGCCAGGATAGCTTGATTCCAGTGGCATGGAGAGCACGGGACCCACGTCTGGGCATACCCATCCCACTCGAGGTGACAAATGCAAAAACAACAGTTGATGGACAGAATGCAGAACAATGTCATACATTCACCCCAGTACAGAGATCTGGGCCTAAATCCATCGTTTTTTGCTCACCATGCCATTCCAGTTTGAACCCAGCCATATGCAAATCAGTCTTGACCCTGTGCCTCATGGGAACAGTCCAGCCCGAACTGCCAAGCCAGGTCCTCCCTGGACTGGAAACAATCATCCTAGGACCGGTTTCGGGATTTCACCCCTCTTCAGCCAGGATAGCTTGATTCCAGTGGCATGGAGAGCACGGGACCCACGTCTGGACATACCCGTCCCACTCGGGGTGACAAATGCAAAAACAACAGTTGATGGACAGAATGCAGAACAATGTCATACATTCACCCCAGTACAGAGATCTGGGCCTAAATCCATCGTTTTTTTCTCACCATGCCATTCCAGTTTGAACCCAGCCATATGCAAATCAGTCTTGACCCTGTGCCTCATGGGAACAGTCCAGCCCGAACTGCCAAGCCAGGTCCTCCCTGGACTGGAAACAAGCATCCTAGGACCGGTTTCGGGGTTTCACCCCTCTTCAGCCAGGATAGCTTGATTCCAGTGGCATGGAGAGCACGGGACCCACGTCTGGGCATACCCGTCCCACTCGGGGTGACAAATGCAAAAACAACAGTTGATGGACAGAATGCAGAACAATGTCATACATTCACCCCAGTACAGAGATCTGGGCCTAAATCCATCGTTTTTTTGCTCACCATGGCATTCCAGTTTGAACCCAGCCATATGCAAATCAGTCTTGACCCTGTGCCTCATGGGAACACTCCAGCCCGAACTGCCAAGCCAGGTCCTCCCTGGACTGGAAACAAGCATCCTAGGACCGGTTTCGGGGTTTCACCCCTCTTCAGCCAGGATAGCTTGATTCCAGTGGCATGGAGAGCACGGGACCCACGTCTGGGCATACCCATCCCACTCGAGGTGACAAATGCAAAAACAACAGTTGATGGACAGAATGAAGAACAATGTCATACATTCACCCCAGTACAGAGATCTGGGCCTAAATCCATCGTTTTTTTGCTCACCATGCCATTCCAGTTTGAACCCAGCCATATGCAAATCAGTCTTGACCCTGTGCCTCATGGGAACAGTCCAGCCCGAACTGCCAAGCCAGGTCCTCCCTGGACTGGAAACAAGCATCCTAGGACCGATTTCGGGATTTCACCCCTCTTCAGCCAGGATAGCTTGATTCCAGTGGCATGGAGAGCACGGGACCCACGTCTGGACATACCCGTCCCACTCGGGGTGACAAATGCAAAAACAACAGTTGATGGACAGAATGCAGAACAATGTCATACATTCACCCCAGTACACAGATCTGGGCCTAAATCCATCGTTTTTTTGCTCACCATGCCATTCCAGTTTGAACCCAGCCATATGCAAATCAGTCTTGACCCTGTGCCTCTTGGGAACAGTCCAGCCCGAACTGCCAAGCCAGGTCCTCCCTGGACTGGAAACAAGCATCTTAGGACCGGTTTCGGGGTTTCACCCCTCTTCAGCCAGGATAGCTTGATTCCAGTGGCATGGAGAGCACGGGACCCACGTCTGGGCATACCAGTCCCACTCGGGGTGACAAATGCAAAAACAACAGTTGATGGACAGAATGCAGAACAATGTCATACATTCACCCCAGTACAGAGATCTGGGCCTAAATCCATCGTTTTTTGCTCACCATGCCATTGCAGTTTGAACCCAGCCATATGCAAATCAGTCTTGACCCTGTGCCTCATGGGAACAGTCCAGCCCGAACTGCCAAGCCAGGTCCTCCCTGGACCGGAAACAAGCATCCTAGGACCGGTTTCGGGGTTTCACCCCTCTTCAGCCAGGATAGCTTGATTCCAGTGGCATGGAGAGCACGGGAACCACGTCTGGGCATACCTGTGCCACTCGGAGTGACAAATGGAAAAACAACAGTTGATGGACAGAATGCAGAACAATGTCATACATTCACCCCAGTACAGAGATCTGGACCTAAATCCATCGTTTTTTTCTCACCATGGCATTCCAGTTTGAACCCAGCCATATGCAAATCAGTCTTGACCCTGTGCCTCATGGGAACACTCCAGCCCGAACTGCCAAGCCAGGTCCTCCCTGGACTGGAAACAAGCATCCTAGGACCGGTTTCGGGGTTTCACCCCTCTTCAGCCAGGATAGCTTGATTCCAGTGGCATGGAGAGCACGGGACCCACGTCTGGGCATACCCATCCCACTCGAGGTGACAAATGCAAAAACAACAGTTGATGGACAGAATGCAGAACAATGTCATACATTCACCCCAGTACAGAGATCTGGGCCTAAATCCATCGTTTTTGCTCACCATGCCATTCCAGTTTGAACCCAGCCATATGCAAATCAGTCTTGACCCTGTGCCTCATGGGAACAGTCCAGCCCGAACTGCCAAGCCAGGTCCTCCCTGGACTGGAAACAAGCATCCTAGGACCGGTTTCGGGATTTCACCCCTCTTCAGCCAGGATAGCTTGATTCTAGTGGCATGGAGAGCACGGGACCCACGTCTGGACATACCCGTCCCACTCGGGGTGACAAATGCAAAAACAACAGTTGATGGACAGAATGCAGAACAATGTCATACATTCACCCCAGTACAGAGATCTGGGCCTAAATCCATCGTTTTTTTTCTCACCATGGCATTCCAGTTTGAACCCAGCCATATGCAAATCAGTCTTGACGCTGTGCCTCATGGGAACACTCCAGCCCGAACTGCCAAGCCAGGTCCTCCCTGGACTGGAAACAAGCATCCTAGGACCGGTTTCGGGGTTTCACCCCTCTTCAGCCAGGATAGCTTGATTCCAGTGGCATGGAGAGCACGGGACCCACGTCTGGGCATACCCATCCCACTCGAGGTGACAAATGCAAAAACAACAGTTGATGGACAGAATGCAGAACAATGTCATACATTCACCCCAGTACAGAGATCTGGGCCTAAATCCATCGTTTTTTTGCTCACCATGCCATTCCAGTTTGAACCCAGCCATATGCAAATCAGTCTTGACCCTGTGCCTCATGGGAACAGTCCAGCCCGAACTGCCAAGCCAGGTCCTCCCTGGACTGGAAACAAGCATCCTAGGACCGGTTTCGGGATTTCACCCCTCTTCAGCCAGGATAGCTTGATTCTAGTGGCATGGAGAGCACGGGACCCACGTCTGGACATACCCGTCCCACTCGGGGTGACAAATGCAAAAACAACAGTTGATGGACAGAATGCAGAACAATGTCATACATTCACCCCAGTACAGAGATCTGGGTCTAAATCCATCGTTTTTTTGCTCACCATGCCATTCCAGTTTGAACCCAGCCATATGCAAATCAGTCTTGACCCTGTGCCTCATGGGAACAGTCCAGCCCGAACTGCCAAGCCAGGTCCTCCCTGGACTGGAAACAAGCATCTTATGACCGGTTTCGGGGTTTCACCCCTCTTCAGCCAGGATAGCTTGATTCCAGTGGCATGGAGAGCACGGGACCCACGTCTGGGCATACCAGTCCCACTCGGGGTGACAAATGCAAAAACAACAGTTGATGGACAGAATGCAGAACAATGTCATACATTCACCCCAGTACAGAGATCTGGGCCTAAATCCATCATTTTTTGCTCACCATGCCATTGCAGTTTGAACCCAGCCATATGCAAATCAGTCTTGACCCTGTGCCTCATGGGAACAGTCCAGCCCGAACTGCCAAGCCAGGTCCTCCCTGGACTGGAAACAAGCATCCTAGGACCGGTTTCGGGGTTTCACCCCTCTTCAGCCAGGATAGCTTGATTCCAGTGGCATGGAGAGCACGGGACCCACGTCTGGGCATACCCGTGCCACTCGGAGTGACAAATGGAAAAACAACAGTTGATGGACAGAATGCAGAACAATGTCATACATTCACCCCAATACAGAGATCTGGGCCTAAATCCATCGTTTTTTGCTCACCATGCCATTCCAGTTTGAACCCAGCCATATGCAAATCAGTCTTGACCCTGTGCCTCATGGGAACAGTCCAGCCCGAACTGCCAAGCCAGGTCCTCCCTGGACTGGAAACAAGCATCCTAGGACCGGTTTCGGGGTTTCACCCCTCTTCAGCCAGGATAGCTTGATTCCAGTGGCATGGAGAGCACGGGACCCACGTCTGGGCATACCCATCCCACTCGGGGTGACAAATGCAAAAACAACAGTTGATGGACAGAATGCAGAACAATGTCATACATTCACCCCAGTACAGAGATCTGGGCCTAAATCCATCGTTTTTTGCTCACCATGCCATTCCAGTTTGAACCCAGCCATATGCAAATCAGTCTTGACCCTGTGCCTCATGGGAACAGTCCAGCCCGAACTGCCAAGCCAGGTCCTCCCTGGACTGGAAACAAGCATCCTAGGACCGATTTCGGGGTTTCACCCCTCTTCAGCCAGGATAGCTTGATTCCAGTGGCATGGAGAGCACGGGACCCACGTCTGGGCATACCCGTCCCACTCGGGGTGACAAATGCAAAAACAACAGTTGATGGACAGAATGCAGAACAATGTCATACATTCACCCCAGTACAGAGATCTGGGCCTAAATCCATCGTTTTTTGCTCACCATGGCATTCCAGTTTGAACCCAGCCATATGCAAATCAGTCTTGACCCTGTGCCTCATGGGAACAGTCCAGCCCGAACTGCCAAGCCAGGTCCTCCCTGGACTGGAAACAAGCATCCTAGGACCGGTTTCGGGGTTTCACCCCTCTTCAGCCAGGATAGCTTGATTCCAGTGGCATGGAGAGCACGGGACCCACGTCTGGGCATACCCATCCCACTCGGGGTGACAAATGCAAAAACAACAGTTGATGGACAGAATGCAGAACAATGTCATACATTCACCCCAGTACAGAGATCTGGGCCTAAATCCATCGTTTTTTGCTCACCATGCCATTCCAGTTTGAACCCAGCCATATGCAAATCAGTCTTGACCCTGTGCCTCATGGGAACAGTCCAGCCCGAACTGCCAAGCCAGGTCCTCCCTGGACTGGAAACAAGCATCCTAGGACCGGTTTCGGGGTTTCACCCCTCTTCAGCCAGGATAGCTTGATTCCAGTGGCATGGAGAGCACGGGACCCACGTCTGGGCATACCCGTCCCACTCGGGGTGACAAATGCAAAAACAACAGTTGATGGACAGAATGCAGAACAATGTCATACATTCACCCCAGTACAGAGATCTGGGCCTAAATCCATCGTTTTTTGCTCACCATGCCATTCCAGTTTGAACCCAGCCATATGCAAATCAGTCTTGACCCTGTGCCTCATGGGAACAGTCCAGCCCGAACTGCCAAGCCAGGTCCTCCCTGGACTGGAAACAAGCATCTTAGGACCGGTTTCGGGGTTTCACCACTCTTCAGCCAGGATAGCTTGATTCCAGTGGCATGGAGAGCACGGGACCCACGTCTGGGCATACCAGTCCCACTCGGGGTGACAAATGCAAAAACAACAGTTGATGGACAGAATGCAGAACAATGTCATACATTCACCCCAGTACAGAGATCTGGGCCTAAATCCATCGTTTTTTTGCTCACCATGCCATTGCAGTTTGAACCCAGCCATATGCAAATCAGTCTTGACCCTGTACCTCATGGGAACAGTCCAGCCCGAACTGCCAAGCCAGGTCCTCCCTGGACTGGAAACAAGCATCCTAGGACCGGTTTCGGGGTTTCACCCCTCTTCAGCCAGGATAGCTTGATTCCAGTGGCATGGAGAGCACGGGACCCACGTCTGGGCATACCCGTCCCACTCGGGATGACAAATGCAAAAACAACAGTTGATGGACAGAATGCAGAACAATGTCATACATTCACCCCAGTACAGAGATCTGGGCCTAAATCCATCGTTTTTTTGCTCACCATGCCATTCCAGTTTGAACCCAGCCATATGCAAATCAGTCTTGACCCTGTGAATCATGGGAACAGTCCAGCCCGAACTGCCAAGCCAGGTCCTCCCTGGACTGGAAACAAGCATCCTAGGACCGGTTTCGGGGTTTCAACACTCTTCAGCCAGGATAGCTTGATTCCAGTGGCATGGAGAGCACGGGACCCACGTCTGGCATACCCGTCCCACTCGGGGTGACAAATGCAAAAACAACAGTTGATGGACAGAATGCAGAACAATGTCATACATTCACCCCAGTACAGAGATCTGGGCCTAAATCCATCGTTTTTTGCTCACCATGCCATTCCAGTTTGAACCCAGCCATATGCAAATCAGTCTTGACCCTGTGCCTCATGGGAACAGTCCAGCCCGAACTGCCAAGCCAGGTCCTCACTGGACTGGAAACAAGCATCCTAGGACCGGTTTCGGGGTTTCACCCCTCTTCAGCCAGGATAGCTTGATTCCAGTGGCATGGAGAGCACGGGACCCACGTCTGGGCATACCCATCCCACTCGGGGTGACAAATGCAAAAACAACAGTTGATGGACAGAATGCAGAACAATGTCATACATTCACCCCAGTACAGAGATCTGGGCCTAAATCCATCGTTTTTTGCTCACCATTCCATTCCAGTTTGAACCCAGCCATATGCAAATCAGTCTTGACCCTGTGCCTCATGGGAACAGTCCAGCCCGAACTGCCAAGCCAGGTCCTCCCTGGACTGGAAACAAGCATCCTAGGACCGGTTTCGGGGTTTCACCCCTCTTCAGCCAGGATAGCTTGATTCCAGTGGCATGGAGAGCAAGGGACCCACGTCTGGGCATACCCGTCCCACTCGGGGTGACAAATGCAAAAACAACAGTTGATGGACAGAATGCAGAACAATGTCATACATTCACCCCAGTACAGAGATCTGGGCCTAAATCCATCGTTTTTTGCTCACCATGCCATTCCAGTTTGAACCCAGCCATATGCAAATCAGTCTTGACCCTGTGCCTCATGGGAACAGTCCAGCCCGAACTGCCAAGCCAGGTCCTCCCTGGACTGGAAATAAGCATCCTAGGACCGGTTTCGGGGTTTCACCCCTCTTCAGCCAGAATAGCTTGATTCCAGTGGCATGGAGAGCACGGGACCCACGTCTGGGCATACCCGTCCCACTCGGGGTGACAAATGCAAAAACAACAGTTGATGGACAGAATGCAGAACAATGTCATACATTCACCCCAGTACAGAGATCTGGGCCTAAATCCATCGTTTTTTGCTCACCATGGCATTCCAGTTTGAACCCAGCCATATGCAAATCAGTCTTGACCCTGTGCCTCATGGGAACAGTCCAGCCCGAACTGCCAAGCCAGGTCCTCCCTGGACTGGAAACAAGCATCCTAGGACCGGTTTCGGGGTTTCACCCCTCTTCAGCCAGGATAGCTTGATTCCAGTGGCATGGAGAGCACGGGACCCACGTCTGGGCATACCCATCCCACTCGAGGTGACAAATGCAAAAACAACAGTTGATGGACAGAATGCAGAACAATGTCATACATTCACCCCAGTACAGAGATCTGGGCCTAAATCCATC
Source organism: Calotriton arnoldi (assembly GCA_963921515.1). Taxonomy (NCBI): domain Eukaryota; kingdom Metazoa; phylum Chordata; class Amphibia; order Caudata; family Salamandridae; genus Calotriton; species Calotriton arnoldi. The sequence goes on from CAWUFW010006146.1 coordinate 104,948, forward strand.
GTTTTTTTGCTCACCATGCCATTCCAGTTTGAACCCAGCCATATGCAAATCAGTCTTGACCCTGTGCCTCATGGGAACAGTCCAGCCCGAACTGCCAAGCCAGGTCCTCCCTGGACTGGAAACAATCATCCTAGGACCGGTTTCGGGATTTCACCCCTCTTCAGCCAGGATAGCTTGATTCCAGTGGCATGGAGAGCACGGGACCCACGTCTGGACATACCCGTCCCACTCGGGGTGACAAATGCAAAAACAACAGTTGATGGACAGAATGCAGAACAATGTCATACATTCACCCCAGTACAGAGATCTGGGCCTAAATCCATCGTTTTTTTGCTCACCATGCCATTCCAGTTTGAACCCAACCATATGCAAATCAGTCTTGACCCTGTGCCTCATGGGAACAGTCCAGCCCGAACTGCCAAGCCAGGTCCTCCCTGGACTGGAAACAAGCATCTTAGGACCGGTTTCGGGGTTTCACCCCTCTTCAGCCAGGATAGCTTGATTCCAGTGGCATGGAGAGCACGGGACCCACGTCTGGGCATACCAGTCCCACGCGGGGTGACAAATGCAAAAACAACAGTTGATGGACAGAATGCAGAACAATGTCATACATTCACCCCAGTACAGAGATCTGGGCCTAAATCCATCGTTTTTTTGCTCACCATGCCATTGCAGTTTGAACCCAGCCATATGCAAATCAGTCTTGACCCTGTGCCTCATGGGAACAGTCCAGCCCGAACTGCCAAGCCAGGTCCTCTCTGGACTGGAAACAAGCATCCTAGGACCGGTTTCGGGGTTTCACCCCTCTTCAGCCAGGATAGCTTGATTCCAGTGGCATGGAAAGCACGGGACCCACGTCTGGGCATACCTGTGCCACTCGGAGTGACAAATGGAAAAACAACAGTTGATGGACAGAATGCAGAACAATGTCATACATTCACCCCAGTACAGAGATCTGGACCTAAATCCATCGTTTTTTGCTCACCATGGCATTCCAGTTTGAACCCAGCCATATGCAAATCAGTCTTGACCCTGTGCCTCATGGGAACACTCCAGCCCGAACTGCCAAGCCAGGTCCTCCCTGGACTGGAAACAAGCATCCTAGGACCGGTTTCGGGGTTTCACCCCTCTTCAGCCAGGATAGCTTGATTCCAGTGGCATGGAGAGCACGGGACCCACGTCTGGGCATACCCATCCCACTCGAGGTGACAAATGCAAAAACAACAGTTGATGGACAGAATGCAGAACAATGTCATACATTCACCCCAGTACAGAGATCTGGGCCTAAATCCATCGTTTTTTGCTCACCATGCCATTCCAGTTTGAACCCAGCCATATGCAAATCAGTCTTGACCCTGTGCCTCATGGGAACAGTCCAGCCCGAACTGCCAAGCCAGGTCCTCCCTGGACTGGAAACAAGCATCCTAGGACCGGTTTCGGGATTTCACCCCTCTTCAGCCAGGATAGCTTGATTCCAGTGGCATGGAGAGCACGGGACCCACGTCTGGACATACCCGTCCCACTCGGGGTGACAAATGCAAAAACAACAGTTGATGGACAGAATGCAGAACAATGTCATACATTCACCCCAGTACAGAGATCTGGGCCTAAATCCATCGTTTTTTTGCTCACCATGCCATTCCAGTTTGAACCCAGCCATATGCAAATCAGTCTTGACCCTGTGCCTCATGGGAACAGTCCAGCCCGATCTGCCAAGCCAGGTCCTCCCTGGACTGGAAACAAGCATCTTAGGAACGGTTTCGGAGTTTCACCCCTCTTCAGCCAGGATAGCTTGATTCCAGTGGCATGGAGAGCACGGGACCCACGTCTGGGCATACCAGTCCCACTCGGGGTGACAAATGCAAAAACAACAGTTGATGGACAGAATGCAGAACAATGTCATACATTCACCCCAGTACAGAGATCTGGGCCTAAATCCATCGTTTTTTGCTCACCATGCCATTGCAGTTTGAACCCAGCCATATGCAAATCAGTCTTGACCCTGTGCCTCATGGGAACAGTCCAGCCCGAACTGCCAAGCCAGGTCCTCCCTGGACTGGAAACAAGCATCCTAGGACCGGTTTCGGGGTTTCACCCCTCTTCAGCCAGGATAGCTTGATTCCAGTGGCATGGAGAACACGGGACCCACGTCTGGGCATACCTGTGCCACTCGGAGTGACAAATGGAAAAACAACAGTTGATGGACAGAATGCAGAACAATGTCATACATTCACCCCAATACAGAGATCTGGGCCTAAATCCATCGTTTTTTTGCTCACCATGCCATTCCAGTTTGAACCCAGCCATATGCAAATCAGTCTTGACCCTGTGCCTCATGGGAACAGTCCAGCCCGAACTGCCAAGCCAGGTCCTCCCTGGACTGGAAACAAGCATCCTAGGACCGGTTTCGGGGTTTCACCCCTCTTCAGCCAGGATAGCTTGATTCCAGTGGCATGGAAAGCACGGGACCCACGTCTGGGCATACCCGTCCCACTCGGGGTGACAAATGCAAAAACAACAGTTGATGGACAGAATGCAGAACAATGTCATACATTCACCCCAGTACAGAGATCTGGGCCTAAATCCATCGTTTTTGCTCACCATGCCATTCCAGTTTGAACCCAGCCATATGCAAATCAGTCTTGACCCTGTGCCTCATGGGAACAGTCCAGCCCGAACTGCCAAGCCAGGTCCTCCCTGGACTGGAAACAATCATCTTAGGACCGGTTTCGGGGTTTCACCCCTCTTCAGCCAGGATAGCTTGATTCCAGTGGCATGGAGAGCACGGGACCCACGTCTGGGCATACCAGTCCCACTCGGGGTGACAAATGCAAAAACAACAGTTGATGGACAGAATGCAGAACAATGTCATACATTCACCCCAGTACAGAGATCTGGGCCTAAATCCATCGTTTTTTGCTCACCATGCCATTGCAGTTTGAACCCAGCCATATGCAAATCAGTCTTGACCCTGTGCCTCATGGGAACAGTCCAGCCCGAACTGCCAAGCCAGGTCCTCCCTGGACTGGAATCAAGCATCCTAGGACCGGTTTCGGGGTTTCACCCCTCTTCAGCCAGGATAGCTTGATTCCAGTGGCATGGAGAGCACGGGACCCACGTCTGGACATACCCGTCCCACTCGGGGTGACAAATGCAAAAACAACAGTTGATGGACAGAATGCAGAACAATGTCATACATTCACCCCAGTACAGAGATCTGGGCCTAAATCCATCGTTTTTTTGCTCACCATGCCATTCCAGTTTGAACCCAGCCATATGCAAATCAGTCTTGACCCTGTGCCTCATGGGAACAGTCCAGCCCGATCTGCCAAGCCAGGTCCTCCCTGGACTGGAAACAAGCATCTTAGGAACGGTTTCGGGTTTCACCCCTCTTCAGCCAGGATAGCTTGATTCCAGTGGCATGGAGAGCACGGGACCCACGTCTGGGCATACCAGTCCCACTCGGGGTGACAAATGCAAAAACAACAGTTGATGGACAGAATGCAGAACAATGTCATACATTCACCCCAGTACAGAGATCTGGGCCTAAATCCATCGTTTTTTGCTCACCATGCCATTGCAGTTTGAACCCAGCCATATGCAAATCAGTCTTGACCCTGTGCCTCATGGGAACAGTCCAGCCCGAACTGCCAAGCCAGGTCCTCCCTGGACTGGAAACAAGCATCCTAGGACCGGTTTCGGGGTTTCACCCCTCTTCAGCCAGGATAGCTTGATTCCAGTGGCATGGAGAGCACGGGACCCACGTCTGGGCATACCTGTGCCACTCGGAGTGACAAATGGAAAAACAACAGTTGATGGACAGAATGCAGAACAATGTCATACATTCACCCCAATACAGAGATCTGGGCCTAAATCCATCGTTTTTTGCTCACCATGCCATTCCAGTTTGAACCCAGCCATATGCAAATCAGTCTTGACCCTGTGCCTCATGGGAACAGTCCAGCCCGAACTGCCAAGCCAGGTCCTCCCTGGACTGGAAACAAGCATCCTAGGACCGGTTTCGGGGTTTCACCCCTCTTCAGCCAGGATAGCTTGATTCCAGTGGCATGGAGAGCACGGGACCCACGTCTGGGCATACCCGTCCCACTCGGGGTGACAAATGCAAAAACAACAGTTGATGGACAGAATGCAGAACAATGTCATACATTCACCCCAGTACAGAGATCTGGGCCTAAATCCATCGTTTTTGCTCACCATGCCATTCCAGTTTGAACCCAGCCATATGCAAATCAGTCTTGACCCTGTGCCTCATGGGAACAGTCCAGCCCGAACTGCCAAGCCAGGTCCTCCCTGGACTGGAAACAATCATCTTAGGACCGGTTTCGGGGTTTCACCCCTCTTCAGCCAGGATAGCTTGATTCCAGTGGCATGGAGAGCACGGGACCCACGTCTGGGCATACCAGTCCCACTCGGGGTGACAAATGCAAAAACAACAGTTGATGGACAGAATGCAGAACAATGTCATACATTCACCCCAGTACAGAGATCTGGGCCTAAATCCATCGTTTTTGCTCACCATGCCATTGCAGTTTGAACCCAGCCATATGCAAATCAGTCTTGACCCTGTGCCTCATGGGAACAGACCAGCCCGAACTGCCAAGCCAGGTCCTCCCTGGACTGGAAACAAGCATCCTAGGACCGGTTTCGGGGTTTCACCCCTCTTCAGCCAGGATAGCTTGATTCCAGTGGCATGGAAAGCACGGGACCCACGTCTGGGCATACCCGTCCCACTCGGGGTGACAAATGCAAAAACAACAGTTGATGGACAGAATGCAGAACAATGTCATACATTCACCCCAGTACAGAGATCTGGGCCTAAATCCATCGTTTTTTGCTCACCATGCCATTCCAGTTTGAACTCAGCCATATGCAAATCAGTCTTGACCCTGTGCCTCATGGGAACAGTCCAGCCCGAACTGCCAAGCCAGGTCCTCCCTGGACTGGAAACAAGCATCCTAGGACCGGTTTCGGGGTTTCACCCCTCTTCAGCCAGGATAGCTTGATTCCAGTGGCATGGAGAGCACGGGACCCACGTCTGGGCATACCCGTCCCACTCGGGGTGACAAATGCAAAAACAACAGTTGATGTACAGAATGCAGAACAATGTCATACATTCACCCCAGTACAGAGATCTGGGCCTAAATCCATCCTTTTTTGCTCACCATGCCATTCCAGTTTGAACCCAGCCATATGCAAATCAGTCTTGACCCTGTGCCTCATGGGAACAGTCCAGCCCGAACTGCCAAGCCAGGTCCTCCCTGGACTGGAAACAAGCATCCTAGGACCGGTTTCGGGGTTTCACCCCTCTTCAGCCAGGATAGCTTGATTCCAGTGGCATGGAGAGCACGGGACCCACGTCTGGGCATACCCGTCCCACTCGGGGTGACAAATGCAAAAACAACAGTTGATGGACAGAATGCAGAACAATGTCATACATTCACCCCAGTACAGAGATCTGGGCCTAAATCCATCGTTTTTTGCTCACCATGGCATTCCAGTTTGAACCCAGCCATATGCAAATCAGTCTTGACCCTGTGCCTCATGGGAACACTCCAGCCCGAACTGCCAAGCCAGGTCCTCCCTGGACTGGAAACAAGCATCCTAGGACCGGTTTCGGGGTTTCACCCCTCTTCAGCCAGGATAGCTTGATTCCAGTGGCATGGAGAGCACGGGACCCACGTCTGGGCATTCCCATCCCACTCGAGGGTGACAAATGCAAAAACAACAGTTGATGGACAGAATGCAGAACAATGTCATACATTCACCCCAGTACAGAGATCTGGGCCTAAATCCATCGTTTTTTGCTCACCATGCCATTCCAGTTTGAACCCAGCCATATGCAAATCAGTCTTGACCCTGTGCCTCATGGGAACAGTCCAGCCCGAACTGCCAAGCCAGGTCCTCCCTGGACTGGAAACAATCATCCTAGGACCGGTTTCGGGATTTCACCCCTCTTCAGCCAGGATAGCTTGATTCCAGTGGCATGGAGAGCACGGGACCCACGTCTGGACATACCCGTCCCACTCGGGGTGACAAATGCAAAAACAACAGTTGATGGACAGAATGCAGAACAATGTCATACATTCACCCCAGTACAGAGATCTGGGCCTAAATCCATCGTTTTTGCTCACCATGCCATTCCAGTTTGAACCCAGCCATATGCAAATCAGTCTTGACCCTGTGCCTCATGGGAACAGTCCAGCCCGAACTGCCAAGCCAGGTCCTCCCTGGACTGGAAACAAGCATCTTAGGACCGGTTTCGGGGTTTCACCCCTCTTCAGCCAGGATAGCTTGATTCCAGTGGCATGGAGAGCACGGGACCCACGTCTGGGCATACCAGTCCCACTCGGGGTGACAAATGCAAAAACAACAGTTGATGGACAGAATGCAGAACAATGTCATACATTCACCCCAGTACAGAGATCTGGGCCTAAATCCATCGTTTTTGCTCACCATGCCATTGCAGTTTGAACCCAGCCATATGCAAATCAGTCTTGACCCTGTGCCTCATGGGAACAGTCCAGCCCGAACTGCCAAGCCAGGTCCTCCCTGGACTGGAAACAAGCATCCTAGGACCGGTTTCGGGGTTTCACCCCTCTTCAGCCTGGATAGCTTGATTCCAGTGGCATGGAGAGCACGGGACCCACGTCTGGGCATACCTGTGCCACTCGGAGTGACAAATGGAAAAACAACAGTTGATGGACAGAATGCAGAACAATGTCATACATTCACCCCAGTACAGAGATCTGGACCTAAATCCATCGTTTTTTTGCTCACCATGGCATTCCAGTTTGAACCCAGCCATATGCAAATCAGTCTTGACCCTGTGCCTCATGGGAACACTCCAGCCCGAACTGCCAAGCCAGGTCCTCCCTGGACTGGAAACAAGCATCCTAGGACCGGTTTCGGGGTTTCACCCCTCTTCAGCCAGGATAGCTTGATTCCAGTGGCATGGAGAGCACGGGACCCACATCTGGGCATACCCATCCCACTCGAGGTGACAAATGCAAAAACAACAGTTGATGGACAGAATGCAGAACAATGTCATACATTCACCCCAGTACAGAGATCTGGGCCTAAATCCATCGTTTATTTGCTCACCATGCCATTCCAGTTTGAACCCAGCCATATGCAAATCAGTCTTGACCCTGTGCCTCATGGGAACAGTCCAGCCCGAACTGCCAAGCCAGGTCCTCCCTGGACTGGAAACAAGCATCCTAGGACCGGTTTCGGGATTTCACCCCTCTTCAGCCAGGATAGCTTGATTCCAGTGGCATGGAGAGCACGGGACCCACGTCTGGACATACCCGTCCCACTCGGGGTGACAAATGCAAAAACAACAGTTGATGGACAGAATGCAGAACAATGTCATACATTCACCCAAGTACAGAGATCTGGGCCTAAATCCATCGTTTTTTGCTCACCATGCCATTCCAGTTTGAACCCAGCCATATGCAAATCAGTCTTGACCCTGTGCCTCATGGGAACAGTCCAGCCCGAACTGCCAAGCCAGGTCCTCCCTGGACTGGAAACAAGCATCTTAGGACCGGTTTCGGGGTTTCACCCCTCTTCAGCCAGGATAGCTTGATTCCAGTGGCATGGAGAGCACGGGACCCACGTCTGGGCATACCAGTCCCACTCGGGGTGACAAATGCAAAAACAACAGTTGATGGACAGAATGCAGAACAATGTCATACATTCACCCCAGTACAGAGATCTGGGCCTAAATCCATCGTTTTTTGCTCACCATGCCATTGCAGTTTGAACCCAGCCATATGCAAATCAGTCTTGACCCTGTGCCTCATGGGAACAGTCCAGCCCGAACTGCCAAGCCAGGTCCTCCCTGGACTGGAAACAAGCATCCTAGGACCGGTTTCGGGGTTTCACCCCTCTTCAGCCAGGATAGCTTGATTCCAGTGGCATGGAGAGCACGGGACCCACGTCTGGGCATACCTGTGCCACTCGGAGTGACAAATGGAAAAACAACAGTTGATGGACAGAATGCAGAACAATGTCATACATTCACCCCAGTACCGAGATCTGGACCTAAATCCATCGTTTTTTTGCTCACCATGGCATTCCAGTTTGAACCCAGCCATATGCAAATCAGTCTTGACCCTGTGCCTCATGGGAACACTCCAGCCCGAACTGCCAAGCCAGGTCCTCCCTGGACTGGAAACAAGCATCCTAGGACCGGTTTCGGGGTTTCACCCTCTTCAGCCAGGATAGCTTGATTCCAGTGGCATGGAGAGCACGGGACCCACGTCTGGGCATACCCATCCCACTCGAGGTGACAAATGCAAAAACAACAGTTGATGGACAGAATGCAGAACAATGTCATACATTCACCCCAGTACAGAGATCTGGGCCTAAATCCATCGTTTTTTTGCTCACCATGCCATTCCAGTTTGAACCCAGCCATATGCAAATCAGTCTTGACCCTGTGCCTCATGGGAACAGTCCAGCCCGAACTGCCAAGCCAGGTCCTCCCTGGACTGGAAACAAGCATCCTAGGACCGGTTTCGGGATTTCACCCCTCTTCAGCCAGGATAGCTTGATTCCAGTGGCATGGAGAGCACGGGACCCACGTCTGGACATACCCGTCCCACTCGGGGTGACAAATGCAAAAACAACAGTTGATGGACAGAATGCAGAACAATGTCATACATTCACCCCAGTACAGAGATCTGGGCCTAAATCCATCGTTTTTTTGCTCACCATGCCATTCCAGTTTGAACCCAGCCATATGCAAATCAGTCTTGACCCTGTGCCTCATGGGAACAGTCCAGCCCGAACTGCCAAGCCAGGTCCTCCCTGGACTGGAAACAAGCATCTTAGGACCGGTTTCGGGGTTTCACCCCTCTTCAGCCAGGATAGCTTGATTCCAGTGGCATGGAGAGCACGGGACCCACGTCTGGGCATACCAGTCCCACTCGGGGTGACAAATGCAAAAACAACAGTTGATGGACAGAATGCAGAACAATGTCATACATTCACCCCAGTACAGAGATCTGGGCCTAAATCCATCGTTTTTTGCTCACCATGCCATTGCAGTTTGAACCCAGCCATATGCAAATCAGTCTTGACCCTGTGCCTCATGGGAACAGTCCAGCCCGAACTGCCAAGCCAGGTCCTCCCTGGACTGGAAACAAGCATCCTAGGACCGGTTTCGGGGTTTCACCCCTCTTCAGCCAGGATAGCTTGATTCCAGTGGCATGGAGAGCACGGGACCCACGTCTGGGCATACCTGTGCCACTCGGAGTGACAAATGGAAAAACAACAGTTGATGGACAGAATGCAGAACAATGTCATACATTCACCCCAATACAGAGATCTGGGCCTAAATCCATCGTTTTTTGCTCACCATGCCATTCCAGTTTGAACCCAGCCATATGCAAATCAGTCTTGACCCTGTGCCTCATGGGAACAGTCCAGCCCGAACTGCCAAGCCAGGTCCTCCCTGGACTGGAAACAAGCATCCTAGGACCGGTTTCGGGGTTTCACCCCTCTTCAGCCAGGATAGCTTGATTCCAGTGGCATGGAGAGCACGGGACCCACGTCTGGGCATACACGTCCCACTCGGGGTGACAAATGCAAAAACAACAGTTGATGGACAGAATGCAGAACAATGTCATACATTCACCCCAGTACAGAGATCTGGGCCTAAATCCATCGTTTTTGCTCACCATGCCATTCCAGTTTGAACCCAGCCATATGCAAATCAGTCTTGACCCTGTGCCTCATGGGAACACTCCAGCCCGAACTGCCAAGCCAGGTCCTCCCTGGACTGGAAACAAGCATCCTAGGACCGGTTTCGGGGTTTCACCCCTCTTCAGCCAGGATAGCTTGATTCCAGTGGCATGGAGAGCACGGGACCCACGTCTGGGCATACCCGTCCCACTCGGGGTGACAAATGCAAAAACAACAGTTGATGTACAGAATGCAGAACAATGTCATACATTCACCCCAGTACAGAGATCTGGGCCTAAATCCATCCTTTTTTGCTCACCATGCCATTCCAGTTTGAACCCAGCCATATGCAAATCAGTCTTGACCCTGTGCATCATGGGAACAGTCCAGCCCGAACTGCCAAGCCAGGTCCTCCCTGGACTGGAAACAAGCATCCTAGGACCGGTTTCGGAGTTTCACCCCTCTTCAGCCAGGATAGCTTGATTCCAGTGGCATGGAGAGCACGGGACCCACGTCTGGGCATACCCGTCCCACTCGGGGTGACAAATGTAAAAACAACAGTTGATGGACAGAATGCAGAACAATGTCATACATTCACCCCAGTACAGAGATCTGGGCCTAAATCCATCGTTTTTTGCTCACCATGCCATTCCAGTTTGAACCCAGCCATATGCAAATCAGTCTTGACCCTGTGCCTCATGGGAACAGTCCAGCCCGAACTGCCAAGCCAGGTCCTCCCTGGACTGGAAACAAGCATCCTAGGACCGGTTTCGGGGTTTCACCCCTCTTCAGCCAGGATAGCTTGATTCCAGTGGCATGGAGAGCACGGGACCCACGTCTGGGCATACCCGTCCCACTCGGGGTGACAAATGCAAAAACAACAGTTGATGGACAGAATGCAGAACAATGTCATACATTCACCCCAGTACAGAGATCTGGGCCTAAATCCATCGTTTTTGCTCACCATGCCATTCCAGTTTGAACCCAGCCATATGCAAATCAGTCTTGACCCTGTGCCTCATGGGAACAGTCCAGCCCGAACTGCCAAGCCAGGTCCTCCCTGGACTGGAAACAATCATCTTAGGACCGGTTTCGGGGTTTCACCCCTCTTCAGCCAGGATAGCTTGATTCCAGTGGCATGGAGAGCACGGGACCCACGTCTGGGCATACCCGTCCCACTCGGGGTGACAAATGCAAAAACAACAGTTGATGGACAGAATGCAGAACAATGTCATACATTCACCCCAGTACAGAGATCTGGGCCTAAATCCATCGTTTTTTGCTCACCATGCCATTCCAGTTTGAACTCAGCCATATGCAAATCAGTCTTGACCCTGTGCCTCATGGGAACAGTCCAGCCCGAACTGCCAAGCCAGGTCCTCCCTGGACTGGAAACAAGCATCCTAGGACCGGTTTCGGGGTTTCACCCCTCTTCAGCCAGGATAGCTTGATTCCAGTGGCATGGAAAGCACGGGACCCACGTCTGGGCATACCCATCCCACTCGGGGTGACAAATGCAAAAACAACAGTTGATGTACAGAATGCAGAACAATGTCATACATTCACCCCAGTACAGAGATCTGGGCCTAAATCCATCCTTTTTTGCTCACCATGCCATTCCAGTTTGAACCCAGCCATATGCAAATCAGTCTTGACCCTGTGCCTCATGGGAACAGTCCAGCCCGAACTGCCAAGCCAGGTCCTCCCTGGACTGGAAACAAGCATCCTAGGACCGGTTTCGGGTTTCACCCCTCTTCAGCCAGGATAGCTTGATTCCAGTGGCATGGAGAGCACGGGACCCACGTCTGGGCATACCCGTCCCACTCGGGGTGACAAATGCAAAAACAACAGTTGATGGACAGAATGCAGAACAATGTTATACATTCACCCCAGTACAGAGATCTGGGCCTAAATCCATCGTTTTTGCTCACCATGCCATTCCAGTTTGAACCCAGCCATATGCAAATCAGTCTTGACCCTGTGCCTCATGGGAACAGTCCAGCCCGAACTGCCAAGCCAGGTCCTCCCTGGACTGGAAACAAGCATCCTAGGACCGGTTTCGGGGTTTCACCCCTCTTCAGCCAGGATAGCTTGATTCCAGTGGCATGGAGAGTACGGGACCCACGTCTGGGCATACCCGTCGCACTCGTGGTGACAAATGCAAAAACAACAGTTGATGGACAGAATGCAGAACAATGTCATACATTCACCCCAGTACAGAGATCTGGGCCTAAATCCATCGTTTTTTTGCTCACCATGCCATTCCAGTTTGAACCCAGCCATATGCAAATCAGTCTTGACCCTGTGCCTCATGGGAACAGTCCAGCCCGAACTGCCAAGCCAGGTCCTCCCTGGACTGGAAACAAGCATCCTAGGATCGGTTTCGGGGTTTCACCCCTCTTCAGCCAGGATAGCTTGATTCCAGTGGCATGGAGAGCACGGGACCCACGTCTGGGCATACCCGTCCCACTCGGGGTGACAAATGCAAAAACAACAGTTGATGGACAGAATGCAGAACAATGTCATACATTCACCCCAGTACAGAGATCTGGGCCTAAATCCATCGTTGTTTTGCTCACCATGCCATTCCAGTTTGAACCCAGCCAAATGCAAATCAGTCTTGACCCTGTGAATCATGGGAACAGTCCAGCCCGAACTGCCAAGCCAGGTCCTCCCTGGACTGGAAACAAGCATCCTAGGACCGGTTTCGGGGTTTCAACCCTCTTCAGCCAGGATAGCTTGATTCCAATGGCATGGAGAGCACGGGACCCACGTCTGGCATACCTGTCCCACTCGGGGTGACAAATGCAAAAACAACAGTTGATGGACAGAATGCAGAACAATGTCATACATTCACCCCAGTACAGAGATCTGGGCCTAAATCCATCGTTTTTTGCTCACCATGCCATTCCAGTTTGAACCCAGCCATATGCAAATCAGTCTTGACCCTGTGCCTCATGGGAACAGTCCAGCCCGAACTGCCAAGCCAGGTCCTCCCTGGACTGGAAACAAGCATCTTAGGACCGGTTTCGGGGTTTCACCCTCTTCAGCCAGGATAGCTTGATTCCAGTGGCATGGAGAGCACGGGACCCACGTCTGGGCATACCAGTCCCACTCGGGGTGACAAATGCAAAAACAACAGTTGATGGACAGAATGCAGAACAATGTCATACATTCACCCCAGTACAGAGATCTGGGCCTAAATCCATCGTTTTTTGCTCACCATGCCATTGCAGTTTGAACCCAGCCATATGCAAATCAGTCTTGACCCTGTGCCTCATGGGAACAGTCCAGCCCGAACTGCCAAGCCAGGTCCTCCCTGGACTGGAAACAAGCATCCTAGGACCGGTTTCGGGGTTTCACCCCTCTTCAGCCAGGATAGCTTGATTCCAGTGGCATGGAGAGCACGGGACCCACGTCTGGGCATACCTGTGCCACTCGGAGTGACAAATGGAAAAACAACAGTTGATGGACAGAATGCAGAACAATGTCATACATTCACCCCAGTACAGAGATCTGGGCCTAAATCCATCGTTTTTTTGCTCACCATGCCATTCCAGTTTGAACCCAGCCATATGCAAATCAGTCTTGACCCTGTGCCTCATGGGAACAGTCCAGCCCGAACTGCCAAGCCAGGTCCTCCCTGGACTGGAAACAAGCATCCTAGGACCGGTTTCGGGGTTTCACCCCTCTTCAGCCAGGATAGCTTGATTCCAGTGGCATGGAGAGCACGGGACCCACGTCTGGGCATACCCGTCCCACTCGGGGTGACAAATGCAAAAACAACAGTTGATGGACAGAATGCAGAACAATGTCATACATTCACCCCAGTACAGAGATCTGGGCCTAAATCCATCGTTTTTGCTCACCATGCCATTCCAGTTTGAACCCAGCCATATGCAAATCAGTCTTGACCCTGTGCCTCATGGGAACAGTCCAGCCCGAACTGCCAAGCCAGGTCCTCCCTGGACTGGAAACAAGCATCCTAGGACCGGTTTCGGGTTTCACCCTCTTCAGCCAGGATAGCTTGATTCCAGTGGCATGGAGAGCACGGGACCCACGTCTGGGCATACCCGTCCCACTCGGGGTGACAAATGCAAAAACAACAGTTGATGGACAGAATGCAGAACACTGTCATACATTCACCCCAGTACAGAGATCTGGGCCTAAATCCATCGTTTTTGCTCACCATGGCATTCCAGTTTGAACCCAGCCATATGCAAATCAGTCTTGACCCTGTGCCTCATGGGAACACTCCAGCCCGAACTGCCAAGCCAGGTCCTCCCTGGACTGGAAACAAGCATCCTAGGACCGGTTTCGGGGTTTCACCCCTCTTCAGCCAGGATAGCTTGATTCCAGTGGCATGGAGAGCACGGGACCCACGTCTGGGCATACCCGTCCCACTCGGGGTGACAAATGCAAAAACAACAGTTGATGTACAGAATGCAGAACAATGTCATACATTCACCCCAGTACAGAGATCTGGGCCTAAATCCATCCTTTTTTGCTCACCATGCCATTCCAGTTTGAACCCAGCCATATGCAAATCAGTCTTGACCCTGTGCCTCATGGGAACAGTCCAGCCCGAACTGCCAAGCCAGGTCCTCCCTGGACTGGAAACAAGCATCCTAGGACCGGTTTCGGAGTTTCACCCCTCTTCAGCCAGGATAGCTTGATTCCAGTGGCATGGAGAGCACGGGACCCACGTCTGGGCATACCCGTCCCACTCGGGGTGACAAATGCAAAAACAACAGATGATGGACAGAATGCAGAACAATGTCATACATTCACCCCAGTACAGAGATCTGGGCCTAAATCCATCGTTTTTTGCTCACCATGCCATTCCAGTTTGAACCCAGCCATATGCAAATCAGTCTTGACCCTGTGCCTCATGGGAACAGTCCAGCCCGAACTGCCAAGCCAGGTCCTCCCTGGACTGGAAACAAGCATCCTAGGACCGGTTTCGGGGTTTCACCCCTCTTCAGCCAGGATAGCTTGATTCCAGTGGCATGGAGAGCACGGGACCCACGTCTGGGCATACCCGTCCCACTCGGGGTGACAAATGCAAAAACAACAGTTGATGGACAGAATGCAGAACAATGTCATACATTCACCCCAGTACAGAGATCTGGGCCTAAATCCATCGTTTTTGCTCACCATGCCATTCCAGTTTGAACCCAGCCATATGCAAATCAGTCTTGACCCTGTGCCTCATGGGAACAGTCCAGCCCGAACTGCCAAGCCAGGTCCTCCCTGGACTGGAAACAAGCATCCTAGGACCGGTTTCGGGGTTTCCACCGCTAGTGGGCTTGCAGCACTGACTGTGCCATCCACTTGAGTAGCCCTTTTTAAAAATGACTAATGCACGGCCTATCTCTCGCATGAGGCAACATTGGAGCTACCTTATTTCATTTTATAAGTGTAATTTCCAAATGGGAACAGGAAGCTAGTTCATATTTGATGTCTCTGGAATTGGAATTTAAAATCTTAATTTACGGTGCAGTCGGATTTTAAATTATAATTTGAAAATACCACTTTTAGAAAGTTCGCATTTTCCTGCCTTAGGTCTTGGACCTTTGGTGTGGCTCAAGGGATCTGAATTAAAGCTTATGGGCTCTCTGTGACCACTCTGGCCCATTCGCCCCCAGATTTCACCACTCACACTGCAATTAAGAGCGAAGCTCCGTCACCCTAACTCTTTGCACTCAATCATTGACCGCTTGTAGGAACCACCAATGTGCCCAATGACCCTATCCACTATCTCTCGCCACATGAACAAACTCTCCAAAGCCAGTCCCAACTCTTGTAGAATAATCTTTTACCCCTACCTCCCTAAGTACGCCTTCAAAGAACTTTAACCTGAAGCTCGTAAGGGAACTTCCTGAGACATTATTAATCTAACAAAACCACGGTGGACATATTGGATATTTAAAGACAGACCCCTTTTTGTTTACCCAGGCCCCACAATCTGAGAAGAAGTTATATCCAAAGAATTACCAGTAGTAGAAGTCAAGAGGATTCCACATGGGAAAAAAACTTGTTATACCTTCTCCCGCTCCTCCAACTGGAAAACTGTCTATCTCAATCTACAACAATAAGAGAATGATGCAACAGATGAACTCCTGCTGTATTCAAAGCTCTGACACTCCTTTGCTTGCTCCACCCCATCCCTTCTCTCCAACTCTCCCTCTTTCTTCTCCCATTTCCCCTCTCCCTCTTCTTGGAACTCCTCCTCTCTCACTTCCCATTCCCCACTCATGTCTATAACACCTATTCCCTTCAAAAATCCTCCCCTGACTGCTCAGAGCCCTACACTACTATCTGAGAGCGACCCACACATCCTCATCCCCAACCCTCACCTAATGCCACATTTCTCCCTCGTTTCACTCACAGTGGAACAATCCCCTCTTATGTTATCCCCTCAACAGAACAACTTCATCCCCCGAAAACCCGTACCCTTGTGTGCCTGACTCTTACTCACACCCACACTGGCCTTACCTTCTCAACTCTAACCACAGAAAGGTACGGTCCTATCCTGAAGGCTGGATCACCCTCAACTCCAGTACCCACCTTCACACACCTCTCCACCACACAAACTCCTTCCAGAAAACCCATCATAAACATGACCTCTGGAAGCTCTGACCCTCGCTCCCCGGACAGAGTCAACCTCCACTACTCACCCCCAACTAGAATGGCCCAACTTTGCAAGTGACTGCAGATGCCACATACTGTCACCTCAAATCCCCATGATTACCTTACACTCCCTTCTCTGCTACAGAACTTAACATTCTCATAGGAAAATTGTTCTGTCTTCCCTTTGAGAGAAAATTACTATCATCTTCCAATCTTCTCCTTCATAAGGCCTTGAAATCTCTGAATATCACAATCAGCTCCAACCCTCTCTCCATAAACCCCCAACTCCTCTGCCAGACCCCAATCTCACCTTCCCATGACCAACAAAACCAACTTCGTCATCCTTTACAAAAACTGACTGCTCCTCTCACTCCAATTTGCACCCTGACTGCGTCAACTCTCTCAGTAAATACTCCACTACCACTAATGGGAAGACCCCCACACCCTCCCGACCCCCCACCCCTCGCCTTTGGATGATATTCTCCACCTGACTACTTCCAGCAATCCCAACGGCACCAAAACGTATACCCTTGACGGACAATCATCACTCTCTCCCCCATTCCCACTATCCAGCTGGTCAGACTTTACACCACAGAAATTCTAAAACCACAAAATCTCGTTCATGTGCCCATCACCTTCTCACCCATATGTAAATTGCTTCCTTCCTCATTTAAACACCCGCTCCACAACTGCAGATCAGCAGTCAACCACTCCATTGAAACAACCTTGACTTTCTCTTCTTGACAAAAACTTGGCTATCTAACTCTTCCCAACACCTACTTGACCATCTAATCCCCACAAGCTCTGTTAAGATCGAACTGGCAAACAAGGAAGTGGTGTAGCGCTCATTCACACTATCTATCACCACTAGGGACAAACATCCCTTTGTTGAACACCTAATTGAATCAATTGCTGAAAGAACGACAAACAACTCGAATAACATTTTCCTCAGAGATTTAAACTTAAACTGACAAGATCCATCCCACTCAGCAGTCTCTCAAATAACTGAATAACAATGATGTCAAACAAATCTGCTCCACCCCCACACATATATGTCTCCATCCTCAACTGCATAATCAGCAGCAGTGATCTTATCAAATACCACAGTTCAATGGCAGAAGATTGGCCAAACAACTTCCTGAACCGCTTCTCCTGAGTACTGAATGAAGTATGGGCTGGGTGACTTCCTGGTTGTGATGTCATCATTCTGCTTCCTATGCGACACACTATTTGCGATTTCGCTAATTGCGATTTCGCTAATAGCGATTTCGCAAATAGCGAAATCAGTATTTGCGCGTCTCTATTGTGTGTTTGCTAATTGCGATTGCGAATATTACCGATTCAGTAATTATTCGCTATCAGGGTCATGCATTGCAGATTGCGATTCCTAAATTGCGAATCGTTAATTTTCGCTAATTAGGAATCGCTAATTCTGATTTTGATGCATGTGCCCCTAAACCTCTTATGGAGCTCCCATAATTCTGGGCCACAATCTGGCATATGCTCCCATCGAGATTCTATGTCTGTCACCCGCTGCTTGATGCCAGCCATTTTGGTTTGGAAGCCACTTAAATCATCCCTTGGGAATTGTACCTCCGCAGAGGTGTTCATAACTGTGGCATTGACCGTGCTAAAAGAGATTTTAATCTCCACTAGTTCTTTCAGAATTGTGGCCAGGGCAACATCAGATACTGCCATTTGTTATTCTGGTGACGCCATAGATCCTTTATGATCCCCCTTCACAGAGCCTTTTCCTTTCCCAGCTACTGCCTCAGAAAAAAATCAGTTGCCTAGATTTCTTAATTTTAGGGTCCTTCGACATGTGTGTTGGTGCATTGAGGGGAGACTTGCTTGCCTCACAGCACTCCCAGCCTGCCGGGGTGGGGGTGCGGGTGGAGGGGGTTTTGCACCTTCAAGAGGCTTGGCACTCCAGGAATGGTGAGCCTATTGTCTGGGCTGGGGCCAGTGACAGTTCTCAGATACATTCCATCCAGGGATATACAGGAATCAGAGGTCTTCTTAATGCTGTAGAAAAAGCACACGGGGGAGGGCACCTTGGGGGCGGCATGGATTCATTCACATAGAGCAAATAATATTGCTGATGGATGCCACCAACAAGTTCGTGGGTGGGTGAGGGGCCCTCTGCAATGTGAATGGGTTGATTGGAGTCCTTTCCGTGCCTAATCCAATATGGCTGCCCTGTTACTGTCCTTGAGCTGATTCCTGAGGCTTCTCGCCTGTTCTGGGTGTCCCCCTCAAGACAAACAATCGTTGCTCCCCCAGCTGGTGATCTGCTATCCGTTGACAATGAGTAAAAGGTATTACTCGCAGGGCGTACTTCCACGTCATCTCTCAGGCATCGGGTCCTCTGTGTCAGAGTCAGTGAGAGGAGGAAGCTGAGTGCAGGAGCAGAGCAGAACTAGCACCAACTTGGCTTGCAGACCTTTCCAGTGCACAACAATGGATACACCAGCATCAGGGGAGAGTGCAGTGAGCAGGAAAAGAAAATTAAAGTTCAGTGAGAGGGAACTGGAAAACCTCATAGAGGAAGTGGCCAAGAGCCATGACAAGCTCTTTGGCAAACTGTCACTAAAAGTGCCTGAGGCGGTAAAAAGGAAAATATGGCTTCGGATCAAGAACAAAGTCAATGCAGTGGGGGGTCACACATAGCACCATAGACGACCTGAAGAAGCGTTGGTACGACCTGCGCAGCCGTGCCAAGGAGAGGATTGCAGACAGGCTGAAGGAGGCCAAGAGGGCTGGAGGGGGCCCATCAACAGTGCCTGACAATACACCCATGGAGGACCTGGTGGAGTCCACAATCCAGCCAGAAGCAGTGGTGGGAGTGACCCAGCTGGATACATCCGGAGCGGCCAGTACTTCACAAGGTAAGATGCATGCAACTGTACAATACAAAATACAAACCAAATGTGCACACCCCCTCAGTTCAACCCCAGTGTACAGATACAAACTCCAGTCCACCTTTTCCCTCCAAACCCAAATGCATTATGGGAGTTACAGGCAGGTCAGGCAAGTGGGTAATCAAACACAACATTGGAAAGTAAAACACGTAAACAATGCATGGTAGTCAGTGATTGAAGTCAGTGATTTAATGAGACCCAAGTATGCTTAATGTGACACATTGCCCTCACCACAAATTAACATTGCACTATTTCACATCACAGATGCAGCAGAAGGAGACACTGAGGACAGTGGATGTGGAGACATCCAGGACACTCCAGCAGAGGCGGACGTGGAGACACTTGTGGCACCACCAAGCATAGCCCCTGCACCCACAAAACGCAGGGCCCCAGTTGCATCACTGCAGCCCGTGGAACCTGAGCTGGAGCCTGAACCAGCTCCTGAGACAGGCCAGCCTCGTGTTAGCCCCACAACTACACCCCAGTCACAGGTCCGGCAAAGACGGAGGCGCAGGTCAAGGGCCAGCATTACATCACAGGATGACCAAACTCCAAATGTGTGGGGTGGCGTGGAGGCCCAGATGTTGAGGGTGCAGCGCCTGCAAGCGAGACATATGGGGTCAATACAGCTGCAACTGAGCAAATTGGCAAGGAACATCACAGTCATGACTGATTGTGTGCGAGAACTCACTACAGCTGTGGTGGAGGGCAACAGGCAGACAAACACAACCATGCAGGAGCTGAGCCGGGTGATGCAGGAGGGCCAGGACACACAGAGGAGAAGGCATCGGCAGTTGATGGTGTGCTTGGCTGGCTATACCAAGTCCAACAATCACCTCAGCAACACCACTGCAATGCTGTCACGTCGGTCCGTGGCCATGCAGATTGACATGGGACATTGCTGTGGGGATGTGGCCAGGGCACTGGCCCAGGTGACCTCTGCCGTGGAACAGATCCAGGCTGCTACTGCTGGGGGCAGCAATGTTACGGGGGAAGAGGGGAGTGAGGAGGCGTCCAGCCTAAGCAGCCTGTCAGTGCCAGTTCCCACTCACAGTAGGCGCAGTACCCGGAGCACAACACCTTCCGGAGCCCCCATGAGGGATGGAGCTGATGCACCCTAAAGGCGTTTGGGGGTGCGTGGCAGGAAGCGATAGACTGACTTGCCCATCTTGATCAGCCCATGGTGACGTAACCATGGACAATATCCAAAAAGTGACTGAGATCCAAGTCCTGACAATAGTTATTTTGCTCTTTTGTGCGCGATATCACTGTGCTACTTTGCACCTTCAATGTGTGCCTAAACACTACTACATGGTTTCATGGCAGTAAAAACAGTTCTGTTCAAACATGATGTGTCGTGTCTCATCATTACATACCTCAGAAATAATGTTGTGTGATGTCTGCACGTCTCCTTTGCCCTTCTGCTGTGCTTGCCCTATGCGCTTGTCGTAGTTGTGCCGGTAGCTGGTTGTCCCCCCCAGACTCACAGTCGGACAGTTCAATGGGTATGCCTCTCCTGGTTGCAATATTGTGCAACATGGCACATGCAGCCACAATCCTGCAGCAGGTCTCTGGCCGGTACTGCAACGCTCCGTCAGTTTTGTGGAGGACGCGAAAGCGACTTTTCATCAGTCCAAATGTGCGTTCAATGAGATTCCGTGTGCTGATGTGTGCTGCATTGTACCTCTGCTCATGTGGGGTGGCTGGGTTGAGGTATGGTGTCAATATGTAGTTCAGCACGGCGTATGCGCTGTCACCTACAGGGTAGTAAGCAAAGGGTTAGCAACAGTTATGCATTGCCATTTGGCCATTTGGTGTTGGAAATAAGTATATGTGTTTACCAAGCAGATGTCCTTCGCCAAAATCACCCCTGAGCAGACGGGTGTGTATGCCACTGTGTCGAAATATATAGGAGTCATGTGTGCTGCCAGGGAATTGCGCCACTATGTCTGTTCTGATATACTTAGCATTGCACACTACTTGTACATTGATGGAATGATAGGATTTCCGGTTCCTGTAAATGTATTCATTATCTGCTGGGGGACAAATGGCAACATGCGTACAATCGATGCAACCTATCACATGAGGGAACTGTGCTACCTGGTAGAAGTCCAGTTTGGTCTTGTTCAATTCCTGTGGGGTTGTGGGGAAGGTGATGTGGGTGTGGATCCTTGTCATCATGGCGTTCAGGAAGGACTTGAAGAAACGTGAAATGGAGCTTTGTGACACCCCTCCAGCTACAGCTGCTACCCCCTGGAAACTGCCTGATGCAAGTAGGTGCAGGCAACAGAGGGCCTGAACATGAGTGGGGGTGGCATGGATCCTACTGGTCTGGCGCCGCATTAGGGGTTCCAATTCTGCAATTAGGTCAAGGATCATTGCACCCTTCAGCCTGTACTTGTCATAGATTTCATCAGGTGTTTGTCCCAACAATGTGATGCGCACTCTGAAAATCCCCTCCTGAATTCTCCTCCTACGCTGGGCTGCAGCATGGATCCTCATCCTCCTTGCCATCACGTAGAGTGCTGCCATTGTGGAAAGGTTCAGAGGCCTCCTGGGTCAGTTTAAATAGGTTTCTGTGGGATTACACCTGTGTGATTTTTTGAACTCCTGTTTACCACCTGATTGTGATTCCCCTTAATTTGCACTCGCTAAAATGCGATTTTCATGCGATTCGCTATTTGCGGGTTTACATGCATTGCTTTGCGAATCTTTGTTAGCGATTCGCTATTTGGTATCGCTATTTAGGGACTCGCTAATATGGAATCGCTAAATTGGCCTTCGCAAATTTAGCAATTCCTTATATTAGCGATTTCCTCTTTTTTCGCTTTTTGGGTTCCTGCATTGGAAATGGCTAATTTGTGCTCGCAAACAGGCATTTTTAGCGAATCGCTATTTTTGCGAACGCAATTTAGCTTGATGCATGTGCCTGTTAGTCTTTGAATTGTGGCACTCTCTGGTAAATGAATATTCTTTCTTATTTTTAAGGTAAACCAGGTATAGCCCTCTGATCCTGGGCATACAAAGGCTGGACATCGCACTGATCCAAGAGACTCACTTGACATCACAAGAATATGATAAATTGAAAAGGGATTGGGTGAGTCAAGAATTCTATGCCTGCCCTGGAGTTCTGTACTCCTCCTCGAAAATTATGCCATTGAGACATTAAAAGTACGCCATTGAGTCTCAGGGTAGTGGCGATATTCCTACACAAGCGTCTCTCCTACTGACTGCACAACACATGAGTGTGTACGGGGGGACCTCGCCTCCACAGCTCGAAACTATATACTGCCGCTATAGAGGGTGCTTGCAACTGCCAAATCTAGAAAGTTATTGGCTGATTACCAACTAACCAACTCAGTATATATGAGAAAAACATTCAGAGAAAACCCCTTATGGCTGTCCTTGGAACAGTATCTGTCAGAGAGGGAGAGGAGCTGGCAATATGCTAAACGGGATCATGGAAGTGATCGGAGACGGGGAATCTGGTTATTCAATCCTTGCAGATGGCATGGAAAAGGGTGCATTTGTTGGTGAGGGACTCAGCCACCTTACATGCAGGCACACCCTTTTGGCATAATGCAGCAATCAAAGTGGGGGAACTGGAAATTAGCTGGTCAGCCTAGAGGCAATGGACAGGTAACTGCCTGGCTGACATGTTCAAGGAAGAGGTGATATAATCCTTTTGAGATATACAGGAAGACTTTGGTCTACCGTTTACACAAGTTTGGAGATATACCCAGACTGTGAGCAGTGTTTGGGAGGGCGCCGTATGAACTGCCAACTTCTATACATGCATACTTACATGTCTGAAAACATTTTGGGGGGACCATCTCTGGTTCATAAACCTTCTCATTGACTATACATTCTCTTCCGGGACAGCGAGGGTGTTACGAAGGTGGTGGGAAAATAGACTTATGCTCACTATTTGACAATGAAATCTGGGAGTAACTGATGAATGACCATGGCAGAGGGTTGAGGGAATCAAGATCAAAGTAGAGTCACTTTAAAATTCTCCACAGATGGCACTGGACTCCGGTTAAGCTCCATAGGGTGAAATTAAGTCCGGTGACATCCTGCTGGCATTGTGGGAGGAAGGGTGGGGACATTGTACATTTCATATGGGAATGTGAAACAGTCTCTGCATATTGGCAGCGGATATGGGCTACCCTCAAAACGAAGATAGATGAACCCATAACATTTCAGGCAGACAGCACTTCTGCATGATTGCTCTGGGTCGCCTACCTTGACATCTCATGTGAAAAGATGTTTATCAATGGCTTTGGCAATGGCAAAAGTAGGAATATTGAGACTCTGGAAGCTCCAAAGGCCCCATCCCATAGACAGTGGTTAGAAGATATGTACAACATTGCAAGTTAAAAAAAAAAAATATGCAGCCTTCACAAGTGCAGCCTTCACAAGAATCTACCAAAAGTTTAGGAGATTTTGGGCACCTTTCTGTCTTAATGACTTAAGCGGGGGAGAGCGAGAGTAAAGTGGAGTGGCAGGGTACGGCGAACTGCAGCTTTTTATAACTTTCCCTTGGTAGGTATACCAGGTTTGAGGGATTTTTATGGACACCCTTCCGATGGTTATGTTACTGGGCAGGTGATATATGTACAACCTGTATGTTGAGAACAGCATCTCTGGATGTGACATTGTGACATTGTTATTTGAAACTCAATAATAAACAATTCTTATCAAAAAACAAAAAAGACATTGTCAAGGAGTCCACCACTCCTCTGCAGCAACTCAATCTTTCAAACAACAAAGAAACTTGTGATAACCTATCCAACTTCTTCTTAAACAAGATTGACAAAATTGAGCTATGGAGTCCTAAAGCCTCTCACACTCTTTCACCGGAAGCACTGTCTTGCAAATCCAAGAAAGTATAGTCTTAATTCAAACCGCTAACTGAATCTGCACTAGAAAACACGATTGCATCAATCAAGCCCTCCTCTCAGTTCACTGACTCCATCCCAGCAAAAATGATCAAATCCATTAGCCCATTCCTCATCCCATAGACTCACCCTCCCCCAAACAATCAACTTCTCACAAAGTCATGATGTAGTGCCAGATTGCCTAAAACAGGCCAGATCACCCCTCTGCAGAAGAAACCAGACACAGACTCCTCAGCGACTTCCGCCCCATCTCCAACCTCACATTCCTAGCCAACTAGTGGAAAGCTGTGTTCGGATCACCAACTTAGCAAACACACAAAGAAAAACAACCTCTGGGACGACCATCCATCAGGCTTCAGATCCAGATGCTGCACGGAGACCGCAATGCTAAAAATAATCGAAGTAGCCCCCTGCATCATGAATAATGGAGACTCCTGTCTCCTCGTTCGCTTAGACCTCTCCTCAGTATTTCTCACAGTCAATATTTCACACAGTCAATCACACATCCCTTCTAAGAATCCTAGAAGATTGAATGGGTCTAAAGGGTACGGCACTTATTGTTTGAGTCCTACCTATTGAATAGCTCTCAACAGGTCAGGCTCTCAAATTCTCTCTACAGTACACTGCCTCTGCATCAAGGAGTACCCCGAGGCTCAATACTATCACCTACTCTATTCAGTCTTTATTTTGAAACTCTCTGCTCTGTCATGGAAAATGCAACAATATCTTTCCGTTTCTATGCTGACGACTCCCACTATATTTAAAAGTCTCTTTTCCCTCATATTTTAAAAACCTATCAAAATCACTCATGGACTTCCAATCATGGATAACGCTACATCACCTTAAACTTAATCCCCAGAAAACAGAATTCCTTCTTCTCTCTCCACCACACTGCAATTTACCTACAAAGACCTGGGTAACTTTGTCAAACCTACTTTGCTCTAACCCTCTGCTTGTAGACAAAACAAAATCCTTGGGTTTTACTCTTAACACCAATCTCAATCTACATGCTTATATCAGTGCAATAGAAAAAGTGCCCAATCCCAAATTAAGCTTCTCAAATGGATCAAACTGCTAATACCAGCTGATGACCTCAAAACAGTAGTACAATCGATCGTAATCCTAAAACCAAACCACAGCAACTCAATCAATCATTCAAAAAGCTTTATTCGATTAAGAAACATAGGGCCTGATTATGAGTACGGCGGTCCCAATACCGTCATCCCCACGGTGGTGGTCCGACCACCGCCTCCTCGGCAGTCTGACTGCCCGAATCAAGAATGCTGACTTGTTTCAGCCCTTGACAACTATGTGAAATAGGTGAAAGTGGGACATAGGCTAAGATGTTTCGGTGAATCCCTGCTGACTTCCCCAAGTAACCTCATTTATTCTGCAGTTTTCTATGGTAAATTTACCAGAAATTGTTGTATCCTCCGAGTTTACACAGAAATATTGTTCTTTACAGTCACTATCTGCAACCGCAGCCAGTCCTTGCTCTCTCGTTCCTGTTCTGTCTCCATCTCACTTCTACCTTTCAGCACAAATGAAGTTGTTTTTCTCTGCAATAAATAAATAAATGAATAAAGATTGAAATAAGCTGTGAAAGTTACAGTTTCGGTGTGCCATTGCACCTACATAAACAACAAAGGATCTGCGCCTGAATTGTGTTGCTATTTTAAATCCTGGGCTTCCGGAGCCTTCTTACCTCTCTCTGCTGAGGCACATTCATGAATTTAAGTTTGGATGGCATGAATTCCTGGATCAACAAGCACATTGGAAACAACCTTTACAACACAGGCTTAACCACATATGCCGTTTCTACGCAAGCGGAACAACGCTTGCCTTTACCACGCATATGCATAGTTAAGATAGTCAGTGCTCTAGATGCAGAGGGGCTGGGCGGGGAGAGGAACAGGAAGGAGCAGGAGAGGAAGGGCTGGGACGCGGCTTGGTAACTAGGGCTGGGGGGGTAGGAGGGTTGGGTCAGTGTAGTTTTAAGGGCTGATGGCCGGTTTTAGGCCTCAGGGTGGGGCGCGGGGCGGGTAGTTATTAGGGCAGGGGGCCAAGTTTAAGGCTGGGGCGAGTGGCAGTTTTCAGGGCTGGGGGCCAGTTTTAGGGCTCAGGGAGGGGGGCTGGGGTCGGGGTCGTTTTTTGGGCTGGATTTTAGGGCTCATTGTGGTGGACAGGGGAAGGTTTTAGGGCTGGGTCAGGTAGATTGCAGGGATGGGGCCGGGCTTTAGGGCTCAGGGCGGGGGGGCAAGGTGAGATCTTTACCACACATATACCTTTACTAATCATGCCTTTACAACGACATTTGTTGTAAAGGCATGCGTGGTAAAGACGTGGTTGTTGTTAAGACCGCGTTGTTAAGGCATTAGTGGTTTAGGGAGTCGTGATTCTGTCATACAACCAGCACATTAGGGATGAAGCCAGTGTCAAGATATCTGCTGCAGTGTCTGACCTCCTCGCACTTCACCCATAAATTTATCAGAATATTTGTCATGGAGCAAGCTATATCCTTCCTAACCAATGTGGTGTTGACAACTAACTGGATTCATGTACTGTCAATTTTCTTTTCTTTTTCCCGGTGACCTCTATGTTCCTCTCTAATACCATTGGTTTTGATGTCCAAGGAAGCCCTCAAATTTGTTTTGAAGTAGAATGTTGTGATTACTTCCCTGTAATGTATATGGGATGTCATTTGTTATAATGCTCAGAGAGTTAGAATGTAGTGGAATTCACTGGGCATCAATGGATGAAGAACCCACAGCTGGAGAGAAACTGTTGTGGCTCGGCGGGATCTTATTTCCATTCATTTTGGTGGTGTGTTCATGTAGAGATGCTGAACTCTACATGCATAGCTTGCTTGACATCATGGCAGTGGCAATTTGAATAGGAAAAACGATCAAAGAAGCAGAGTAAATGGAGAGCTACATGTCGAGAGATGCAAGCAGTTCCCTTTCCTTATTATATCAGTTGTTTCTCATCAAGACCTCATTTCATGAAGAAGGTACATTGACTTTAAATTGTAATTTTTGGCAGCTTACATTATTGGAGCATTTTCACTGATATTATTAGAACGAAAATGCTCTGTAATTATCACAGTCTGCAGATGTCCTGAACTTCAGTGAGGTTCACAGTCTACAGCCTTCTTGAACAGGAACTAATCTGAGCTGCACATTATTGAGTTAGTTGATGATGTTGGTCTGTTGTTTTAGTGTTTTTATTCAATCTCTTAGGGCCTTGTTATGACTTTGGCGGTCTGACCAACGTAGGAACGCGTCCACACCCGCCAGCAGCCCACAGCGCAGGCAGTCCAAAGACCATCGTATTATGAGCTGACCACCGGGCCAGCAGTGTGGAGGCGGGGAGTTTGCAGCCATCATGAGTTTTTTTCACAAATATATTGATGGCTGTGTGTGCATTTTTACTGCAGATGTGTCGGATGCACACATATGCATGATATATGTGGGAAAAACCATATACCAATTACCCAGGTTCAGCCCATATGTGGGCAGTCCTGGCAATAGGTTCAAAACGGACTCACATGATGATCGCCGCTAACAGGGTCATAATCCTTGGGATGAAGATCCTGCTGCGAAGAGGGGACATGGAGAAAGGGATCAGTGCCGGAATCTCCCTGGAAAAAGAAAAAAGGGGTGAGTGCGCACCCCAAATCCTTCGTTACTGCCACCTTGAAGCAGGCGGTCGAACTGCCGTGGTCTGCTCGTGGAACAGGTAACTTGTAATAGCTACAGCGGTGCAGCTCCCCTGTACCACCCTATGGCGGCTGCCTTTCCCATTTCCCTTCCCCTACCGCGTACCTGGCGGTTGGCAGTCTACTGGTGGTCTTGGTGGTCCAGTGGCTGTCTTGCTAAAGCCGATCCGCCCAACTCGTAATACGGTGGTCGGACCACCGAGCTCACCGCGCTTGGACTGCCAATACAGTGGTCCACCGGACCCCCAAACTTGTAATAAGGCCCTTAGGGCCAGATGTATCAAGCTATTCTGCGTTCGCAAACGGTGCAAATCGCAAAATTTGGCCGTTTGCGAACGCAAAATGGCCTAATCCAATGTATGAAAGCTTTCGCAATTGGAAAATTGGTAATCGCAAAAAATGCGAATTCCAATTTTGCGAATCCCGATTTAGCGAATCCCAATTTGCGAATTCGCGATTTGGGACTCTCAAAGTGCGAATTTGCAATTTGGGAATCGCAAGCCAATGTATGAAACATTCGCAAATTGCGAAAGACCCAAAAATCTCAATTTTGCAAGTGCAAATTACCACCAACTCAAGTCAGGTGGTAACCAGGTGCAAACTATTTAAACAGGCCCAGAGGGCCTCAGAATCTTTCTCAATGGCAGCGCTGTATGTCATAGCGAGGAGGATGCGGATTCAAGCAGCAGCACAGAGAAGGAGGAGGAGACAGGAATGCATTTACAGAGTGCGCATAACCCTGTTTCAGCAGACAGAGGACGAAATGCATGACAAATATAGACTAGACCCAGCAACAGTACTAGACCTGATAGATGACCTACATCCAATACTGGAGCCTCAGACCCGCAGGACCCAAGCCATTCCCACACATGTGCAGGTCCTATGTTCACTGCACCTACTAGCATCAGGGAGCTACCAGGGGGTGATAGCTGCAGCAGGAGGGGTGTCCCAAAGTTGCGTTTCACGCTTCCTGAATGCTTTCTTGAATGCAATGGTACAGAGGATACACCATTATATCAGATTCCCCACTACACAACAGGTATTGCAGCAGACCAAATTGGATTACTACCAGATAGCACAATTTCCACATGCAATTGGGTGCATTGATGGGACACATGTAGCCATCTGTCCCCCCTCAGATAATGAGCATGTGTTTAGGAACAGGAAATCCTTTCATTCACTCAACATCCAGGTCAATGTAATGCCTCACACATAATAACTGACATAGTGGCCAAATATCCTGGTAGTATGCCCGATTCATTCATATTCAGACACAGTGGAATATACACACGTCTCACTGGGGTTGAATTTGTCAAAGGATACCTGCTAGGTAAATGCATGTTACTCACTCTGATAGACTCCTTAGATCTGTAGAAATAGGACAGTGATTAACCTATTGCCTTTCATCCTGTAGGGGACAGTGCATATGCTGTGCGCTCCTTCATACTCACACCATACCTTAATCCTGCAACTCAGAGTGAAAGGAAATACAATGCTGCACACAAGTCGACGCGCAATGTCATAGAGCAGACATTCGGCCTACTGAAGAGTAGGTTCTGCTGTCTACACAAAAGTGGCGGTGCACTGCAGTATAGGCCAGAGATCTGTTGCAAAATTGTGGCCACTTGTGCCATGCTGCACAACCTAGCCACAACCAATGGCATACCATTGGACTTCACAGATTCGGAGTCTGATGAAGAGGATGAACCACGTCCACCTTGCAGAGCAGCAGATGGTGTAGGTGCAGCAAATGTCAGACAGAGACATGATGAAATAACACACAACTATGGGGCCGATTCCGATTCCGGCCGGAAATCTCTCCGACCGAGCCAGACCCGGAGAGAATTCCGACCGAATCGGACCCTAGCAGTCCGACCGGACGAGTACGATGCATTCGCATGCTATCGGACTCGAGTCGGTCGGACTCCCATTGAAGTCAATGGGAGCCGGGCGTACAACGCGTACGCGGGCTCCCATTGACTCAATGGGTGCGAGGTGGACAAGGGCGCCCCCTACAGCGTGTACGCATCCATGCGCATCGCGGCGTACATGCACCGGTAGGGGGGACCCATGGGTCCCCCCTGTGTGCGACTCGCGCGCCTACGCGGACAGGGGGTCCGACGCGGACCCCAAAGTCCGGCTCCGACAGCTTTTTCGAGCCGGACGGCGCGAGTCGGTCGGACTGCTCGCGGTGCGCATCGTACTTACCCGGCCGGGATACGTCTCCATAGCGCGGTGCGAGTCGTGTCCATGCGAATCGGTCGGAGCGTGTTGAAGCCGCGTTCGAGTCGGTCGGCGATTTCGCGGGTGCTTGCATCGTACTCGCTCGGCCGGACCCGCATACGATTCAGTCGGGAAACAAGGCTCCGAATCGGATCCGGTGAATCCGATTCCGATTCGGAGCACTACCGGCCGAGATCGGAATCGGCCCCTTAGTGTGATGAGATGATGAGACAAAACACCTCATGACTGTTGATCAACTGTGTTTTTATTCACCTTAACATCAGGTAAACTGTGTGCACACAGCCATCAACTCCTTACTTGTGTGTGGCTTTTGTAGGTCAACATGGCAAATATACAGACCATGCACAACATTCAGCACTTTTCGTCGTATGCCATGGGTTACCTCATCCATTTGCATGCCTCGATCACACCACTGACTACTTCTTACGGCCACACACAGCACTAGCGATACAAAAGGGGATGATGGACGGAACGTTTGAGCCAATCAAACACTCACCCCCAGTCAACTGATCTGGGTTTAATCCATCATCATTCTTTAGCTCACTCCACCACCCCAGTTCAGACATGGCCATATGCAAATCAGTCTGACCCTGTGCCTCATGGGAACAGTCCAGCCCGAACTGCCAAGCCATGTCTTCCCTGGACCGGAAACAAGCATCCTAGGACCGGTTTCTAGCATTTCAGCCGTCATCAGCCAGGCTTGCTTGAATCCAGTGGCAAAGTGAGCAAGGGACCCACGTCTGGGCATACCCCGCCAACTTAGGGCGACCAAGCGATACAAAAGGGGATGATGGACAGAACGTTTGAGCCAATCAAACACTCACCCCCAGTCAACTGATCTGGGTTTAATCCATCATCATTCTTTAGCTCACTCCACCACCCCAGTTCAGACATGGCCATTTGCAAAGATGATGATGGATTAAACCCAGATCAGTTGACTGGGGGTGAGTGTTTGATTGGCTCAAACGTTCCATCCATCATCCCCTTTTGTATCGCTTTGTTCGCCCTAAGTTGGCGGGGTATGCCCAGACGTGGGTCCCTTGCTCACTTTGCCACTGGATTCAGGCAAGCCTGGCTGATGACGGCTGGAATGCCAGAAACCGGTCCTAGGATGCTTGTTTCCGGTCCAGGGAAGACATGGCTTGGCAGTTCGGGCTGGACTGTTCCCATGAGCACAGGGTCAGACTGATTTGCATATGGCCATGTCTGAACTGGGGTGGTGGAGTGAGCTAAAGAATGATGATGGATTAAACCCAGATCAGTTGACTGGGGTGAGTGTTTGATTGGCTCAAACGTTCC
Organism: Calotriton arnoldi; assembly: GCA_963921515.1. Classification (NCBI taxonomy): domain Eukaryota; kingdom Metazoa; phylum Chordata; class Amphibia; order Caudata; family Salamandridae; genus Calotriton; species Calotriton arnoldi. The sequence goes on from CAWUFW010006146.1 coordinate 136,375, forward strand.
GTCCATCATCCCCTTTTGTATCGCTTTGTTCGCCCTAAGTTGGCGGGGGTATGCCCAGACGTGGGTCCCTTGCTCACTTTGCCAATGGATTCAGGCAAGCCTGGCTGATGACGGCTGGAATGCCAGAAACCGGTCCTAGGATGCTTGTTTCCGGTCCAGGGAAGACATGGCTTGGCAGTTCGGGCTGGACTGTTCCCATGAGGCACAGGGTCAGACTGATTTGCATATGGCCATGTCTGAACTGGGGTGGTGGAAGTGAGCTAAAGAATGATGATGGATTAAACCCAGATCAGTTGACTGGGGGTGAGTGTTTGATTGGCTCAAACGTTCCGTCCATCATCCCCTTTTGTATCGCTTTGTTCGCCCTAAGTTGGCGGGGGTATGCCCAGACGTGGGTCCCTTGCTCACTTTGCCACTGGATTCAGGCAAGCCTGGCTGATGTCGGCTGGAATGCCAGAAACCGGTCCTAGGATGCTTGTTTCCGGTCCAGGGAAGACATGGCTTGGCAGTTCGGGCTGGACTGTTCCCATGAGGCACAGGGTCAGACTGATTTGCATATGGCCATGTCTGAACTGGGGTGGTGGAGTGAGCTAAAGAATGATGATGGATTAAACCCAGATCAGTTGACTGGGGGTGAGTGTTTGATTGGCTCAAACGTTCCGTCCATCATCCCCTTTTGTATCGCTTTGTTCGCCCTAAGTTGGCGGGGGTATGCCCAGACGTGGGTCCCTTGCTCACTTTGCCACTGGATTCAGGCAAGCCTGGCTGATGACGGCTGGAATGCCAGAAACCGGTCCTAGGATGCTTGTTTCCGGTCCAGGGAAGACATGGCTTGGCAGTTCGGGCTGGACTGTTCCCATGAGGCACAGGGTCAGACTGATTTGCATATGGCCATGTCTGAACTGGGGTGGTGGAGTGAGCTAAAGAATGATGATGGATTAAACCCAGATCAGTTGACTGGGGGTGAGTGTTTGATTGGCTCAAACGTTCCGTCCATCATCCCCTTTTGTATCGCTTTGTTCGCCCTAAGTTGGCGGGGGTATGCCCAGACGTGGGTCCCTTGCTCACTTTGCCACTGGATTCAGGCAAGCCTGGCTGATGACGGCTGGAATGCCAGAAACCGGTCCTAGGATGCTTGTTTCCGGTCCAGGGAAGACATGGCTTGGCAGTTCGAGCTGGACTGTTCCCATGAGGCACAGGGTCAGACTGATTTGCATATGGCCATGTCTGAACTGGGGTGGTGGAGTGAGCTAAAGAATGATGATGGATTAAACCCAGATCAGTTGACTGGGGGTGAGTGTTTGATTGGCTCAAACGTTCCGTCCATCATCCCCTTTTGTATCGCTTTGTTCGCCCTAAGTTGGCGGGGGTATGTACAGACGTGGGTCCCTTGCTCACTTTGCCACTGGATTCAGGCAAGCCTGGCTGATGACGGCTGGAATGCCAGAAACCGATCCTAGGATGCTTGTTTCCGGTCCAGGGAAGACATGGCTTGGCAGTTCGGGCTGGACTGTTCCCATGAGGCACAGGGTTAGACTGATTTGCATATGGCCATGTCTGAACTGGGGTGGTGGAGTGAGCTAAAGAATGATGATGGATTAAACCCAGATCAGTTGACTGGGGGTGAGTGTTTGATTGGCTCAAACGTTCCGTCCATCATCCCCTTTTGTATCGCTTTGTTCGCCCTAAGTTGGCGGGGGTATGCCCAGACGTGGGTCCCTTGCTCACTTTGGCACTGGATTCAGGCAAGCCTGGCTGATGACGGCTGGAATGCCATAAACCGGTCCTAGGATGCTTGTTTCCGGTCCAGGGAAGACATGGCTTGGCAGTTCGGGCTGGACTGTTCCCATGAGGCACAGGGTCAGACTGATTTGCATATGGCCATGTCTGAACTGGGGTGGTGGAGTGAGCTAAAGAATGATGATGGATTAAACCCAGATCAGTTGACTGGGGGTGAGTGTTTGATTGGCTCAAACGTTCCGTCCATCATCCCCTTTTGTATCACACACAGCACTAGAGCAGTCAATGTTTACACTGGCCTCCCTTGATGAGGCCTCGAATGCTGTACCTTGCCTTGCACTCCGCCGTCTGGGTTCAGGCACCGGTGGAGTAATGCTGCTGAGGCTGGAGGCCTCCTCACTGTCCCCTGCACCCAGTATACCTGTCCCAGCTATAGTGGCTGTCTGTAGCTGTTCAACAGCAGTGGTGACCTGCACCAATCCCCTGCCAACATCATGACTGCAGTGGGCCATTTCCACCTGAATGGACACAATGCGTCTGGACAGGACAGCTGTGGCATTGCACAGACGGTTAACTGCCTTTGTGTAACCATCCAAATGGCTAAATAGGTGATGCTTTTCGCAGCGTTTGGAGGCATGCTCCCTCTGCATGGTGGTACAGAGCTCTTTAATTGCTGCTGTCATGTCCCTTAGACTTTCTGCATTTGCCCTATGGCCCTCTGCCACTGTGTTGTTCATCTCCCTGATGCCATCCTTAATGTCAGTCATGTTGTGATTCAGACACTCCAGCTGCCTTTGCATTGACCGCATGCTTTTTAATTTGCAGCCGCTGCACCTTCACCATAGTGCCCTCCAGCCCAGCAAAGACAGAGGATTCCTCTCCTTTCTCAGCTGCACCATGTGCTCTTGCTCTGCGTCTCCTGCGATTGGTGTTGCTACGCTGCACGGGAGACTGATCACTTTGACGCTGTGCTTGCTCAATTGGCCTTGACTGTGGCTCATCTTGTATGTCTTCCCCTTCTGCCTCCAACTCCTGTAGTGGAGCCACAGTGTACCTGCGTGGTCTTGGTGCAGGTGTTGGTGGTGTTGTGTTGTCAGACTCTTCTTCCCCTGCCTGTTCGTGGATCCCAGCTGGCTCATCTATTGGTGTGTCTTCACCCTGTGGTGCAGATTCATCTGTGAATATATTCTCTATTGAGAACTCTTGTCAGACCTATATACTTTTACTAATGGCCTCCCCAAGGCTCATCACATGGGCTGTTCCACAACAATAAGTCTTTCCATTCCAAATTGTCCAAAATGTAATATTTATTAAAATATTTTTTCATTTTATATATGTTCAGCATTTTCTCAATTTTTTTAAAACAGTTTTATGGTTTTGGTTCACAATATCAATCAATACAGACTTGTACAATCATTTTCAAATATCAATGTATAGACATACATGAAAGTTCATAGAAAATATTTCATGATTAACATTGCCACAGACATAATATTTACAAGTAAAATACACGGAAAGACATGAAAACCCTTTTGATCATTCATACAACTGACCCCAAATTACACTATCAAACATTTAATCTCACCAACCAGAACTCTCTCTAACGGGCGACACACTCACACTCAGACAACAATCCTAGGGAAGCTTCTGTCCAATTATATGACATACACTATAGATGACCTAGTGGGTCGACTCAATCTCTTAATGTCCCACTATTGTGTTGTCTTTGCAAAGTATCCCAAAACTGGTCAGCGTACGTTTCGGTGGATGTATGTTACTACCACCTTCATCAGGACCACACGTAATAGGGAACTTGTAGGTGAGTGGACTAGGGTTCTCTGTGAATAAATGAAAAAAGGTTGGATTGATCACACACTGTTAATGGGAATGCCCCAGAAAACTAAGTTAGAGAGTGATGATTAAAAAATATCATTGCATCCATTGGTGCAAGGGCATTGCTGGTGTTCTCCACTGTGATTTAGGTGCTACCGTGATATAAGATTTTCCTATGTGCTACCTCAGAGTCCCTTCACAGGTGTTGAATATCTGTGAATATAACAAAACTACTTATTGTGTGTCCTGCTTTCTGTTATTTGGAAATGAAATGTACTTGAGTTGGTATACCCAAATGGTGTGTTTTATTTGGTTATTTACTGGTGTCTCAACTGCGGATATGTTTCTCAGTATCATTGCTTTACTATCTTATTTGTCGTACTGCATCTCCCATGATGCATTGCTGGGTGGTAACAACATTGTGGACTGGAATGTCAATCTAACTTTTTCATTAAGCCATATTTAAGTAGGGTGTTTTGTGAGTAATGGGACAGGGGTATTTTAGCACGCATTCTACCTTGGCTGGTATTGGTTGTGGCTGAGCTGTGGATGTCTGCTATGTCGCTGATGGATTCAGGCTGTAGGGTGGACTCCACCAAGTCCTCAAGGGGTGTGGACGCCGGCTGGATTGATGGTCCTCCACCGGTCTTCTTGGTGTCCGCAAGCCTGCTTGCCACCTTCTCTTTTGCCCTTGAGCGCAAGTCGTACCAGCGCTTGCGTAGATCTTCTATGGAGCGCTGTGTGACCCTTATGGTATTTACTTTGGCTTGGATGTCCAGCCAGAACTTCCTTTTCTCTGACTCGGGGATGTGTAGGGATTCTTTTCCAAACAGTTGCTCATGGCTCTTCACCATTTCCTCAATGAGGACCTCCAATTCTTTTTCACTAAACTTTTGCTTTCTCTTGCGTCCTCCAGCCTCCTTTGCCTTCTCCTGTGAAGCCATGATATGTATTTGGTTGCCTGTCTCTGCACTCCTGATGTTCTCCTGAGTGGTGTGCTCCTGCTGTCAGCCTCTTCCACAGCCTCAGGCACTCAGAAACAGCATGGGTAGTTACACTTCCTGCTTGTAATGTCATCAAACTGCATCGGAATAGCAGATTCGCTATCTTGCGATTTTTTATTTTGCGAATTCGTTATTACAGAATCGCTAATTGGGAATCTGTAATTGCGAATGCGAATATTACCGATCCGCAATTGTTTTGCGATTTTTTTTCCTGCATTGCATTTTACGATTCCCAAATAGCGATTCGGTAAAAATCACTATTTGGGAATCGCAAAATGCTTTTTTGATACATCTGGCCCTTAGTCTTTTGTTTTGCTAAACTCTTTGGATTGCGACAAAATGGCATATATCAGCATGTCTCAGCCTTCTTCATTTGTAAATAATGCCGGTGAACCACTTCTTCCTTGGAATAGGTGGAAGAAACTATTTTCCTGTTATCCATTGGGGGAGAGAAGTTTTCTCCAGCAAGGAAACAGGGTTTTCTCCTGCATAATTTGGGAATCGAAGGTAGGAATATATGAAAATCTTGTGGATATTCCTATAGGTAGAGGAAGTGGAGAACCTAACAATGTGTTTGAGATGTCAGTCAAGGTGCTACAGTTACATTTTGGGATTCACATAAATGTTGTGCTGGAAAGACAAACATTCTTTTCTCTCCAGCAAGCCAGAACAGAGAGAAATGGGAATTATGTGGCTTCACTGAGAAATCTAGCTAGAACTTGTGAGTTTGGCGAACTTACAGACTCAGGGGCTTATTTATGAGCCCTTGCGTCACTTTTACGCTGCCGGTGCGTCACTTTTTGTGACGCACCAGCAGTGTAAAAATGCGCCATGGTGCGTCATATTTACAAAGTGACGCATCTAGGTAGATGCGTCACTTTGTAAACCCCTGCGCCACATTATACCTGCACCAGGTATAATGTATGCAGGGGGGGCGTTCCGACGCAAGAAAGGGTCGTAGAAGTGACGCAGTGAAATCTATAGGATTTCACTGCGCCATTTCTTTGACCCTAATGCGTCAATATCTTACGCCTGCCTCATGGCAGGCGTAAGACTGACGCAGGCCCTTTCACATGGGGCTTGCCCCATGTGAAAGGACACATTGCTGGAGTTGCGTCACTTTTGTGACACACTCCAGCAATGCGTCATTTTTGCGCCTACAGATACGTCAGAAATACTGTCGTATCTGTAACTCCTTGCGACATGATGCGTCATACTGTAAATATGATGCATCATTGGTGTCGCAGGGAGAGCGCAGTGAAAAGTGACGCATCGCTGTTTTCATGCAGCGATCCGTCACTTTTCATAAATAAGCCCCTCAGTTATTAGGGATCATTTGGCTTGTTGCACAAACAATACACATGTGCAAGAGAACCTTTCCATGAGAAATCCAGATCTAAAAGAGGTAATTGTCATAACTGAGAGGATAGAGCACACATCCGAATAGGTAAAGATGAAGTGCGATAAGAGTGTTACACCAGAAATTTCTAGATTAGTGAATTCAGTTTCTACAAATGTTGAGATTAATAAGGTTGTGAAGTCATCTGGCGATTTCTCAAAGCTGAACGTTGGTAAATTCAGATGTTATAGATGTGGTAGTTGTAAAAATTGACCTAAAATGTAAATTACACAGCTAGAAATTCCGGATGTAGGAAGTGTGGAAAATGTGGCCATTATGCACATGTGTGCAAGGCCAGTGAAAAGAAATTGAAAAATAAGAATGCACCTGTTTTATAGATTAATGAGGTGGCGGAAGGTGTGAGAAAAGTGATGTGCTATGTAAGTTGGAATGAGTTGGTATCTTTTGACTGTGAATGTGATGAAGGATCGATAAAGATGTCTGAATGTAAGATTAAGCCTTGAAGACAAAGAATTTAACATATTGGCAGATTCGGGCTCACCTTTCACTCTTATTGGTGACAAAAATTGGGAAAGAGTATTTGGGAATGAAAATATTTTATTGCAGGAACCTGACATAAATAAAGTGGGTGATGATGGTGTATCTGTTGATTTGATTGATTATGTGCCTATGAGAATAAATGTCAACGGAAGAGAAACAATTGGTAAAGTCTATGTTGCTAAACTGAGGGACAATTTGTCGGGATGGCGTCATCAATGTAATCTAGTAATCACCTTGAACCCAAATGCCCCAGACCAAGTTATTATGATCTCCCACATCACTGGATGATGACATTGTGACACGATTTCCTGATGTTTTTGAGGACAAATTAGGTCTACTTCATAATTTTGAACTTAATTTTGTTCTAAAAAATGGCGCACAACCTGTTGTGCACAAAGTTAGTAAAGTGCCTCTTTTAATGATTGAACCCCTTATGTGTGAGTTGGAGAGGTTGAAGACTATGGGAATTAATGAAGAGATTGAATGCTTGGAATAGTTAGCTCCTGTAGTTTTGGCCCCAAAAGATGTGAGGAAAAGCATATGCATTATGTGACTCTAATAGATGTATATGGGTGGACAGACAACCATTACCTTAACTTCTCTGAAGAAACTTCCCTTTTAAATGGAGCACAAATGCTTAGCGTAGTGGATTTATCCTCAGCTTAACATCAGGTTGCTTTGAGCAAAGAATCTATACCGTTGATACTCTTTGTTACACCTTTAAGTGCTTATTGTTTTGTTAGGATGCCCTTTGAGTTGCCATCTGCTGCTGCTTGTTTACAACGTATTATGAAGATGGTGGTGCAGAGTATACAGAGAGTTCAGTTTTTCAGGATGACATTTTGGTCTATGGCAAACACAGAGTGGAATATGATAAAACGTTGATGGAGGTCCTATGCACATTACAAACTCATGGGTTGACTGTAAAGAGGGAAAAGCGTCAGTTTAGAGTTGGTGCTGTCAAATATCCTGGGCACACGATTTCTGGCGAAGGGATCAGTCCCAAGCAGGACCCTGCAGAGGCAATTGTCAGGGCACAAGTGCTACTGGGCAAAGAGAAGTTCAGATCATTTCACGGTCTAGTGGAATATTATTTCATGTTCATTAATACTTTTGCATCTTTACCTCATCCTTTGAGGTCACTATTGAAGAGAGGTGTGGTTTTGTGTTGTCTGCAGATTGTGATATGGCTTTTCACCAGATAAACGACAGTTAGGGAGCATGCTAATGCAGGGACACTTCGATGTGTGTAAGAAGACTATCCTCTCAACAGATGGCAGCCTTAAAGGTTTAGGAGCAGTGTTGTTGCAGATTGGTGATGATAAAGAGAGTTATAGCTTTCACCTCTAGAGCTCTCAAAGGAGCAGAGATCAAATATTCAGTAATTCAATGTGAAGCATTAGCTTGTAAGTGAGTAATACAATAGTTTAGATTTTACTTCTGGGGATTGCCGTTTGTGATTAAGAGTGACCACAAACCTTAGGTTCATGTTTTTTCTTGCAAGGAAAGTCAGGGTATCTCTTCACGTATTGAAAGGTGGATGGAAAAAGTGAGTGAATACAACTTTGAAATGCAATGTGTGACTGGTTTGGAGAACAAGGTAGCGGATTCTTTATCTAAGTTGCCACTTGTCAAATAGGACTTTAGTGAGGAAATTTGGTGTGGAAAGGTTGACAAGGCCACCAAGTAAATCCAGTGGATTCAAATATAAATTGTAAGTGGTTAGAGGTTATTCAGGAGGATACTATGTATAGCAAGTTCAAGGGTTTTGATATGAATGGCTGGCCAGATGTAGCTGACAGTTATTCACAGTAGGAAGTGTAAAGTTGTGAAGAATTAATTGTTTTGCTGGATGGTGTTGCGTGTAGAGGCAGGAGGAGAGTTCCTCCACAGTCAATCAGGGAGTGGCTTGTGAACATTGCTTATGAATGTTATGTTATGTTATGTTATGTTATGCTATGCTATGCTATGTTATGTTATGTTGATGTGTTATTGAAGAGCATTTAGGAATGAATTTAACGAAAATAAGACTGATAGAGTTCCATTGGTGGCCCAGTATGGACGGCATGGCAGAGGCAGTTGTCAAGAATTGCTATTCGTGTGGGCAGAATGATAAATCTAGGTTTGCTCATCAGACACCATTATAACCTGTAGCAGTGCCTGATGAGGCTTGGAGGAAATTAGGTTTAGATATTGTGGATTGAATCGATTTACTTCAACCAAAAGACATTTTTTTCACTTTTGGTATATTATGCAATACATGGATTTCAGAGAAATGTGCAAGTTTATGACAACACAGACAGTACCATTATGTCTTAGAGAAGAGTTTGCTCATGACGTTATTCTGGAAATGATCATTACAGATAATGGAGTGCAATTTGTGTGAGAAGAGATGTGTGATTTTATCAAGGACTTGAATGTTTCCCATTTGCATACAGCTCTCTATTGTCGACAAACCAATGGTTTGGTTGAGGCAATGAACAAACTTGTGAAAGCTAGTGTGCGAAGAGCTTTTCAGTGGAGATTGTCGTCAAATGACACATTACGAGAAACCTTGTGAGCACATAGAATAACACCTAATACTGTGATGAAGGTAGCGCCTTTTGAATGCATTAGAGGTAAAAAGGCTGTTTCTAAATTGAATTCATTATGTTTGAGTGTGTTACCTGCTTCCAGACACAATGTGGAGGAGGTGCGGTATAAAGTTGGGAAGCATCAAATGAAGTATCAGGTTTGACATGATAACGCTCATAGGGCCAAGCACAGAACATGGGCCGTTGGAGAACGGGTCCTAGTGAAAAGACCCAGATTTATGAAGAAAGGAGTTTTCACATATATGGGGCATTATAGGATCAAAGAAGTTAAGAAAAATGTGGTGGTCTTACACACTGGAGAGATTTGGAGCATGTCACGTTTGGTGAAGTGCTATGAATATAGGGTGAATAATGACTGTTCTGACGAAAATTCTAATGTCACTTTGGATGAATCTGAAGGAGTCAATATTTTCAATGGCAGACGGTCCAACTGAGTTGTAAAATGTTCTGGGTAGTTGAAGGATTTTATTTGAAGAATTTAAGTAATGCTGTTCTCCTTATTTTTACTCATTTACGTGCAGTTTTACAATGTTTGTCAACATATGTTTTTTTTCCCTTTACTTTTCTGTAAAAAAGAGAAAAAATAATGTTGTTTATAATTTCCACTTTTTGGGACGGGAGATGTGCTGTGGTTCTTCCCTGTGATGTCTATGTGATGTCCTTTGCTAGAATGCTTAGAGAGTTAGAATGTTGTGGAATTCACTTGGAATCATTGGATGAAGAATGCATGGCTAGAGAGCACCTGTTGTGGCTTGGAGAGATCTTAGTGCTATTCATTTTGATGGTGTGTACATGCAAAATAAATTCTCTTTGTTATAGACTCAGAATTGGAGTGTCATTCTATGTACAAGATACAACACAGAACAGACCACAAACCCTTTGAATCTGGTGTATCCCTTCTTGATGAAGTACAGGTGTGTTCACACTGTTGATGGGATTGTGTGGAACCCTTTTTCATTGTTCTTTACTATTGTTGCACACATGTGCATTCCTAAGCATTTCAGTTAGTCTGTCACAATCTAAATGGTTTGTGAGACCAATGTTTGGCCTCTGGCAAGGTTGACTATACACAATAGTGACTTAGGGCCCCATTACGAGTACAGCTGTCCGAAGACCACAGTACCTGCGGTGGCGGACCAACCGCAGCCTACTCATCGGACTGACTGCCCTATTACTAGTCGGGCGCTCGGACCGCCTCAAGTTGCTGAAAGACCGCTGCCACCGACATGATCGTGGATCCCGACGCGGTAGGGAAAGCAGCAAGGTATGGCAGGCACCGCCTTTGGAATTACAAGTTGCCTTTCTGCCTACCTTTTCATGGCGGGGACCTCGCCATGAAAAGTTAATCGGAAAGGCAGGTAAGGGGCCCCAAACAAGGCACCCGGGAGTTTTATCCCATTGGGCATTGTGGCTGGGGACACATGTTGTGCCCCCATGCTTGCACTGTTGTGCGCGCACTGTGTGCCATGCACGACATGGTGCATGGCAACAGTGCGGCGGCATTGCCTTCAGGTTCACTCTGGGGGTCAATTCCAAATGTAATGGTCGGAATACTGCCAGCTTGGTGACGTACTCCCGACTGCCGCAATTGCGGTCCGACAGTTGGACTGCCAAAGTCAAAATCGGGCCCTTACATGCATGGTCATGATTAGCTAGCAAAAAATATGGTGTTCTACCTTAGGGCAATGAAATAAGTTTATTTCATATAAACAAAGAAATAATGTCATTATAAAAATAACACATTTGCAATTATTCTAAAATGCAATTCATACTTTTGTAAGTATACTGTTGCTCATATTAGTATTAATATCTTTAGAGTACATACAGTCTATCATTCATGCTTACCCCATTTCTTCCCGGAAATTATCAAAAACTATAATCTGGCTGCAATTCTGCAATGTCCATTCATGACTATAAAGTAGGTGACTTCACCTTTCAAGAGGGGTAAAAGTATTGCATTTAAAGATGTGATCTTTGCTGAGCCTCTGCCAAGCCTACACATGCAACGATTTGGTGATATAATGTCATCAATGTAATTGTACACAGTGCTGTAATGTAAGCCCACTTACATCTCTTCTAGATATATGAGAGACATTTTGTTAATATCAATAATAGTTTAGAGGAAAAGAGAGCAACATTATGGGTGAATACTTGCAGGGACTCCCTCACCCCAGTCTAAGATATGGCTGAAAACTGGATTGCCTTGTGCTAGAATTCCATCTAGGCTGTCTGGGCTTTCTACCACTGGTCTGAAGGCCACTCAAACAATCTATCATTATGCAGACCCAACCACAGAGTTGATTACCCTGTTGTGGTTACCCTAAAGCCTACCCACATACTGTTTTTCATCAAGCCTCAGTCACGTTTTAGAACGACCCGTGGCCATGCTGGGGAGAGATGTCAGACTAGGCTGCTCAAGGGGAATACCCAACAATGCCTCTGGTTGGACATAATGTTTAACTGTGTGGCTCAAGAACTACAGTAGGCACAGGTGGTTGCAGCACCTGTGCTTTTTCTAATATTGATTGAATAAACTGCTTTTATATTGTCATCTTCTATGTCTATTTAACAAATGACAATGCAAGATGGGCAAAGGCTTTACATCAAGCATAAAACAGGATGAGGGGGGTTTAATATATTGGAGGGAAATTTCTCCAGTTGCAGGTTGGTGCTCTATGAACCGAGGAGGTATTCAGACAAAATATCGAATTAAAAATATTGTGTAGCATAAATATTGTGTCAAAAATATCATGTCGCAAAAATGTCGTTGTCTTTAATATCGTTGTCAAAAAAAACATTTTAGGTGTTGTTTTAAATATCTGCACCTGTTCCCTCAGCAAACCCCCCAGGTGGGTGGGCTTCCCCAGTAGGCTCCCGTGGGGTGTGAAGGTGGGTCGGGGATGGGCACGCGGCCCCCAACAACCCGTCCAGCAGGTCAACCTGGTTGATCCTGTCAGTAGCATATGCTTGTCTCAAAGTTTAAGCCATGCACATGTAAGTACACACGACTGGTACTGTGAAACCACGAATGGCTCATTAAATCAGTTATGGTTCATTTGATCGCTCCACCTGTTACTTGGATAACTGTGGTAATTCTAGAGCTAATACATGTCAACTAGCGCTGACCTCCTGGGATACGTGCATTTATCAGACTAAGACCAATCCGGGCTTCCCCAGATGCTTTGGTCACTCTAGATCACCTGTCAGGGAGCCGGCAGGCCTGGGTCTGAGACCCCATCGGGGCCCTGGGTTCCCTTCCCCGCCCATAAAGGAGATCTAGCCCCTGCGTGGCCGGGTTCAGAGGATCTGAATGAGGCTCCCGCTGGGCCATGGGGTGGGTGCCCTGTTCCGGGTCTCCGTCCTCTAGCATGCTGCTTCGCAAACAGCACGGTATGGTGGTCCCACGGGCCTGGGGAGGCTTTGCCTGCTTGGCTGGATTCAGAAGCATGGAATGGGGCCCAGACTAAGACTCCGGTTGGTCCTGTGGTGAGAGCCTCCATCCTGCAGCCCGTTGCGTGTCCATGCACCCGGGATAGGGTCCCATGGCCCCGGGGAGGCCTCCCCTGTGTGCCTGGGTCCAGGAGCTCTGACCGGGCCCCAGGGCCCAACCGATCTCCGTGGTGGGTCCTCCCTCACGGGCCCTCCCGAACTGGGCTCCATCCTCTGGCCTGCCGCACCACCAAGGGCCTGGGACGGGGGTAGTTTGGGCCCGGGAAGGCTTGTCTTGCTTATCCGGGTTCAGAAGCAATGACCGGAGCCCCAGCGGGCACCGGGGTGGGAGTCCCCCATCCTGGGCTCCGTCCTCGGTTTGGCTGTGTGTCAAAGCACTCTGGACAGAGCCCAGCATGCCCGGGAAGGCCTCCCGGCGCGCCTGGGACCAGGAGCTCAGAGCAGGCCCGGGGCAGGCCCTCCCGCCCTAGGCTCCGTCAGTTACATTTACTATTCCCACTCCAAACTAACTTAACTCAGGAAAGGTGTTGCGCACTAAAGAGGCAACATTCACCATTCCCACTCCAATACAACTTTTCTCAGGGAAGGTTTTGGACAATAAACTATTCCCACTCCAACATAAACTAACTCAGGGAAAGTATTGGACACTAAAGGGGCAGAATTTACCATTCCCACTCCAATCTAACTTACCTCAGGGAAGGTGTGAACACTAAAGAGGCAACATTCACTATTCCCACTCCAATAGAACTTACGTCAGAGAAGGTCTTGGACATTAAAAGAGTTAAATTTACTATTCCCACTCCAACATAAATGAACTCAGGGAAGATGTTGGGCACTAAAGGAGCAACATTTCCTATTCCACTTAATGTAACTTAACTCAGGGAATTACTATTACTACTATTCCCATTCCAATCTAACTTAACTCGGGGAAGGTGTTGGACATTAAAGAGGCATCAATCACCATTCCCACTGCAATAAAACTTATCTCAGGGTAGGTTTTGGACACTAAAAGGGTTAAATTTACTATTACCACTCCAATATAAAATTACTCAGGGAAGGGGTTGGACACTTAGGGCCCGATTACGAGTTTGGCGGTCTCACTGCTGTACCGTTGTGGCTGTGGTCCCAAGCAGACAGCGGAGCCGGAGGTCTTCCCTCTGCCATATTATGATGCATGCAGCCTTAGCCGCCCACCATGTTGACAGAGTGTGTTCCGCCTGGGCCGCTGTGGACTGCAATGTTGGCAATGCGTACTCCATCACCATCAGGACCGTGGCTTCCCATCGAGCTGATTACAAAAACATAGTTGTACTGGCTCAGGAAAGGCGTTGGGCACTAAAGAGGCAACGTTCACCATTCCCACTCCAATATAACTATCCCTGGGAAGATTTTGGACACTAAAAGGGTTACATTTACTGTTCCCACTCCAATATAAACTAACTGAGGGAAAGTATTGGACACTAAAGGGGCAGCATTTACTATTCCCACTCCAATCTAACTTAATTCAGGGAACTCAGGGAAGGTGTTGGACACTAAAGAGGCATCATTACCATTCCCACTCAAATAGTACTTATCTCTAGGAATGTTTTGGACACTAAAAGGGTTACATTTACTATTCCCACTCCAACTTAAACTAACTCAGGGAAGGTGTTGGACACTAAAGAGGCATCATTCACCATTCCCACTCCAATAGAACTTATCTCAAGGAATGTTTTGGACACTAAAAGGGTTAAATATACTATTCCCACTCAAAAATAAAATAACTCAGGGAAGGTGTTCGACACGAAAGGGGCAAAATTTACTATTCCCATTCCAATCTAACTTAGCTCGGGGAAGGTGTTAGACACTAAAGAGGCATCAATCACCATTCCCACTGCACTAAACCTTATCTCAGGGTAGGTTTTAGACATTAAAAGTGTTAAATTTACTATTCCTACAGTTTGGGCAGCAGAGTGTCGTTTACTGAGGTCAACAGAGCGTTCCCATAGTCCAGGCGACAGGTGATGAGAGCCTAGACAAGAGTCTTCCTAGCGGTGTCTGGAAGCCACTGAGGGCTTTTTTAAAAAGTCTCATGGTAGCCAAACATATGCCGCAGGTGGAGCTAACTTGATCTTACATGGAAAGAGATTAATCCAACCCCACGTGAAGATTTTTTGCTACCTGTTGAGGGGCAGGAGCTAAGCCGAGTTGTACGGGCCACCAGTCAGCTGACCATATCTCAGTTGCTTTGCCAAATAGCATGATCTCTGTCCTGTCACTGTTTAATTGGAGACAGTTGTTACTCATCCAAACAGCTACTTTCATCGTGCAGTTTAAAAATGTACCCTTCCTCTTGTCAGAATCAGGACCAAAGGAGAACAGTAGTTGAGTATCATCTGCGTATGACAAGATCTCCACACTGCAGGCTCTAACAATTCGAGCTAATGGCGCCACACAGAGGTTAAACAAAGTAAGGCTCAGGCGAAATCCCTTGGGTACTTCCTTGTCCATATTCATTAGTCAATAGGTTCACTTCTCATGGAGTTCACCGTATGTCAAGTGTTGGGAAGTAGAGATTGAAATGACTACAACTACCATGAGGCCCTGTTTCTGTAACAGAAAACAAGATGCAGTTGTGATTTTGCCCATTCTTACTTGTCTGCCATGTTACAACTGATGTTCATTTCTCATGGACTGAGCAATTTACACACAATGCTCTACTCAGAGACATGTGTGCCTACTTAGCTTAATGTTGACCTGGTCTCCTCAACTGAAACTATTGATGGCATGAGTGACATCATACCAAGTGTGTACCTCAAATATTTGTAAGGCATTAAAGTAAGTCAGCTGATTAGAAGTGACAGGTGACCCATTAACTCTGCACTGCTCACATGATGACTAATGTTAAATATACAACCAAGTTGTGTGTTCGCCTGTATTGTATACAATTAGGCCTTGGAATGGTCAAATACACATGTTGCTTCTCTACTGTGTTGACTTAAATGTTTGTGAGATGTCATGTTCATTCCTTAATCCAAAATGCAACATATCAGCACATCTAATGAGCTGCTCAATTTTAGTACATGTATTGAATGTCTCCAAATGTCTTGTTAACAAGTTCAATACCACGGACATATATCACAATAGAAATCTCTACCTATTTTGTTTTTCCTAGGTCTCTACTCACTGTGATACAAAACATTTAGATGTAGAAACCACACTTCCACCAATAACAATGTTCTCTATTTCACAACAGGTTGATCTGGCACAGCACCTGGCCAGAGCTTGGCCACCGAACAGACTCCCACTCCACCCCTGGATGAAGCCCTCAGTGATGACAACACTTCTGGACATGTGAACGTGGATGACGATCCTGATCCATCTGGTCAGTCTGGGCAGACCGCAACAGTGAGTCTCACTGTGCCCACATCAACACCTCCCACCCCAGCTGCAACACCTCAGCCAACCCCAGTCCCCCCAACCGGTACACCTAGCACAGTTACTACCATCTTGTGCCCCCCAGTCCTGGATTCTAAGATGAGATTCACCAGCCTAGTCACAGAGGAACCAGGACACAGTGGGAGAGGG
Source organism: Calotriton arnoldi (assembly GCA_963921515.1). Taxonomy (NCBI): domain Eukaryota; kingdom Metazoa; phylum Chordata; class Amphibia; order Caudata; family Salamandridae; genus Calotriton; species Calotriton arnoldi. The sequence continues at coordinate 152,463 of CAWUFW010006146.1, forward strand.
CACCCTGGGACATGGGCACAGGCTCATGGGGGTAGGGGTCATGCTAAGGGTACTGTGGGCCCGCTGAGTGAGGCCACTGGGGCCGCTGACATCCAGGCCACCATCGACCAAGTCTTGGGGAGTCTATCATGAGTCCCAAGAGGTGATGGGCCAGGTATTGATGAAAATCAGGGAGATGAAGCAGCTGCAGAGGGACATACACCAGGAGCTGGCCAACCACAACATCAACATGGGCTCCATAACTGGTGTGTTGCAGGACATGAACACGACCCTGTGCAGGGTTTTTCCACCACCATCTACCTCTTCCTGTGGTCCAACTACATCTGGGCCATCTACATCTGCGGGAGCCACAGGAAGGGAGGCCCTGCCAGAGGAAGACATGCCTACAGACACCCCTGTCCCTGCAGCAGCGAATCCCCCGTGTTCGCAAGCAGGGACGTCCATGCTTGCTGTAGTAAATCTCACATCTAGCAATGTATGTATGTACTCCCATGTGAACTTTATAAAGCCAAAACAAGCTACTTGTGTAAGCATGTACACAATGTTTAGCTCAGGATCACAACCATGTCACACCAACACATACATACAGGCATCTTGTCTGAAAACATCTTTATTCCATTGTTCCAATCATGGGCAGGCGTGATGTCAGAAACATAGCAAATCATACATGACTCAAATAGTCTGTGCCAGTGATCACATTTTCAGGTGCAGACCTTAACAACATGGAAGGAAGGAATATATCAGACAATTTCCTATAGAATAAGCAAAATAAAATTGTTCTATGTCATCAGCTGGAGCCATATCACCTACCTCAAGAAAAGGAATCCACATAATTTAAACCGCCAAAAAGACACATAGCAGTGAAACAGTTTCTGATCACAGGGTCATTCCAATCCAGTGTTGCTGCTTCTGGTGGAATTTCTCAAACAAACGTCAGTGATGTGCCACACACACTTTGGCCTACAATGAGGAGACAAATCAACAGCTACATACAGTTTATACACAATGAGGATTTAGTCAATGTGAAGGGAGACTAGCATGATTTGGGCCCACAACAACTTTGTGTTGGAGAAATGTGTTCAAAGGCTGGACCAGGGAGAAGGAGAATGGAGGACTCATCAGGAAACCGCTGGGGTGCTCAAGTGATGGCCATGTTGACACAATATGCAACAACAAAGAGGAAAGTGTTTTGTTTTAATTTCTAATAAGTTGCATGTTTTTGGGGACTTATCGGGTGTCGGAATTGTTGGGAAAGAAGACGGAAAGAGGCTTACAGTGGTCAGAAGTGGAAGTATACACAGACAATTTGAAGCTGCATTTAGGTAGGACAAAGACAGATCAAACAGGAAAGGAGAGCATGGTGGGGCTGGGGGGCATATGTCGAATGGAGATATTGTCTGGTTTTTTTGGTGCCATAAGATGCAGGACATGGTACGTAACCGGAAAGGGGAGGTCTTTAAGCATAAGGATGGGTCCTAAGTGACAGAATTTCAATTTTGGCAGTTTTGTGCAAGGCGTTGCAGGCTTTAAAGTTTCCTGCTAAGGATTATGGAACACACTCATTTCTAATTGAGGCAGCGACGGAAGCAGGAAGTAGGGGATGGGATAGGAGAAGGATCATGCACTTGGGGAGGTGGTTATCGGACTGTTACAGGATGTATGTGCGGCAAGTGATGCGCAAGGCGAGTGACATGTAATTGTTGGGTTGTATCACCATAGGTTCAGTACGTGGTCTGGTGAGAGAGGAGATGATCATCTAGATTGTGGGACATTCGTTCATGCGATTCGCAGAAAGACAAGTGAGAGGGAGAAGACTTGGTAGCGATTGAGGCATAGGAGAGCATGAGGTACAAGTGTATTGACAAGGTGGTGTGCTATGCCAAGAATTGTTACCGCAGCTAAAAAGGATGTTGGTGGGGGAGCCTGAAAGTTCTGGTCATTCATTTAAGGGAGAATGACCTGGTGAGGGAGAAGGGATTGGCACTGCTGAAAGCCATGAAGCAAACTTAAAGGAGAATAAGCGATGGTGGGCAGGTGGACGGAGTTGATCCCCAGGAGAGTGAGGGGGGGGGACAGACAGCCCGGTGGCTATTGACAAGGTGAGAAGGTAGCTAAATAGGGAAGTGATAAAAAAAATTGTAGAGAGGAAGGAGTGGACTTGCAGAGTTATGGTTTGAAGTATCTGAGTTTTGTGGGAGAGATGGAGTACATCTTTCAACCTTAGGGATGGTTTTATTTTTGATGCCAATGGCTTTAGGCATCAAGTTATCGTAGGGCATATTGGCAGAGGCTGTGTCAGGGCACTTCATGAGGATGGTGCTGTGAGTTTTGGGGGGGGCTGAAAAACTCTAGGGTGAGCTTTTCTAGATGCAAGTTTGACAGGATGTTTTCAGAGATGTTTGAATCCTTTTCAGTGTTGTTGGGGTCAGTCAGGCAATAAGAGAGGGAGGGTGAGTGTAAGTTGACACCTGCAGAGGGCATAAAGTTAAAGGTTTCCAATTTTAGGTTTAAGCTAGTTCAGGGGTAGATTTTGATTAAAGTGGCAGGCAAGTGAGTTGGGGCTATCATGGGGGAGACTTATGAGGGGTGGGGGGCAGGACAATTTTGGTAGGCGGTGAATTATATATAGTGAGGTCACAATTTTGTAAGGCAATTTGGCCCAGGGTACGGCGTGGAAATTGTAATGTGCACCTGTTTCATTAAAGTGGCCTTTTTCAACACATATGACGTGTCAGTGGACTGTTCTGTTTTCTCATGACCCAAATGCCGAATGCAGAATTAGATATTTCTATGACGCAAATATTTATTTGTGAAAATTCGTGCTCACATTAAGCTTCTTTCATTTCTAAAATGTAGATCTTTCATAATGGCTTATTGTCCAGGCCGGCTAGGCAGCAAAGTGCACACCTGATGAACAGGCTATTTTCTTCCTCGCAAAGCTCAGTTGCCTCTGCCTTGTTTGAGTCATCCGAAAAAAGGGAACTCTGTTATTACAGCAGTCCAGCTCATTGTCTTCCAGGTGGTCAAAGCATCAGGGCTTCTCCACTGTCCTATGCTTAGTTGTAGGCTCGAGGGGACAGCAACGCAAATGGCCGTGGTTAGGTACCTTTTCTGAGCTGGTGCTGCAGAGCTCATTCCCAGGTCCAAAGCAAAGACAACAAACTGGCCCTGGAAAGCCGCGTTTCTTATCCAGTTCTAAAGGGACGCAGGTGGAAAGACGGGGCCGATAAAAAGGGTTGCCACCTTCAAAACTCATATTTCTAGCCAATAAGAGCAGAGCACATCTTCTTAGATTTTTTCACAATGGAAGGCGGGAGCACAAACTCATCAAAAGGATGTGTATGGAAGAGACAAAAGTCAGATACCCTACGAAGTGTCTCCCAGTTTCTGAGCAGGTGTCAGCTCAACAAAAAGAGGAGGGCCACAGATGGTCAAAGGAGGCTGTGTATTGGGGTAGACACATGCCAGTCACCCGAAATAAAGTTAAGATGTTACTTGCCCAGTCTGGGAACAAGGCTGCACCGTCACATGATCCACTTACAGAGATCGTTTTGTCCTGCTACCTCTGGAGGTGTGGCAGGTTGTGGATGTGGATTTCCACAAATATTCCATACGTAATACAGATTTTTCCAGGGGGTTTCTAGATGTAGGTTTTCATATCAACAATTCATATCAATATCAGGAAAATGAGAACCTGAAGAAAACATCCATATAGTGCTGCAACTAATGTGCATCTGAAGAGGGCACCATTTGCAGAGGCTATGGAAACATGCACAAGCGTAGGCACATCACACACACACACAAACACACTGAGGTAACGACCCTAGTAAAAGGATCTGAGTGGATTTTTCATAAGGGGCCGTTATACCTTCTTCCATGGTACAGTTAAAGGGAGCGTAGCCTTGATAAATACAGCCAGCTGCCACCACTAACCATTAGACTCCTCAGTGCTGGGCAAGGGTACACTTTGGTTGCACCTTCTGTCGCGTAGAGCAATCTGCTCTGCTGGAGGAGCAAAACTAAAATCTGGAGCTTTGTGAATAGACTGGAGAACAACTTTCACAATAGGCCAGAAAAACAAAACGGGTAGGTGTCATGGCGTTCCCAATAGTCCACGGATCTTTCTCATTCCTTCATCCTCTGTGGAGTGTATCTCTTCCAGGGAAGTTAGTAAAGAAAATGGGTTCATTGCAAAATGGGACCGTGTCTATGTCTTTGGACCAGCAGGCACACGTTCAATGTTCCCAGAGGCATCTTTGTGCAGAAGCATCACCACCTTTCACTGCACGTGCTACACAATTCAAAGTCAACTGCAAAGAGAATATTGACATAAAAACAAACTTATTCTAGGGGACTCAAACACCCACTGGAGCAAATACAACTTCATCTGTGTATCTTTTAGGAACCTATGCAAAATATTAGGCCATACATAATGCTGAATGTTCCTGATGCACAATAAATGGAACCCATTGAAGTAACTATGATGTAGAAATATATGATTAAAGCAGTTGTTACTCAGAAACTCAGAACTGGTCTGACCACAAACTCCAGGTCATTCTCAATCCTTAATGCCAGCATCTCAAAATCAATGGTTACTTTCCTTTCAAACTAGGAGATCTAGAACTCCGCACGGGCCCCACAAAAACACGAGTAAGGAAAGTTTGATCATTCTTCTAAGGAGATGTACCAAAAAGAAGACAATCTCACTTCCTTGGCAGGCCCCGTGGACCTTTACCTATCAGGCAGTAAAGATATTTTGCAGTCACTAGCAAAAAGCCCAAAAACACAAACCGTGTAAACACTGGTAGGCGGATTGCTTCAGCATGAACAAGTGGCGCCTGTAAGGAAACTATAGGAAAAAAAGGCGCCAATCTAAACATCCTAAAGACCTAGCTTCACTCAACGTTCACAGGGCAGCCAAATAACTGAGACTAAACGCACAGGGAGACCACTTCAAAAACGTAATAATGACTACAAACAGCCACTCATTACCAGTGCACCAATGTATGTTATTCCCTTTTCAATCAAATAATTATTGAGGTAGGAGGCACACAGTTTTAAATACAATGTTGCATAATATACAGCAAGTATATTTAACTATCACATGGAAGGACGCCCATGTCACGAAATCAAACAAGCCTTGAAAACCTTTATTTTTTGTAGCATCAGTATTGTTTCCACACCCTTTCTGATCAGTTCACAACATTTCTACTGATTGCTTTCCAATTAGGCACTAGGTCAGACAGGTAAACCCTTTTCGCTGGTCTTTCTAAAGGGCATTTTTTTTAAAATATAATGTACAGGGCATTTATATAGCGCTTTGTTACTACCACCCAAATCCGGATTTTGGCCAAATAATGGGATGGAAAAGATGCAAGCAATATCAGTTCCATTATTGCTCTATTTCTCGCCGTCACCATCTGTTTGTAGCTGATGGCAACTCTAAGGGCATAAAGCGAGCGAGCGCAGTTTGCATCCAACTTGCAAAAGGAACAGAGCGCCGACGTAGGCTCTAAAATAGTCCATGTCTGCATTTTGCACAGTGCTCTGGGACCTAAATGAGTCTCCATGTCCCGTGTTACAGCCCCTGCCATCGCGATGGTGTTTTACAAAGAATCACTGTTAGAAACGCACTGTACAATACTGACTCTCGTTATATGGGGGCAGATTTACAAGGCCCTTGCGCCACTTTTGCGTCATTTTTAACATGGGAAAAGTGACGCAAAAGTGGCGCAAGGGGCTTGTAAATAAGCCCCATGGTGTTTAGGTGAAGGTCAATGTCTCGAATGTGTACCGAGAAATTATCACTTATTAACAACTAATTATTTAAAAACAGCTTTAAAAATCCAGGAAGGTGGGCGGTTTTTACAGACTGTCTCTGGTGAGCGGGTTTTTTACACACTGCCTTTGGTTCACCAGTGCTAGTTTTCCAAAAAACAAAAATTAGAAATTAAAAAAGAATAAACGCTGCTGCTATTGTGTGAGGCTTTGTTCTTGAGCTGGAAACAGGTAATAGAATTAGGTAAATGGAGTCTGTGCACTTCAACAGTAAACTCAGGAGGTGGGAATCAAACGAGTCAAGCTTCAAAGGATGGCAGGCATCTCTCTGAGAGGCAATTATTGTCATTAAGTGTGATCTAAGGTTCATTAAAGGATGAGGAGGCTTGTGGGAGTAGCTTTCATTTGGAAAGTTAAGACAAACCCAAATGTAGGGATAAACAATAACACCCAATACATTTAACAAGTTGTTTCTATATGTTGATGTGAACATATATGAAACATGGGAACAGCAACACTGGAGTTACTTGGTCATACGAAATTCATATTTTATATTGGTAACACCTTTGCTGCTTTTTGATAAATCTGCAGAAAATGTTGCAGATGACTGGTTTCTTCAATCAAAGTTGTTTGCTTAAAGTTATGTGCAGATGGCACAAATGAGCTGGGGGTGGTCTGGCAAATTTATTGTAAGTGCTCTAAAGGGATATTTCCCATTTTACATTCAATGGGAAGTTAAGTGCTCTGCTGCAGCGAAATTACACCAAATCTGGCGCAAACCTATAACATACATCACAGTAGTGCTTCTTTTATTCTTTGGTTTGATCTAACATTGTTTAGTCATTTCTGGCATAAAGCGTTACAAACAGTTCTAGTTGGGATTTGATGGGCTATTCGTTTATATACATGGCTAATAACTTTGAAACTATTTGAAAAATCGACATGAAATTTGACAGAGGTTTGACTGTTAGATTCAGGTTCTTCATTTCAATTTCATACAGGTTTCATGTCGCTGTGTTACACCCTGTTCCCTGATAGAAATGGGTAGTAACTGTATAGTTTACCCTCTGCAGGCAGGACTGGGGCGCAGAATTACCATGTGCTCTGATGGGTAGGGACCATACACCCTGCACCTAAGAGGGAATGGTTGTGTGCTATTTTGGGATGAGTTCAAATTGCTTGATTGTGTCATATTGTTTTGTATTGTTTGCACTTCTGTAGTTATTTCCTGCCCTTGGCGTGGGGTGGGAGGCCGGAGTCTGCTATTTGCTGTCCTTTGTCATGCTTGTGCAGGATGGAAAAAATATGTTTCATTTCAAATTCAAACTCAACTTTATTCGATCCTTAATAAATAAGGTCATAACAGTACATAGCAGCAATACATTTTAAAAAGACATTCTCTTCGATGGCATACAGCAATCAATTCATTTTATCAATTATAAAAGGTTATATAAAAAAAGGTACAGAATTCATTATGAGTTTCGGTGTATGCATACATAAATAAACCAGATCAAAAATAAAAGATAAAATCTATTAAATTATTAAAAAGAAGAAAGCTTTAAAAGAGTTAAGTTCCCAGAGACTTTCTTTTTTTTATACAGGCCCAAAGGAATAAAGCTAACGAACAACACACTACATGGTCAGGTAATAGTTTTAAGAAAAATAGTGCAGCCCTACATTGTTCAAACTTATAGCTCTTTAAAATGGGTACGAGGTATTTTTTCCTTTCTTTATGATAGTAACCACAAAAAAACAATAAATGAAGATCTGATTGGGGAGAGATTGTATCGCAAGGGCAATTAATGAAATCTGAGTGGTTAAATGTTTTCGATGGGAATCCTAACATTAGTGGTATCAAGTTTAACCGAAACCGCAATAATATGAATTTATGTTGCGGTATTGAGACCTCCTCTAAGTAAGGATATCCACCTTCTAGGGTAGATAAAAGCGGTTGGTAGGCCAAGATTGACTGCTTCTTGTAGTTATTTTCCCTACGAATGTATTGGGCCTTCCGTATAAAGATGTCCACCAATCTTTGCTGAGATATTAGCCTACAGGCCGTTGGATCCAGATTTTTCAACCCCAGCTCAGTCAGTTCTTGCTCGACATAATTTAGCCATCTAATTCTCTTGTAGTTTTCCAATCTAAGGCAGTCTTTTATTATACTCTGGGTTAGAGGAAAGGTGTTTCTACGCCAGATGGAAAACCACAAGAGCAGGGGGCGAGTCTAATTGAGTCTGTAATATGAGGTAAACTCAACTCCAAATGGAGTAGATGATTAGATGTTGACTGCAGAAGAGAAACCAGCGATTTAAAAAACTTGTCCTCAATGATTTGAAGAGCTTTTATGTTTGCCAAGCCCCAAACGCCTGTTCCATAAGTGGCCGCGGACTTCGTTTTCGCATGGTAGAAGTGCTTCACAGCCACCAAGGGCTTCATGCCCATCCTAGACATAACTGCCCTTAGTGCTGACAAGCTCCTCTCCATGCCCATGACCCTTGCGTCAACTAGAGGTGACCAGGTTGGGTTCCTATCAAAAAGTACCCCAAGATAAGGAAAAGACTCCACCACCTCAATTTTCCCTGCTTCAGCATAAAGATGGGATTTTTTACCTCGAGCACCACCCCCGGCAATAATTACAAAAGATTTTGACTGATTAACCTTCATGTTTAGGGAATCCATGAAGGCTACGTAGGTGGTAACTAGACATTGCAGCCCTATCCCTGTTCTGGCAATAAGGACTGCGTTGTCTGCATATGCCAGAATTGGAAGCTGGATGGAGTCAGACACGGGAATATCGGGTGTTGCGCCCAGTAGGGCCTTCCCCACGCCGTTCGTGTAGATGGAAAATAGGAACGGCGCGAGGACACAGCCCTGCCTTACCCCCCTCAAGATCCTAAAAGGGCAGGTGCATTCCCCGTTCTATCCATATCTGACCGATGCTGAGGCATCCGTATATAGTTGTCAGATAATCTCAATTATTGGAGGGTCGATCCCCATCTCTTCCATTATATGCCAGAGCTTTGGGTGAGAAATGCAGTCAAACGCTGCTGAAAGGTCCATGAAGGCAGGATAGATTTTCCCACCCTTGGCCCTGGTATATTTATCAATAATCAAAGAGAGGTTCAGGTACTGGTCTACAGTTCCTTTGCCCCTTTGAAACCCATACTGGGACTGCATTAAAATATCATTATCGGCTACCCCAGCCTCTAATCTGGATAAAAGCAGACGACCCGTGAGTTTCGCTGTGGTGTCTAAAAGAGAAATAGGTCGGTAATTTTTTGGGCTACTCATGTCCCCCTTTTTATGGATAGGGACAATTATACTTGTTTTCCATGAGGGGGGAGGGCCTACTATTGCTATATTATTAAAAACATTGGTCAATAAAGGAGCCCAAAGGTCATAATTGGCCTGGAAGAAGTCTATTGGTACCCCATCCGGGCCAGGGGCTCTACCACGACTACATTCCAAAAGGGCTTTCCTAACCTCAATGATCGAGAATGACAGAAATTCCCTCCTTCCCGACGGAAGAACGGCTGGAAAAACCGCAGGAGTGAGGGTGGGCGAGAAGATGTTGCCAAAATGCTCCACCCACTCCTCCTCACCAACATTGTTGTCTAACGTGGGGTCCCTTTGGGTCTTGAAATAAGGTGAATTAATTATACCCCAAAACTCTCTGCTGTTCCCCTATGAAGTTGCCTGGGCATGCCGTTCCCAGATCGCCTCCCTCAGTGTCCTTTCCCCATTGTCTCCTTGCCAGTTTATACTGATTGCGGGATAAGGCAATCTGTGACGAATATGACTCATTACATCGCATAGCAATACCACGCATGCCATTACAACGCGGGTATTACTATGCGATGTCAATTACAACGACAACCATTCCAACGCAAAATTTTACCACGACTATGCCTTTACCACGCATGCCATTTCAACGCAAAGGCATGCGTGGTAAAGGCATACTCATGGTAAACGTTTGCAAGGTAAGTGACTCTACCCTACCCTACCCTAAACCCTAATGTAGTACCACTGCACGACCCTCCCCCGACCCCCAGTCCTCTCCCTACAATAACACTACACTACACGACCCCCGACACTACCCTAAATCCTAAAACACTACCCTATACTACACAAACACCACAACACTACCCTAAACCCTAAAACACTACCCCCAGCACGACCCTCCCCCTACCCCCAGTCCGGTCCCTACACTCAAACACTACTCTGCACGACCCCCCGACACTACCATAAAACCTAAAACACTACCCTACACTACACAAACACCACAACACTACCCTAAACCCTAAAACACTACCCCCCGCACGACCCCCAGTACGGCCCCTACACTATAACACTACCCTGCACAACCCCCCGACACTACCCTAAATCCTAAAACACTACCCTACACTACACAAACACCACAACACTACCCTAAACCCTAAAACACTACCCCCAGCACGATCCTCCCCCTACCCCCAGTCCGGTCCCTACACTCTAACACTACCCTGCACGACCCCCCCGACACTACCCTAAATCACAAAACACAACCCTACACTACACAAACATTACAACACTACTTCGACACTACCCTAAACCCTAAAAAAGTAACCCCAAGCACAATCCCCCTTATCTCTCTCTCCTCGTGGTTCCTCTCTCCTGGTTCCAGCGTCGTCTGAGGGGCAGTGCACGTCGTTGTGAGGAAACGGAACAGCCTCAGTTTGCTCACAACGATGTGGATAGCCATTACATCGCATGCGTTGTAAATGCGCATGCGATGTAATGGTATGCGTAGTAATGGCTACGCGTTGTTACATCGCATGCGTTGTAACGCATGCCATGTAATGACTTGCGGGGTAACAGCCTCGTTGTAATAGCTGTTTACCCTCTGTGACTGATCTCGTGGCCAAGTTTTAAGAGCTGTAATAAGATCTTTCCTGGCTTTAGCACAGGGAGAGTCAAACCATCCCTTTTGTTTAGAGCTCTTTCCATTACCTTTGGAGGTAAGAGCCTCCTTTAAGTGCTCTAGAAGATCCGTAAAGGATGAGACCAAAATGGTAGGTGCTATGGCTAGGTCCAAACACCTATCAATACTAGTTATGGTTGTTTTTATTACGTCTGGAATGAATTTAAACCTGTCGATTTTAGCCCATTTTAGCTGATAGCTGTTTTTTCTGGCCAGTATGGGACGTTCAATAATCAAATGCGAAGTCTTCTCTCTAAGATTCAAAGTTATTACACCAGTTAAAATACCATGATCGCTAAAAGTATTGAATTGCTCATCTGTGTTACTGAGACTACCCTCAACGACGGTGGAGACTAGTATAAAATCAATCGTGGATTCATGAGTCTCTCGGGAAAAAGTTTTCATGGGAGAATCCTAAAAGTTATTCCCAATATTGACAATGACCAAGTTTCTAGTAAACAAGGTCCTGTTAAGGCTATTACCATAAATGCTATGGGAAAAATGGGAGGCAGGTTCGCCCATCAGATCAACCAAACCGCATGGTTTGTCTTGATTATAAATACATGGTTGTATATTAAAATCTCCCATCCAAATTATAGTAGATTCCACGTCTCGCGTATTACTTTTTAAAACCTCCTCAATTGAGTTACGCGATAACAAATTAAGGCATTAGCCTATTATTACTACGAACTTTGCTTTGAACTGAAAATGATGCACTACATCGACCAAGATGCCCAGAGGTAATGACGCTGAGACGTGATGACAGTGTGCTCCTACCCCCTTTCACTGTTTAAAAGGCTCCCTCGAGCCGCCTGAGCTGACGAGCTTGGGAGCGCCTGCATGCCCTGAGAGGAATTATGCCTGTTGAAAATTAAGCAGCAGCATGTCCAGCAACCTACGACCTTTTCCCTACTGATGATGGAGGAATCCAGAAACACGTGTCTAGGGATACGCGATAGCAAATTAAGGCATTAGCCTATTATTACTACGAACTTTGCTTTGAACTGAAAATGATGCACTACATCGACCAAGATGCCCAGATGTAATGACGCTGAGACGTGATGACAGTGTGCTCCTACCCCCTTTCACTCAATTGAGTTATTAACCTTGTCTACAACCGTATGCATTTTTGGACCAAAATTATTATTATAAAAATTTATCAGAATCCAAATGCCTATTTTAGGAAACTCAAAAACAAGGAGATGAAAGAAAGGGCTTCTGTCATCGAACTTCCTTATTTTTGGTGAGAATGTATTTGGAATTAAAGTTAGGAGACCCCCCTTCGGCCTCCCTGCAGCTGATGGCAAGGCCATTGTCTGATAAGAACGATAGCCATTCTTAAAAATAGGTTCCAGAGCCCACGTCTCCTGAAAGCAGGTAATATCGCTTACCTTCCAAAAATTGTGCCAGTGTACATTATCCAATTTCTTCCTGATACCTGCCACGTTCCAAGAAGTTATTTTAAGTAAACTATTTTGTCTTTCCTTAAACTCATTCTGTTTGAGGGTAACAGGAGGAGTAGTAGGTAGGAAATGCTCAGAGACAGACTCCTTGGGTGTAAAAGAGGATAGTCAATCACATTGATCTAAGTCAGAAAGGGGGGCCTACTTATTTGTGGTGCAAACTCCTGACCCTATTGCAACCGCGTGCCTCTCAATTATGGGCCTCGCGAGACCGTCAGATGAGTTCACTCTGGGAGCTTGTGGGCCGAATTGCGGGGGGTTATAAAAATAAAAATAGGCCAGGGAGAGACCCTTGATTTGTGTGTCCCTCGGGGGCTGTCTATGTAGTTGGTCTAGGATGTAGGTCAGTGCAAAATGGTTATTAAAATTAATCACTACACAGTCACCCCCCCAGCATTTTCCTCGGTGGACCTACCCAACCTACCCTTCTTGCCATAATCATTTGGCTGACCAGTGAAGGCCCCCCACTATCCTTAATATGACGAGACAGCCAATGTACTGATTTGGCCATTAGTTGACCCGTGGACTCATACTGGCCTTCCCTCAAAGTCGGGACATCCCACAGAACTAGTATGAGGGGCAAAGACGCTGGAGGGAGGTGAAGCGTCTGGTGCCTGGTACCCGGGGGGCCAACATTGGCCTCCTCATTGGGTTCATGCTGGCTTATGGGATTGCTATTCCCTCTGACCCCTCTGTCCCTCTTGACTCTGCCTGTGGGTTAGCCATTGGCCTATTTGCGCCTTTAGTGAACCGATGGCTGTGAGGACTTAACTGACCCAGGGGCGGTGAGAAGAACATTACAAGATGTATCAGGGATTTGTGGGCGCATGAGATCCGAAAAACCTAGATTGGTTCTTAAGATACATGGATTATTCTCTTTCACTTGCAACTCCGGGGCCATCATTGTCACTGGCCCCATCCCACCCCCATAGCCCCAACAGTTTTCAGTCTCTCCTCAATTTGTGTTAATTTAAGTAAGAGAGGTTCCAGGAGCATTGCAACCATAGACTCCAGTCTTTTCCAAGTGACATCATCAAGCGTCCCTGTGGAGGGTATTGTAGTTGGTGTAATGCTCCCCTTTGAAGTTAAATCAGGGCCAGTGACTCCAATCCCTCTGGCTTTAGCTGGCCGAGCAGGTTTCAAAAATTTTTGTTTTTGTGATAGTCCAGTTTTCCTTTTTTTAACCGGTGGCTCGCTGTTGATAACAGAATGGGATTTTGCGGCCTGACCCCTAGTAATAATATTGGGGCCCGTCGTTACTTCCACTAAAGGAGATAGTGGAATTGCAGGTACAGGAGACAATGAAGCGTTGGGCAGAGTTTGAGAGCCATTTATGATTTCGCCCGTCCCAACTATACTGCCTAGGGAGGAGCGCTTTTGGGAAATAAGGGATCCCAACGAGAGCCGTCGTTCCGCTAACTGAATCTCATGGGAGAGAACAGACTCTGCCCTAGTTAAAAATGCGTCCAATGTCCCTGCAGCTCCTCTCCCAGGTAAATCACTGAGACCCTTCCGTTTGCCCATTTTATTATCCCCTCAGCTGAGAACAAAAAAGTACGTAAGAGGCCAAGGAAAGAATAAAGGCACAGTACCTTATAGTTATAGTAGAGGACACAGCAGAACTCAGGGGGTCTCAGAGGCCGAGTCTTAGAGGGGTGGCCCAGCCTGTTCCGTTCACTGACGGGCGCAGATGGGCCTGCCATTGGCCCGGGCCCTGCCCGGGCTTTGCCCGGGCACGCCCACGCACGTCCCGCGCCGCGGGAGCCCTACTCCAGTTTTTAAAGAGCGCCTCCGGGCGCACAGGACGGTGTCAGCGGCTCCTGCCACAAGGAACGTTGGGGGATGAAGTCCCCGGTCTGCCCAGGTGCCTTGCTGCCTCCAAAAATAGAGTTATGGGCTCCCGCGCTGCGGGAGCCCTAGTCCAGTTTTTAAAGAGCGCCTCCGGGCACACAGGACGGTGTCAGCGGCTCTTGCCGCAAGGAACGTTGGGGGATGAAGTCCTCGGTCTGCCCAGGTGCCTTGCTGCCTCCAAAAATAGCGTTATGAGCTCCCGTTTCATTTCAATTTGGGGTTTTTGCAAAGATCTTTAAGCACTGTATGGCTGCAGTAGAGTGGTCGATGTGCTGAAGTGTGCTTTCTAATATGTACCACATGGCACTTGCTCAGTGCGGAAGTGTGGTGAGGTTGAGTGAAAGGCACTGCTGTTCCTGTTGAGCATCCCTTTTATCTAGGTAATCTGCTGCTCCATTAACCAAGAAGCTTTATATATTCCTGCTGGTGTATTGCTTGGTTCCTCCAAAACAGGGGCTATCTTTGGTTCCTACAGCATGCTCAGTGGAGTGAATGGCAAATGTTCTAATTCACCTGCCTGATGGATGTCGGGTACCAACAAGTGCTGTAACCCAGAGGATGTTCTGGTTCCCCACTTGGATTTGTATCCGTGTCTACTGGATATGCTGTAGGTCTGGAGTTACATGGAGGCTCTATGAGGATGCACAATTGTGGCTTTCTTTCAAGTTCTCTGGCAAAACGTGTGGTGAAGGCTCCATAGATATTAGGGTCTTGAGGTGTCCTTGTACCATGCCACCCAACCCCAGAGATGCAGGCCATTTGTTCGGACTGGTGCGAAAAGGTTTGTATGATAACCGATTTCACTGATATAATGGGTCAGCCCTGAATGTTGTCAGAAAGTTTAGGATTGTTATGCTTATCTTTATGAGGACAGTAAGAGTTTCTTGCTTGTGTCTGCTTGGCAGATAGGCTGGGAACAGCAGACAGTGCAGTAGAAAAGCTCCATAGGCAGTACGAAAGCATGTGAGCGCATACCTGTCATAACACAGCATACATTTTCACATTAGAAGACCTGTGGACCGGGGGGGGGGGGGGGAGCATGGCTTGACGCCATCGGAGATGGACGCCCGCTAGAGGAGCTCCGTGGCGGCTCGGGAGGGGTGCCGGCCTCCCTGCGGACTCAGCACCGCACATTCCTTTGAAGTGGAGTCCTCCGGCGTGTCCAGGACTCTAGACTCCAGGCATGTGGATTTCGTGGCGCTAGTGAGCACTGTGTTGTTTTATTTCTGTTGACTCGGCACGCGCGTCCCCCCTCACAGACTTGCACCCGCCATTTTGATTGATTTATTGCCGCTTTCTCTTCTTGCTGCTCCGTTTTTCTCTAGTAAACTGAGCAGCGTTTCTCAACGCCATTTGCCAGCAATTCAGCATTTTTTAATGCACAATATTTTAACATGAAGCTTTTCTATTGGAAACAAATCCACAACACATATTAATATTTTTCTTGTGGATTCCTGCAGGAAATTAAAATTGTTTTCCCAATTAAGTTCTACTTGACAAAGTGACTTAATATTCTTTCAGCTTTTGGCATATTGTCCAACTGCTTTCAAATTACATTTTGTCTTTTGAGAAGTGCGGCCTGCCTCATTTTCTTCTGAATTTGCCTAATTTTCTTCAGAATTCGGAGTCTTGTGCAGGACATTTGCTCCTCATTGAGTTTCCTCTTTGGATTTACTAGCCCTCATATGGCAATAGTTTTGACTGTCTTATATTGTGGCTGTTACTTTTCAACATTATAAAAGTCCTGGTTGGCGTGTCTTCTTTCTCTGTTTATGGGGAGAATGAAATCTATACATCACACTTCCACTACTTTTCCTCCCTCATTACCTTTGGAAGATTATAATCATTTCAATATTCTTCAAACAGTCATGGAGGACTCTGAATGCAATACGTTATCTCCCCCAGTGGGATCTTCACCACTATCATCAAATATCCAACTTCCAACTGCCAAACATGCTTCTAAAGTAATTGCCTTCTCTACAATTTCATCTGGCAAACGTATTAAAAAAGACCCTCCATCGCCTGTCACGTCTCCTCCGCCTATTTCAATGGAATTACTTCTTGAGGAGATTCAGGCTCTTCGACAATATATGGAAGAGACTAATAAACGTCTTCAAAATTTAGATGATAAATGGTCATGCATGGAGAATAAAGTTGTACAAGTGGAGCAACGTGTAGAGTCTCTTCAAGCTACGGTGAATCAGGTTCACTCTATGCAATTGGAAATTGCTCATCTCAAAAAAACAGATGGAAATCTTGAAAATCAAAACAGGCATAATAATTTATGCATAAATGGATTGGCAGAAGGCTTGGAATGTTCGGATCACATCTCATTTTTTAAGTCTTTTCTTCCAAATTCCTTGATATTCTAAATATTCAGAAAGCTCATTGCCTGGGTCATGGTCCACGTTCTGCGGCATCATCTAATGGACCAAGAGGTGTTATCATTTACTTTTAGAAATATACTGATTTACTGAAAGTTCTTCAAACAGCCAAACTTAAGGGTTGATCTTCCTGGCAGGGATCTACTCTTTTCTTTTCCCAAGACTATGCTAAAGAAACAGCGGATAGGAGAAAGAAATGTTTGGACAGGAGACCTGCGCTTAGAAATATCAATGCTCGATTTGGTCTCTTTCATCCATGTTTGTTTAAAGTGACATATAAAAATAAAACTATGACTTTTGAGGATCCTGCTTTATTACAACGCTTTTTGGACAATTGCAGAGAGGAAGATATGGATGTTACCAAGCTTTCAAATGTTTGATTAAGTCGTGCTATGCTTTGAATGCTTTTCTTCTGTTCGTTTGTTATAACTGCATATTGTGATTTTTGATAATATGGGGTACTCATCCTTCATGTTTCTTCTTTTTGTTAGGTGTGGTTTTCGTACTTGATCATTGAGCTTACTGATCCATTCAGATGGTGTGTCCGCCCCTCCCGATCCGCCCTGGGTTATCTGGTTGGTTGTGTCGTATTACTTATGTGGTTTCCCCACCCTCAATTTTGCTATGTCATTTTTGGTATGTTCGTTTCTCCCTTATCTATATGTTTCTTGTTTACCCTTTTTGTACTATCCCTTCTTTTCCTTTTTTCTTTCTTCTATCCCTTTTCTGACAATCTAGTCTCTTTAATATATATTTTTCTCTTGTTTCATATTTTCTATACTCTGGGGCCGATTCCGATTCGGGCCGGAAAACGTACCGACCGACTCGGAGCCGGAATAAATACCGACCGACACGTACCGGTGCAGCCCGACCCGCAAAGTACGATGAAAAGCGTGCTAAATCCGACCGACTCGTACGGAACACAAGCCGAACGACCGAGCCGCGCGGAAAACAGCCATCCGGCCGGAAAAGCACGCGAAACGAACCGACCGACACGCACCAGGAAGAATCCCGAACGAAACGTACCCGCGAACGCCGACCCGCCAAGTACGATGCAACGCGTGGAAAACACGACCGAGTCGCACGGAGCCCAAGCCGCACGACCGACACACATTCAAAACTGCGAGCCGAAGCAGACCAAAACCCCGCGACCGACGCGTACGCAGCACAGAAAACAGCACAAACACAGCGTGAACGAATAGGAGAGGCTCGCACGAGACAACTGGAGGGTCCGACTCGGTCACAAGAACGTCTCCTACATGCACAAAAATAACCAAGGAAAAAAAGACACAAAAAAAGGCCAAACAAGCTATCACAAAGCAAATAAATACTGGGGGGGGAAACAGGGAACAAAGACACACCCACAACTCCACCCATATAAAGGACACAAATCCCTACCATGATCTTTTGCAAATTCTAATTACCTGCCAGCACTCAACACCAACAGACAGCAACCACACACACACTCACAGCTCATCCATCACACAAGCCACACACCAGCAGCACCACAACAAATAGCACCCTCACATACACCCAGCAAAACACACACTCACACACCCTCACTTGCACACCAACACACACATCACACACACAGCACCACCCAACACCATGCCCCCAAAGAAGAATCACAAGTTCCTAGATAGTGAATTGGAAGTCCTGGTAGATGAGATCCTCAGGGTAGAGCCACAGCTGTTTGGTACATTGGTCCAACAGACACCCATGTCGCAGAAAACCAAGATGTGGGAGAGGATCGTCGACAGGGTGAACGCACAATCACCATGTTTGCGTACAAAGGTAGACATCCAGAACAGGTGGTATGACGTGCGCAGGAGGGTCAAGGAGCTGTTGAAGAAGGACTACATCTTGAGCCAACACACCGGCAGTGGCCCTCCTGCCAAACCAGTATACCTCAGGCCCTGGGAGAAGAAGGTGTGGGCCATCCTACCACCAGTGAGCGTATATGGACTAGAAAACATCCCAGAGCCTGGTGAGTACACAACTAATGTACACAATATTGTGCCACAATACACACACATCACTGTCAAGGGGAGAGTCAAACCATGCACCCTTAGCAAATACACACCAACCAAAACAGATCATCCCAAAATGTGTATGTCAGCCAGATAAACACAATACATGCCAGCTCATAGTGAAATGTAACTGTGTCATGACATGTACAAACCTAACAACAAATACAGCTAGGCAGTGGCACAAATATAACCAACAAACACAGTCAGACATGTAGCCACCACCACAACACCACCTCACAGGGAAGCTCACTGAAAGGAAGGAATACTGTGTATGCTGGGCAAGTCAGTGCAGCCAATAGCATCATGGGAGTCGTAGTCACAGAAATTGCCCACCCTCACAATGCGCACATCAACACCACCATGAACCATGCACACATCACAGGCAGTGCAAAACAACTGACAAGATGGCTGACACTGGCTACTGCTGTGGGGAGCACAAGGCCCTGCTGGCAACTGTGCACCAACAAACAGCACAACACCACTGCCTGACATCCTGAAAGCCAACTTGCACTCTCTGCAATGCAAGCACGTTGCATGGTGGGATATCTGGCTGGGTGGGAAGGAGGACTCACAGCACTGACCATAGTTACAAGCAGCTCACCTCACACACCCCCTCAACACAAACTCCACATAACCCACCTGGGAGAATGCAATGCCTCACATACCAAATGAAGATCCCACAAAGAACCACCACCCTGGGTAATGCTGTGTGAAGCACAGGGACACACCTGGGACTTGTAGCCAAACAAACGCAAGGACAACACTGTCAGCCTTCCTGTCAGCACAGGCACACTACCCCACAGGGAAGCAGAGTCAAAAGGAAGGAAGTATGGGCATGCTGGGAAGGGGGGTGTAGGCAATAGCATGGTGGGAGTTGGAGTCACAGATACTGCTCACCCTCACAATTGGCCCATCAACACCACTCTGAACCATGCTCATATCACAGGGAGTGGATAAGGACTGACAAGATGGCTGACACTGGCTACTGCTGTGGGGAGCACAAGGCCCTGCTGGGAACTGTGCACCAACAAACAGCACAACACCACTGCCTGACATCCTGAAAGCCAACTTGCACTCTCTGCAATGCAAGCACGTTCCATGGTGGGATATCTGGCTGGGTGGGAAGGAGGACTCACAGCACTGACCATAGTCACCAGCAGCTTCACCCACACACCCTCCTAACACAAACTACACACAACTCACCTGGGAGAAAGCATTGCCTCACACACCAATCAAATATCCCACAAAGAACCACAACCCTGGGTCATGCAGTGTGAAGCACAGGGACACACATGGGACTTGTAGCAAAACAAACCCCAGGATAACAATGTCAGCCATCTTGTCAGCACAGGCACACAACCCCACAGGGAAGCTGAGTCAAAAGGAAGGAAGCATGGGCATGCTGGGAAGGGGGGTGGAGGCAAAAGCATGATGGGAGTGGTAGTCACAGCTCAACATCCCCCACCCCCATGGCCCAGCAAGCTCACACTGAAGCATGCACACCTCACAGAGAGTGTAAAGCCCCATCAAAGATGTCTGACACTGGTGCTCTGTTGTGGGGAGCACAAGGCCATGCTGGGAACTGGACAACAAGCAACAGCAGGACACCACTGTCAGCCATCTTGCCATTGCTGTCACACCCACACACAGTGAAGTACACTCAAAAGGAAGGAAGTATGGGCATGCTGGGAAGGGGGTGGAGGCAATAGCATGATGGGAGTGGGAGTCACAGCTCAACATCCCCCCCACCCCCATGGCCCAGCAAGCTCACACTGAAGCATGCACACCTCACAGAGAGTGTAAAGCCCCATCAAAGATGTCTGACACTGGTGTTCTGTTGTGGGGAGCACAAGGCCATGCTGGGAACTGGACAACAAGCAACAGCAGGACACCACTGTCAGCCATCTTGCCATTGCTGTCAAACCCACACACAGTGAAGTACACTCAAAAGGAAGGAAGTATGGGCATGCTGGGAAGGGGGGTGGAGGCAATAGCATGATGGGAGTGGGAGTCACAGCTCAACATCCCCCCATGGCCCAGCAAGCTCACACTGAAGCATGCACACCTCACAGAGAGTGTAAAGCCCCATCAAAGATGTCTGACACTGGTGCTCTGTTGTGGGGAGCACAAGGCCATGCTGGGAACTGGACAACAACCAACAGCAGGACACCACTGTCAGCCATCTTGCCATTGCTGTCACACCCACACACAGTGAAGTACACTCAAAAGGAAGGAAGTATGGGCATGCTGGGAAGGGGGGTGCAGGCAATAGCATGATGGGAGTGGTAGTCACAGATACTGCTCACCCTCACAATTGGCCCATCAACACCACTCTGAACCATGCTCATCTCACAGGGAGTGGATAAGGACTGACAAGATGGCTGACACTGGCTACTGCTGTGGGGAGCACAAGGCCCTGCTGGGAACTGTGCACCAACAAACAGCACAACACCACTGCCTGACATCCTGAAAGCCAACTTGCACTCTGCAATGCAAGCACGTTCCATGGTGGGATATCTGGCTGGGTGGGAAGGAGGACTCACAGCACTGACCATAGTCACCAGCAGCTCCACCCACACACCCCCCTAACACAAACTACACACAACTCACCTGGGAGAAAGCATTGCCTCACACACCAATCAAATATCCCACAAAGAACCACAACCCTGGGTCATGCAGTGTGAAGCACAGGGACACACATGGGATTCGTAGCAAAACAAACCCCAGGATAACACTGTCAGCCATCTTGTCAGCACAGGCACACAACCCCACAGGGAAGCTGAGTCAAAAGGAAGGAAGCATGGGCATGCTGGGAAAGGGGGTGGAGGCAAAAGCATGATGGGAGTGGTAGTCACAGCCCAACATCCCCTACCCACATGGCCCAGCAAGCTCACACTGAAGCATGCACACCTCACAGAGAGTGTAAAGCCCCATCAAAGATGTCTGACACTGGTGCTCTGTTGTGGGGAGCACAAGGCCATGCTGGGAACTGGACAACAAGCAACAGCAGGACACCACTGTCAGCCATCTTGCCATTGCTGTCACACCCACACACAGTGAAGTACACTCAAAAGGAAGGAAGTATGGGCATGCTGGGAAGGGGGGTGGAGGCAATAGCATGATGGGAGTGGTAGACACAGATATTGGTCAGCCTCACAATTGGCCCATCAACACCACCCTGAACCATGCACACATCACAAGGAGTGGAAAACAACTGACAAGATGGCTGACACTGGCTACTGCTGTGGGGAGCACAAGGCCCTGCTGGCAACTGTGCACCAACCAACAGCAGGACACCACTGACTGACATCCTGAAAGACAAATTGCACTCCCTGCAATGGAAGCAAGTTCCATGGTGGGATATCTGGCTGGGTGGGAAGGAGGGCCGGATGTCAACCCAATACTACCAATGCAGACCATGTACACACCCCAACATTCACATGGAAATGCCCAAATAATGCAGGACAATGTGCTACACCAATATCAACCCCTGACTGTGACAACTTAGGACAATGCAATGTACAGGCCCGCATCCAGAGGCACAGTCACAACTGTCAGGTGTGTCAACCATTGATGCCTGCAGAAACATAACATACATTGTGTGTGTCTCCCTAAAACAGGTGATGATGGGGACACAGCAGCAGACGCTGAGGAGTCCCCGTCCCAGGCTCAAGAGGATACGGAGCTCACTGGTGTGGAACAGCCACTGCCCTCCTCGGATGAAGAAGACCAACCTGGCACCTCCGGAGCAAGTCATCATGCAACACCAGCAGGACCACCAGCTGCACCCCCTGCACCCACCCCTCCAACGACTGTCAACACACATACCACCCCTGCCGACATGGAAAGCCCAAGGAGCACCACCACCACCAGCACAGGGACCCTGGACCAACGTGGGGCCATGGACACCAACACCACCAACAACCCCCAAGGGGGCCCAGGGTCACCTGTGCGTGCCACCTCAGGTACTGCACGTGTCGCCAGGGGTGGTGGGAGGGGTGGGAGACACAGGTCACTGATCGCAGAGGGGTCTGGACTGCATGATGACCCACAACTGGCACGCATAGCCGATGCGTACCAGTCCAGCACCGGAGAGCTCAGCCAGGTAGTGGGGCTCCTCAGGGACATTAAACAGCAGCAGGCTGCCCATCATGCCCGCTTGGACTCACACATGTCCCGCGTGGAGTCCAAGTGGGACACACTGCAAGAGATGACGGCGGTGCATAGGGACATACTACAATGCCTCCGCCAGATGAGCAGCAACCAGTCAACACCTCCCTGTGTGCCCACAACATCTGCTGCTGAAACAACTGCAACTGCCACAGGGAGGGAGGATGACTCTGGCGGAGAGTCCCCTGCACCGCAGCAGCCTGCACTTGAGGGTCCCCCCAAAGAAGAGGGGCCGTCCGAGGAGGGGCAAGTGAGAGGCCGATGGCCATGTGCAACCCCCAGGAAGCCTAAACCTGTTCTGGATAATCACCTTTGTGCGCAAACTGTTCACCCTGTTGACTGCAACACAACTCTCCCACATGACATGGGGAGCTCAAGTTGGACCAATGTCTCAGATGACTGTGGACTTTACTCTGGACATTTCTGCTACCAGGACTTCCAAATCATCTAGGAACTTTGGATTACAATCACAATGTACAGCACCCACCATCCTGTGCACTATACTCACACATGTATGTCAATAAACTCACTAATACACCATACTTGCCTCTGTTGTGATTCCTACGTTGTCTCTGAAGTGGCGATGATGATCTGGGAAATGACACTGTGCATGCTAACTGCTACAGCAAGTACAACACCGGCATGTGAGTCATGGCGACGTCACACATATGAGGGAGGCACACCACCAGGGCTACACAACACATACACACCATGGCCATCTGACTCATCGCCTACACTGATGTTGCCAGGAAATACGTTGCATTGCACAGACCCAACACCTATTCACAGTCTGTGTTAACTAGCCCACTGGTGCAGTAAGCAAATGTCAGTCAGATGTGTGACCACAGACAACGCACATCACAAAGTGAAGCACAGGTTTATTACACATTTGCAACATGTTGTAACCACCACAGATGCAAGGTAATCCCACCTGGCAGCGGGCACACAGTCAACAAGTGTAGAAGGAAGGAAGTCCATGGGTGTGGTGCACATCACCTGTAGGGACACGACAGCTACCACCCTGGAAGTCGAATCACGGTGTCGGGGATCACAGTTGACCAAACGACTCTGAAAGTACCCTGTGAAGGACAGAAATGACACACAGTCAAAAGCACTGAAGAACAGGACAGAACTGCAATACTCATGCCCAATACATGTCACAAGATACCCACCCAGAACCAAGTTAGCATGTCAACACTGTTGGGGAGTACAGACTACCTGTAAGGACACATCGCTACACGCATACAGTCATGTAGCACATGCACACACTCAAACAGCACCAGAGCACCACCAACACATATCATGCAAACTCACATCAGTTACATGACATCTCTGGATACTTACATTCAGCTGAAGAAGTTGGTGATGAGCTGTGTGCGGACATCACCATCATCATCATCATCATCACTGGCATCGTGGTCCAGGCCAGGATCCTCCACAGGTGGCGGACGTTGGTCATCGTCATCCAGGATGAGAGGCAACTCCTTCCGCACTGCCAGGTTGTGTAGCATGCAGCAGACGATGACAATCTTGCACACCTTTGCCGGGGCATATGGGAGGGACCCTCCTGTCTTGTCCAGGCAGCGGAAGCGGCTCTTCAGGAGACCAAATGTCCGCTCAATAACTCTCCTCGTCCGACCATGTGCCTCATTGTAGCGCATCTGGGCTGGTGTCACAGGGTTCCTGAGGGGCGTCAGCAACCACGGCATGTTGGGATATCCGGAGTCACCTACATACAGACAATTGCACATTAGCTGAGTTGGAAAAGAGGGTGGGACACTACATTGCAGAACACACACAATGGTACAAAGTCAGTACACACCAACAAGCCAGGCACGCTGGTTCCGCATCTGTGACATCATCCTCAGGATGCGACTACTCCTCATCACGTAGGCATCGTGTGCAGAACCGGGGAAACGGGCACACACGTGTGTGATGGTCATATCTGCAAGACAGACCACCAGTGCATTGACCGAGTGGTAGTGCTTGCGGTTCCTGTATGCCTGCTCCTGGGCCTGTGGTGGTACCAAAGCCACATGTGTCCCATCAATGGAGCCAATGACATGCGGCATCCTCCCCAGGGCATAGAAGTCACTCTTCACGCCAGTCAGTTGCTGGAGTCTAGGGAAATAGATGTACTGGTTCAGGTATATCAACATAGCCTCCAATACATCGCGGAGCACACGGCTGAACATGGTCTGTGACATCCCACCAGCAGTCGCCAGAGTGTGTTGAAAGGTACCGGTGGCAAAGAAGTGTAGGGCTGCCATCACCTTCACCTTGGGGGTCAGCGCTGTAGGATACGGCCGGCCAGGTTGCAGGTGTGGTGCCAAGCGCACTGCCAAATCATCAATCAGCTGCCTGGTGAAGCGGTACCTTCGGATGCTGTCACGTTCCACCATCGTTGCCAGGTCAGGGAATGGTCTATGGACAGCTGGTGCCCTGCAGTGCATAGGTGAAGAAAGAAAGATTGTCAGTCACCCCACATATGTGGCATTGAACACACTCAATATCACATGATACATCATTATGAGGCACAAGTACATGATGTGTGCAGTTCCGTAAGGACATGTATGGCACATACATGGCCAACATCCAACATCACAGTTCAACAAGTGGCATCAATAAGTCCCAGGTTGTGCCATTGGGTATCATGAGGACGTGTCACATTTCCCATCTCCTGCTGCCACGTTACAAACACACCCCACAGTGACATGTGAGGACAGATGTGCCCCAGGCATCACAGCCCAACGACAGGTAGATTCCCAGGGACCCTGCATTGCCACATGGACACTGGCATGACATGGCGTATCATGTATACACCACAGCAAAACAACCATGACCCCCACAGGTAGTGGTCCCTGTTGCCTCGGCAGGACAGACATGGACGTCTGTGACACACACACGCACAACATCAAAGTCCATGCACAAACAACGTGGATGTGGAGACTGTCTCCCATTGTGCACATGAAATCAGAGACATTGTAAACACAACATGCACACAGACTGCGGAGGACCATCACTATTGTGCCAATGGGTCAGCCTGGGTTAAACATACCGTCCCACATGGGACTCAGGGGGCATGTGACATGACATACACATACAACACCGTGAAATGTGACCATGCCACATGCTCAGATATGAACAGTTGCACATCACAGTGTTCATGTACACGAAACACCAAGGATACTGTCCCCATGAACACGTGCACAGCCTGGGGGTGGCTGCCCCAAGTGACACCCACAGAACAACATGTTCACCCCCATACACGGAATAGGTAATGCAGCCTTACATGCCTTAGGATACAGTTTGGACAGGCTGTGGTGTTGTAGGTGTGCCCCTCACTCCCTGGGAAGTATATGTGGCTGGCATATGTTCACCTGTGACAGGCATGGTGACATATGCCAGTGACATGTACAGGGACGCGTTGGACAGCAATGGACCGATCGGTGCGCACACATTGGCCATTGCATTCAATGTGTGCTGGTACGCGTTGTATTCGCAATACGCGTTGGACAGCAATGGACCGATCGGTGCGCACACATTGGCCATTGCATTCAATGTGTGCTGGTACGCGTTGTATTCGCAATACGCGTTGGACAGCAATGGACCGATCGGTGCGCACACATTGGCCATTGCATTCAATGTGTGCTGGTACGCGTTGTATTCGCAATACGCGTTGGACAGCAATGGACCGATCGGTGCGCACACATTGGCCATTGCATTCAATGTGTGCTGGTACGCGTTGTATCCCGGGTACGCGTTGAACAGCAATGGACCGATCGGTGTGCCCGGCCGGCCCATTGCAATCAATGTGTGCGGGTACGCGTTGTATCCCGGGTACGCGTTGAACAGCAATGGACCGATCGGTGTGCCCGGCCGGCCCATTGCAATCAATGTGTGCGGGTACGCGTTGTATCCCGGGTACGCCTTGAACAGCAATGGACCGATCGGTGTGCCCGGCCGGCCCATTGCAATCAATGTGTGCGGGTACGCGTTGTATCCCGGGTACGCCTTGAACAGCAATGGACCGATCGGTGTGCCCGGCCGGCCCATTGCAATCAATGTGTGCGGGTACGCGTTGTATCCCGGGTACGCCTTGAACAGCAATGGACCGATCGGTGTGCACGGCCGGCCCATTGCAATCAATGTGCGGGTACGCGTTGTATCCCGGGTACGCCTTGAACAGCAATGGACCGATCGGTGTGCCCGGCCGGCCCATTGCAATCAATGTGTGCGGGTACGCGTTGTATCCCGGGTACGCGTTGAACAGCAATGGACCGATCGGTGTGCCCGGCCGGCCCATTGCAATCAATGTGTGCGGGTACGCGTTGTATCCCGGGTATGCGTTGAACAGCAATGGACCGATCGGTGTGCCCGGCCGGCCCATTGCAATCAATGTGTGCGGGTACGCGTTGTATCCCGGGTACGCGTTGAACAGCAATGGACCGATCGGTGTGCCCGGCCGGCCCATTGCAATCAATGTGTGCGGGTACGCGTTGTATCCCGGGTACGCGTTGAACAGCAATGGACCGATCGGTGTGCCCGGCCGGCCCATTGCAATCAATGTGTGCGGGTACGCGTTGTATCCCGGGTACGCCTTGAACAGCAATGGACCGATCGGTGTGCACCCATTGGCTATGGCCTGGCCTGGCAACGGACGCATTTTCAAATTTTGAACGAGTCTGATGCTGGAAATTCAGTTGGTCACCCACAACAATGTTGCAAATTCATGGGTGTCATGAAGTTGAACTTTTGAAGGATGCTGTGGGCGTGTGTAAGTGGTGCAATTCCATGGATTGGCCAGATTCAGAAGATGCTAACTACTTGGACCTATCACTTTGGACACATGGGACAGTAACTGCCTCTGCAGCACACATATAATGCTGGCTGTTCCCCTGAGAGCTCACTTGCCTGCACTACATGCTCCAGGACGACATCTGTCACCACCACTGCTGCTGAATCTGCACCCTCTGGACCCTGCAATGGCACGTACTGTGGAGAGAGCCCCAGCCTTCAGCACTGAGGAGAACCAGGCCCTGCTGGACAGCCTCCTTCCACAGTACAGCAAGCTGTATGGGAAAGCAGGGGAGCAGGTGAGTGTTCTGTCCACTGCCTTCCTAAATGTGCATGTTGTCTGACTAGCAAGGCTAACAGTCTGCACGCCACTGGCTAGCAGGCTCACTGAGTAGTTGTCACCCCCCATAGTGTGTAGTTACATGCACTGGACAGGTATAGTGCAGTGACAGTGCATTTAAACAAGGTTTTACTTCCCAAGCAATGATACCATGTAGTTACTGCTGGCATACTGTCCATGGCCATCTTTGCACTGCCTGTGTACATCATGTGCCCCTGTGATTGAGACATGTATACACAACTGTGTAATGCACGGATATGTTGCATGTGTAGTAATAGCATTCTCACTTTGTCATCCTCACAGGTTGATGCCCACCAGAAGCAGAAGATATGGCTGACCATCGTCCTGGGCAGTGAGATCCGTGGGGGACTACAAGCGCCGGATCCGCAACTGCCAGAAGAGGTGGCAGGACCTTCGGGGCTGGACCCGGAGGATCGCACGGGTCCAGCTGAAGCTGTCGCCTCCTCGCAGGAGGGGCGGACACCGGACCCTGACCCCCCACATGCTCAGGATCCTGGCGGTGGTCTTCCCTGATCTGGATGGGCAGCTGAAGGCCAGAGAGCAGCAAGGAGGGGGTGAGTCCATGACTGCATTGTGAACTTTGTCTGCCATGCTATGTGCCCTCCTCTGGCCTGGTTAAACTTCCACAGTACATCAGTCATGTGGTCCAGGACCCATGTTCCTCAATTGTGCACTGCCCACTCCTCATCTGATACCCAGGTGTGGCCCTTGCAGTCAGGGAATTGTGTCACTTGGGTACTGCGTCCTTGCAGTTTGCTTGACTCAAGGTGGGGGACAGCATCTGTCCCCCTAACTCTGTGGTGGGCATCATGGGTGGGTCCATTGCTTACACAATGCCTGTGTTCTGACATGTAATCTGCGTGTCACTTTGATATGTGGTCCAATTGCTGAGCTGATCCACCACATGTGCCTGGGGTATCTGGCACACACCCATGCTGCGGGTGGGAACAATGTTTGGGCCCCTGGAGTGTGTATATTACGTGTGTCACACATACTTAGCCAGCTGCCTACTGTCCAGGGCTCATCCCTCATTCATGTGGGGCAGGACAGTCATGCCTACTCCAGGCCATACAATACACTCTGTACTCCCACTCCCGTGTATCAGCTGACACGTTGTGCTCAGTGATATGTCCCCTCAGGTGTCTGCCTCTGTGTCAGTGTGCTGTGGCTTCGTTGTCAGGACTGCTGGGGTGTTTCTCGGTTGGGGCTCAGCATGCCACCGGAGATGTGACCATAGGAGACGATACTTGTGTGACACATAGGTGTTTGAACACCTGACCGTGCTGACTGGGGTATGCGAATGTGAAGTCCATGCAGCTGTTTCCCATTCACAGCAGATTGTGAGGTGCTCAGGTTCAGAGGGTTGTGTTACAGGTCACCCATATGTCCAATCGGTATGACCTGGACAGATAAGGGTTCAGATGATGTGGTGTGTGGGGGATGTACATGTGCACTTGTTCAGCTCCAGGACTTGCATTCCCCATGACCTACTATTGTGACACAGTGCAGACTGTTGTTGTGTGGCTGCCCTGCCCATGTGACTGGAGACAGTGATGTATGACTTAGCAGGCATGCCTGTGCCATGGCATGTGACTTCCTATGGGTGATCCTGCAGGGGAGTGACATGTGCTACATGCACACCATAGTGGCAATGGCTATCAGCACAGTGTGCATCGTGGTGTCTGTTGCTGGTATGCATCACATGCATTTCATATATCTGACTCTGGGCATCACTTTCATCCGGGCACCTGTACTGACTCAGTGGCAAGAGTTGTGATGTGTGCATGTTCACATGCTTCACCGTGTTCTCTGCACCGTCCAACTACTGTGTAGGTGGTGCATGTGTCCACACTGGGGTATTGCCAGCCAACGGACGCCAGACAGATGGGTGCAAGGCCAGGTGGGATGTGAGTGCCATGGTTGACGATCAGACTGACAATTGGCTTCTCCTATTCTGTTTGGGCAATTTTAGCAATGTCCAACTAAGGATGCCAGGCCTTGCTCTGTATTGTGCTGTACTTACTGTGGTGTGTGCGTTCGGTGCAGGTGACTGATGTCTGTCTGTTTCCCTATTGTTTGCAGATACATCCACGGCCACAGGAGGGGACAGCTCCACGGACCAGGAGGAGCCGCAGAGCCAGACTGGGTCAACAGCCGAGGAGTGGTCGGAGGGACCCAGTGGCACGGAGGGCGAGGGGAGCCACACCGAGGAGTCCTCAGCACCATCCACCTCAGCTGAGGACCACAGCAGCTCGGAGGATGACTCCCTTATGGAGGCGGGTGTCAGCAGCCACCACACCCCAGCTAGTGTTGCTGTCCCCGCCACCACCACCACCACCGCCCTCCCATCGGCTCCCATTCCCGAGGTCCGTGGAGGCTCCCATGTTCGGGAGCGTGTCTCCTTCGGGCCAGGCACCGCACCCCCTGCCCCTGTGTCCCCTGCTGCCCTGAGTGAGGAGTCTGTGTACCTCCTTCGCCAGCTCCATGTAGGGCAGACAGCGATGCTGAGTGTCCTCCATGCCCACACCACTCTGTTGACTCAGCTGGTGTCGTTCATGGAGGGCATCTCATCGGGCATGTCTGCCCTACAGAGGGGCAATAGGTCCATGGACTCCTCCCTGACGGCAGCAGTGTCCCTCCTCCAACAGTCCCTCACCCCTCCTGCCTCTGCCCCATCCACACTCCCCAGCACCTTACCTGTCCCAAGCACACACACACCGGCACAGGCACACACCAGCACAGACACGAGCAGCACACACACACACACGCCACAGACAAGACGCACACGCACGCACAGTCAGGGGACTGAAACCACACTCACAGGGGATGGGGCCCAGTCACACACACACGCATCCACGAGCACTGCGCAGTCCACAGTTGCCTCTCCCTCCAAAGCCCCCTCCGTTGCCTCACCTGCAACCCCAAAGACCCAGCGGCTCTTCCTCAGTGACCTCGGCCTCTTCCCCTCCGATCCAGCTGATACAGCATTCAGGGGGAAGAGGAAGCCCACCCACATGGAGCGGAGTGCCCCTCGCCACCGGACACCCTCCCCCAGGCGCAGACCAACTGACGCACCCATCCGCAAGTCCCCCCGGACCCGGAAGAGCAAGACCCCGCCGCCGCCCTGCAGCTCAGGCACCAAGTCTCCTTCCTCCATCCCTCAGGCCCCCACTCCACAGGTGCCCCCACCACACCCTGCCCCAGGTTCCCCCACCCACAGATACACCATCCCCAAAAGGATCCGGCCTTCTCCCCCTGCCACTTGCTCTTCCAGCCCCACACCCCCGCTGCGCTTGTCTGTGCCACTGGTGTGGAGACGGTGTCCTCCCCCTCTGTCCTGCCCACCTTACCTGATCCCCATTCTCCTCCCCTGGAGGTAGGCACTGCAGTGGAGTCCACTACCACCCTGTCTGACTTGGGCACTGCAGTGGGGAACCTGTCCACTCCATCTGCACGGTCCCCTGCAGTCTTGCCGGCACCCACACCATCAGAGTCATGCCCCCCACTTGTGCCGGCACACACCATGTCAGACACCTCCACTGCAGTTGTCAGTGGCTCTCCAGCACCCACCACCCCTTCCCTGCCTCCTTCTGGTGAGCCCTGATCCTGTCCCTGCGGTGCCTGGCCTGCCCCCCGTATGCCCCTCCGAGGGGATTGTCCCTGGCTTTCATCAGTGCAGGCATGCGTTGGGTGACATCTGCCACTGTCACCCTGTTTTGACTTTCAAGTTGGACTGGCCATTGGCCTTTGTTAACATTTGTGCTGGACATCAACTGTTAGACCCACATATGCTGAATAAAGCACCTTTCTGTTCTCTAGTGCTTTTGCTTCTGATGTACATGTTGTTGATGATGCTAACCATGCCCTTGCTGCAGTGATGGTGATATTTGGTCTCATTATAATGAAGTGTTACTGTGCAGGAACACATGTGGTCCAGGGGGAATGTGTCCTATCCTGTGGTGTATCCATGTCATCCTTAGCAGCATCTGAGGGTGTCATGTGTTCAATATTTGGCAATGGGATTTCCTACTTACATTAGCAATTTCACATCTGTGGCTTCCACCCCTGCACATCTGTTGTGCCTGCCATTGTTCAATTAGTCTACTTCCCTGACCGTGTGGCCATCTCCACTGGACATGCAGGTTTGGGCATCAATGGGGAAGGACTCATCTGTGTTGTCAGTGCAACATTGCTATACAAGTGTGTTGGATCAGTGCTGATGATTTCGTTGGCACTCCCATGACCAGGCTGATGTGACGGGAGCATTCATTTGGTGCTAATTGTTGAGTGTGTGACCAAGTGCTCAGCTGACATGATGGAGCCCTACTGAGGCAACATATGGCACAGCTTTCCTCACACAGGAGTGGAGTCCCCTCATGGCAGTGTGTACTCCTGTGACATTGCCTGCGCCCAAGGTGTGTGTTATATGAGCATGTCTGTGTGTTCACTTCCGTTTAGCTGTGCATGCTGGGATCCCTAGTGTTGTACCTGGTTGTGATGCTTGCTAAGTTGACCTATGTACCCTCCAAATCTTCAACCCTGGATTCTCTGTGATGTGGGTGCATGGCACATTACTGGTCATCAGGGTGTCACCCATAGGTGTGTTTGCTGTCAGGGCTGAGTTTGTGTGCAGACGCAGATGGGTCACAGTCAGGATTCCCCTTGGCACTTGTTGTTTTCACCTGTCATGTGATTTCCAGTTTGTGTTATCTTTCAGTGATTGTGATACGTTGTGTGTGTGACTGCTGGCACTCCTCAGGGTCCGGGCTGCAATGTTGGTAGTTGTCTATGTGTGTTCTTTGTGGGTGTCCTTGGCTTCTTCATTGGTGTGTGACTGTGGCTGGGATCCCATTGGTTGGTGTGGTATTGCCGTCATGTCCATGTACAGCGTAGTGTGCAGTGTGTCAGACATTCAGGAGTCTTGTTGAGTGGCCATGTGTGATGTGTTTCTGCACCTTGGTTCCCACCCACCACCCTGGGATTGTCATGGGTGCATGTGCAATGTCACCAGTGCATGTGTGCTTCACTGCTGCACATTGTTGGAGGTCGAGGTGTGTGGTGTTGAGTGTGTGCAGATGAGAGTTGTTGCCCAGCTAGACCCCTGCCTCCATGTTGGCCTTGGCTTACTGGCCGTGCTGATTGATTTGTGCTTGTGTAGGTGTGATGGTAGTTTGTTGCTCAGGACACATGACTGTGGTTCACAGTGTGAACGACATCTAGCTTTGTCATCACAGTGGGATTGTAATGCAGCCCAGGGTCACCACATTGTGGGGACCCTGGGGGTAGTGCTGTGGTGTGTCTGTGTCTTGCTGTGTCAGTTGCTGTTCCTACATGCTTGTGTGACATGTGTGATTTGTGCTCCCTCTCATCTGACAATGCCTGATTGCCCACATAGGGTATTTGGATCCATGAGTTACCTTTGTGTGGCACTGTATGCACATCTGTGTAATTGGTATTCAGGCCTCCTCATGTGTTGTGTGGTTGCCTGGGGACACTGGCACCCCCCTCACCTGTTATGTTTGATGTGCAGTGTGGGTCTGCCTGTTTGTGTTTGTGCATCTGCACCACTGCATTGGCATATCTTTGGTGTGCCATTGGCTGTATGTTGTTTGGTGGGTTTCCCCTGCTGTCCCTGGGACTCCTAGGTCACCGGTCAGCACAATGATCATGGTTTGTGTGTCCCATTGCTGCCATGGTATGGTTTCTGTTCACCTCACATCTACAGTCTCCACAGGGTATCTGCATTTGTGTGCCCATTGGTGCAAATTTGTGGGTCTGCATTCTGATGGTCACTTCTGTCATTGTGTCATTGATGAATGTTGACAATGTCAGCCCCCATGGGTGTTGTTTGTCTGCACATGGCCAAAGGTATGTCTTATTTGCACTGCATTATTTGCCTCCCCAATCTATGTTGCAATGGGACACATGCACTACTTTGCCACTGATGTGTTTTATGTTCTGTGACCAGGAATCATCCATGCAGTTTGGCAGTTGCAGCTTTTTCTTTGTCAACACTTGCATTTTGGTCACTGTGATGATCGGGGTTTGGACCCCATTGCCACAATGTTCAAGATGTGATTCAGCCATGGACCCCACACTTACCTTTTGGTCACTGTGATGATGGGGGTTTAGGCCCCATTGCCACAATGTTCAAAATGTGCTTCAGCTATGGAACCCACACTTCCCTTTTGGTCACTGTGATGATGGGGGTTTAGATGCCATTGCCACAATGTTCAAATTGTGCTTCAGCTATGGAACCCACACTTCCCTTTTGGTCACTGTGATGATGGGGGTTTAGACCCCATTGCCACAATGTTCTGAATGTGCTTCAGCTATGGGCCCCCACACTTACATTTTGGTCACTGTGATGATGGGGGTTTGGACCCCATTGCCACAATGTTCAAGATGTGCTTCAGCTATGGACCCCACACTTACCTTTTGGTCACTGTGATGATGGGGGTTTAGACTCCATTGCCACAATGTTCTGAATGTGCTTCAGCTATGGACCCCACACTAACATTTTGGTCACTGTGATGATGGGGTTTTGGACCCCATTGCCACAATGGTCATGGCCTGCTTGCATTGTGGGGGCCACACACATATATGTGTGGCACATGTGATAGGGGGTCACATTGTATGTTCAAAGTCATGTTCAGTGTTGTAGCCATTTGACGCAGTCTACACACGCTTGTCATGGTGTTGGGGGATGTCTTTTTCTTGCATTCCCTAGGTTGTGGTGTGCTGGTTGTGTCATGCATTGTCCATCCTATGAGTGGGGGTGGTGTTGGTGGTAGGCATCCAGCCCCCCATGGGTAGAGGTGGTAGTAGTGGTAGGCATCTGGCACCTCCATGGGTAAGGGTGGTAGTAGTGAAAGGCATCCAGCACCCCATGGGTAGAGGTGGTAGTAGTGGTAGGCATCTGGCACCCCTGGGTAAGGGTGGTAGTAGTGACAGGCATCCAGCCCCCCATGGGTAGAGGTGGTAGTAGTGGTAGGCATCTGGCACCCCATGGGTAGAGGTGGTAGTAGTGGTAGGCATCTGGCACCCCTGGGTAAGGGTGGTAGTAGTGACAGGCATCCAGCCCCCCATGGGTAGAGGTGGTAGTAGTGGTAGGCATCCACCACCCCCTGGGTAAGGGTGGTAGTAGTGACAGGCATCCAGCACCCCATGGGTAGGGGTGGTAGTAGTGACAGGCATCCAGCACCCCATGGGTAGAGGTGGTAGTAGTGGTAGGCATCTGGCACCCCCTGGGTAAGGGCGGTAGTAGTGACAGGCATCCAGCCCCCCATGGGTAGAGGTGGTAGTAGTGGTAGGCATCCAGCCCCCCCTGGGTAAGGGTGGTAGTAGTGACAGGCATCCAGCACCCCATGGGTAGAGGTGGTAGTAGTGACAGGCATCCAGCACCCCATGGGTAGAGGGTGGCAGTAGTGACAGGCATCCAGCACCCCATGGGTAGAGGTGGTAGTAGTGGTAGGCATCTGGCACCCCATGGGTAGAGGTGGTAGTAGTGGTAGGCATCTAGCACCCCCTGGGTAAGGGTGGTATTAGTGACAGGCATCCAGCACCCCATGGGTAGAGGTGGTAGTAGTGACAGGCATCCAGCACCCCATGGGTAGAGGTGGTAGTAGTGGTAGGCATCTGGCACCCCCTGGGTAAGGGTGGTAGTAGTGACAGGCATCCAGCACCCCATGGGTAGAGGTGGTAGTAGTGGTAGGCATCTGGCACCCCCTGGGTAAGGGTGGTAGTAGTGACAGGCATCCAGCACCCCATGGGTAGAGGTGGTAGTGGTGGTAGGCATCTGGCACCCCTGGGTAAGGGTGGTAGTAGTGACAGGCATCCAGCACCCCATGGGTAGAGGTGGTAGTAGTGGTAGGCATCTGGCACCCCATGGGTAAGGGTGGTAGTAGTGACAGGCATCCAGCACCCCATGGGTAGAGGTGGTAGTAGTGGTAGGCATCTGGCACCCCATGGGTAGTGGTGGTAGTAGTGACAGGCATCCAGCACCCCATGGGTAGAGGTGGTAGTAGTGGTAGGCATCCAGCCCCCCATGGGTAGGGGTGGCAGTAGTGACAGGCATCCAGCACCCCATGGGTAGAGGTGGTAGTAGTGGTAGGCATCTGGCACCCCATGGGTAGGGGTGGTAGTAGTGGTAGGCATCTGGCACCCCCGGGTAGGGTGGTAGTAGTGACAGGCATCCAGCACCCCATGGGTAGAGGTGGTAGTAGTGGTAGGCATCCAGCACCCCCATGGGTAGGGGTGGCAGTAGTGACAGGCATCCAGCCCCCATGGGTAGAGGTGGTAGTAGTGGTAGGCATCTGGCACCCCCTGGGTAAGGGTGGTAGTAGTGGCAGGCATCCAGCACTCCCATGGGTAGAGGTGGTAGTAGTGACAGGCATCTGGCACCCCATGGGTAGAGGTGGTTGTAGTGGTAGGCATCTGGCACCCCCTGGGTAAGGGTGGTAGTAGTGACAGGCATCCAGCCCCCATTGGTGAAGGTGGTAGTAGTGGTAGGCATCTGGCACCCCTGGGTAAGGGTGGTAGTAGTGGTAGGCATCCAGCCTCCCATGGGTAGAGGTGGTAGTAGTGACAGGCATCTGGCACCCCATGGGTAAGGGTGGTAGTAGTGACAGGCATCCAGCCCCCATGGGTGAAGGTGGTAGTAGTGGTAGGCATCTGGCACCCCTGGGTAAGGGTGGTAGTAGTGACAGGCATCCAGCACCCCATGGGTAGAGGTGGTAGTAGTGGTAGGCATCTGGCACCCCCTGGGTAAGGGTGGTAGTAGTGGTAGGCATACAGGCCCCTATGTGTATGTGTGGCATTGGTGAGGGCCATCCCGCCCCTATGGTGCTACTGTTGCTGGTGTAGGTATTTCTGCATCCCTCTGTGTGTGATGTGTCGGGTACGTGTAGTTTGTTTTTGTTGTTGGTGTCTGACTTACCTTCTGCGCCGTACGCGTCCGTGCCTGTTCTGGTAATAGAGGTAGAATATTGGTAGGATCGGTACGAAGGGATTCATGGTTGGTTCGTCTCGTTCGTCTTTCTCTTTGCTTCGCCTCGTCCTCGTCGCTGGAGTGTTCTCTCGTAGCCGTGGATCGTGTTGTGGCGCAAATCGGAGCTTATGTGCGCCTCGCCCGGATGCTTTGACGTGCCGTGCGTAGCGACGGGTTCGGCGCGTACGGAATGCGCATCGTACAAGTCCGGCCGGACGGGGCTGCATTTTTGCTTCCGTGCGGCTCGATTCTACGATTCCGGATCCTGCTCGGTCGGGGAACAGGACCTGGATTGGGTGAGTACGACTGGGTCGGAATCTATGCTGTAGTGTGCATCGTACTTGCTCGTTCGGAATAATGTGCGGATCGGTCGGGAAACAGGCATTCGCATGGCTTTTTTCCCGACCGAATGGTGTTAGGTGCGTCTCCGACCGAGATCGGAATCGGCCCCTTTGTCTCTCTTACATCTAGCTGTAAATGGGCTTTCTACTTCTTCTTCATTCATGACTATTTGGCCGATTTACAGAACTAATCTGAGACAAAATCCTAAACTTACTACTTTTGGTATTCACAGAAGGCACTTATGATTTTTGGTATTCACAGAATGCACTTACGACTCCTAACTTTACGTCCGCACTCGGGCTGGAATTTCTGCACCCGGACCATACTCTCCGCACCCGGACCGTACTCTCCGGCTTGGGCCGGACTCTCCGGCTAGGGCCATACTCTCCGGCTCGAGCCGTAATCTCCGGCTGGGGCCGGAGAAAGTGTAATCAATGGGCCGGATTAGGAATGTGTGATAAATGGTAGAGGAGGTCATGAAAAACAGTTTGGGCAGGGAAAAGGGTACAGCCAGACACTACATCATAACCCAGAAAAGTTTTCTCCTTTGCATCATGGTACATGCAGTGAGGTACAATTTGCGCTCCCCTCAGTGTTGACTGCGGTGTCAACACTACAGTCAAGACTAAGGGGCGCGCCTCCTCTACCATTTATCACACATTCCTAATGTTCCTTTTTGTAAAAATTGCAATCCGGCCCATTGATTACACTTTATCCGGCCCCAGCCGGAGATTACGGCTCGAGCCGGAGAGTACGGCCCTAGCTGGAGAGTACGGTCCAGGTGCGGAGAGTACGGTCCGGGTGCGGAGAGTACGGTCTAGGTGCAGAGAGTACGGTCTGGGTGCGGAAATTCTGGCCCGAGGGCAGACGTAAAGTTAGGAGTCGTAAGTGCATTCTGTGAATACCAAAAATCGTAAGTGCCTTCTGTGAATACCAAAAGTAGTAAATTTAGGATTTTGTCTCAGATTAGTTCTGTGAATTGGCCCCTATGTATTTCTTTTTATACACTAATCAATTTTGCTGGTTTATTTATGCTTGTTCTTTGATGATTTTCACTATTTATAAGATTTTGCTATATTTTAACAGCTGTTATTATTTGCATCAAAGTTATACAGTTTTTAATGCATTATAGATGGCTTTAAGAATTATATCTTGGAATGTTAGTGGTTTAGGTTCTCCTATAAAACGTCAGCGTACTAACACATATTTCTAATTTAAACTGTGATATTGCTTTACTGCAAGAAATTCATATTCTGGAGAAAGAAATATCTAAACTTAAACGACAATGGGTTGGCCATGTTTTTGCTTCTCCTGGCACCGGAAAACGTAATGCAGTAGCCATTTTATGTCACAAACATTTAGATATACAAGTACAAGTGCTAACGCAAGATACTGATGTGATGGGTAGATGGGTTTCTATTTCTTTGTTGATTAATAAAATCCCTATGACTATTTTTAACCTTTATGCACCCACTTCCC
Organism: Calotriton arnoldi; assembly: GCA_963921515.1. Taxonomy (NCBI): domain Eukaryota; kingdom Metazoa; phylum Chordata; class Amphibia; order Caudata; family Salamandridae; genus Calotriton; species Calotriton arnoldi. Next base: position 191,070 of record CAWUFW010006146.1, read on the forward strand.
AGACAGCTCCTTTTGGCCTGAAATCCTTTCCAAATTAGTGACTTACAAGGATGATTATTTATTAGTAGGTGGCAATTGTAACATGGTCTTTGATTCCATTATTGACCGTAATTCAAAATCTAAATTCATTCCTTCTCACATGCATTCTCAGTTTACATTCCTCCCAATCTCAATTAGATTATTTGTTCCTTTCTAAATCATTTGCACAGCATATTACGCATTCGGATATAGGTTCCATATTAATTTCGGATCATGCCCCTGTCATTTTGGATTTGGATCTTTTTCTGCCTACTCAAGGTACTAGAATGTCGAGATTTAATAATTTCCTTCATTGGATCCCAATTTTACTCAAAGGTTTAAATCTTTTGCCAATACCTTTTTTCTCGAAAATGAGAACCCGAACACCTCTTCCCAGATTATATGGGACACCTTTAAAGCTGCCTCTAGAGATTTCATTATTTCTTTTGTATCTCATAAAAAGAAAGCCTCGTTGAATTCATTGAAATTAGTTGCAGCATGTATTAAACACTTAGAAAATTCTTATTATCAGACAAATTCTAAAACTTGCTTAGAGGAACTCGTTAAATCCAAATGTGCCTTTAATAAATTATCTTTAGAAAATGGCAATTAATTTTTACTCAAAGCTTCTGCCAAATACTATGGTGGTCAGAATAAAGCTGGTAAACTTCTGATAAATTACCTCAAAGTTAAAAAGAAATGCACCAAGATTGATTCTATCCTCACCTCTACTAATCGCATGGTTTATAAAAATGAAGACATTTGATCAGAATTTACACATTTCTTTCAGAATCTATATACTCCGGACTCTCCTACTCTTCAAGAAGATATTCTTCAATATCTCTCTTCTATTACTCCTCCTTCTCATCCTAATATAGATTATTCAATGTTAGAAGAAGACATTCGAACTTAGGATGTTTCTAATGCCATACGTACTATAATAAACGTGGTAAAGCGACAGGTCCCAATGGCTTTACTATTGAATTTTATTCTCATTTCTCTAATCTTCTTATTCCCAAACTACATCAACTATTTCTCTTTTTTTAATCTTCTCAAAAATCTAGTGTTTCTTTTCAGGATGCCTTAATGTGTCTTCTTAACAAGGACAATAAGGATCATACATTGTGTAAAAATTATAGGCCCATTTCTTTAATGTAGATTATAAAATATTTGCCAAATGTTTGGCTCTTCGTTTAGAATCCTTATTACCTCAGTTGATTGATCAAGAACAATGTGGTTTTATTAAGGGTAGGCATATTTCAGATAACACTAGATTATTTTTTAATGTCCTTAGCAAATCCAAATCTTATAAACATTCTTTAGCAGCTATCTCTGTAGACGCTGAAAAGGCGTTTGATCGTGTTAGCTGGCCTCTTTTTTTACTGTATCCTGGTTTGGTTTTAGTCCTACTTTTATTAATTATGTTTCTTTGTTGTATTTCTCTCCTACATCTGCTATTTTAGTTAACGGTCTCCTCTTTCCATCTTTTTCTCTATATCGAGGTGTTCGACAAGGCTGCCCTCTTTCTCCTCTTTTGTTTCTTCTTGCCCTTGAACCTTTTTTGATAAAAAAAATGTGTGTAAACTCCCAAATTAAAGGCTTTCGAATTTGGTGATAATCAATTAAAACTTTCAGTTTATGTTGACAATATTTTACTTTTATCTTACATCCACAAACTTCGCTACCAGCTTTTTTATCAGTGGTAATTCATTTCGCCTCTGTGTCAGGGTAGAAATTAAATGCCGACATGTGTGAAATTCTTCTGTTAAATAAATTATGATTTCTTGCAGATTTGATTTCTTCTAATTTTAGTTGGAATTCAGATAAAATCAAATATCTTGGTTTATGGTTTAAATCTTCTCTCAAAGACACTGTATCCCTTAACTTCAAAGAATTACAAGCAACATTGAAATCTCTTACGTCCAGATGGAATCCGTTATTTTTATCCTGGTGGGGCCGCCTAGATACAATAAAGATGATGCTAGTTCCTATAATACTCTTTTATCTGTCTAATAGTCCTATAAATATTCCTAATTCTCAATATAAGAAAACATATTCTATTTTATCTAAATTCTTATGGAATAACAAAAAAGCTCGTATGTCTCTTCATAAACTCAAAAGACCTAAACATTTGTGGGGAGTTCATTTTCCAGATTTTCATTCCTACCATACAGCTTTTTCCCTCAAACAATCTTCTTTGTTGCTCTGATGATATATTAAACCTACCTATATGGACTAACATTGAAAAATCCTTTACCATTTTCTTTTAAAGAATTTCTATCTCTTACACATAGACCTCTGTCATTATCCCTTCCTAGTTTCAATAATATATGTAAAATTCTCCAACCTATTTTCATTTCTTATCAAAATGCTAAGGATCAATTTTTGTAGTCCTCAATATGGTACAAAGAATATCTTAAAATTAATCACAAATTCATATTCTGGAAGGAATGGCATGTTAAAGGAATTCGTTGGATTTATCAACTTTTTCATGAAGATATTTGTATACCTTTTACTACTGCTCAAACTCGTTTTTCCTTACCTTCCTCCTGTGAATCTAATATATAAATAATTCTTTAATTTCAGTGAGACAATCAATTTATAATCAACTTTTGCATACTTACAATTCCACCTCCTCCAATCCTACTATACTTTCGCTTTTAGCTACGTCTCCTTCTGCATCTCAATTATATAAATATTTAACTTCTTTTCCAGATATTCGAAGTAAAACAGAGGAGGAACTCTCTTGGGAATCTGATTTGCAAACTTCCTTTTCCATTTCCATTTGGAATAAAATCTGGACTAAAATAAGAAAATCTTCTAGAGCAGCTAATACTATTCAAACATTATTTTTCATTTACAATAGGCTTATGTACACTCCTGTTTCATTATATAAAATAAACTCTACTCTCTCTTCTTCTTCTTGGTCATATAATGCTAATTCAGCAGATCTGAAACATATGCTTTTTGAATGTCCTCATATTTATAATTTTTGGTTACAAGTCTGGCAACAGATCAATTACATTTTTCACACACAAACCCCTTTTCACTTTGTTAATATTTTTCTAGGCAGTGTTTCTGAAGATTGGGCCTCACATTCTAGTAACTTTCACATAATAGATTTAATAATAGCAGTTGCTTTTCAACAGATTACCAGGGCTTGGAAGTATTGTACTAAGGTGTCGTACGAAGCCTGGTGGTATGGTATCTGTTATAATCACAGATTGGATAGGGCATTTGTTTCTCCAATCTCTCTTGCTATCAAGCAAGATTTTCTATGGTTACCCATAATTAATTTTTTAGATATATCTGCAAATACAACAATTTTCATTACCTCCGAATTGAAGAAGTACCTAAACCCCCATGAATACTTTTTATAGTGTATTTATTGTAATTACTATTCATTTTTGTTTCTTCTTACTCTCTGCTTTACAATAATTATTATACAGTGGTTATGTTTATTATAACTATATACGGTTGTCATTTTTTATTTTTCTTTCTTGCCTTTATTCCTTTTTTACTTTGCTTGTCTAGTGATTTAACAGTTTTGTATGCATGGATTTTATCTTGTGTTTTTTCACATTATATTTTTTCATTTATACATAAAATCTTTTCTTTAAACTAAAAAAGAAGACCTGTGGACCATTATATCATAATGCACTATGTGGCCATCGCAGTTAAGACCACTCCAACTGATGCAACTAACGGGGTCCTCAATGGCTCAGCCCTCTCGTTTGCACTTTTCCTTGTATATGTGAAACCTCTACCCACCCACCTGAAGTAACCTGGGGGCATATTTATAAGCCCCTATCGCCACCACACCGCCACGTTTAGTGATGTTGTGATGGCAATAGCAACTTTGCCTTATTTACAAGGCAGCGTTAAGCCACTTAATGTGGCTTAACGCTGCCTTGTAAATAAGGCCCCCTTTCACGCTGTATTTAGCATGAAAGGGGCGAGTAATGGGTGTTGTGATGGGCGTTCCACCGCAATACCCATTTATTTTGAGGCTGTCTCCTATTTACAAGGGCAGCGTAAATAGGAGGCAGCGCCAAAATTAAGACCAGGGTAAACCTGGTCTTAAACAGGCGAAATGAGGAGAAACGCTTTATTTCTCCTCGTTTTTGCTGTTTCAATGTGTGCTGCCTTGTGCAGCACACATAGAAACAGGCAAAGGACCTTCCTGCACATAAACAATCATTTTTAAAAAATGCCGTTTTGCAACATCTATGTGTGCTGCATTAAGCAGCACACATAGAAGTTACAAAACAGCATTTCAAGATTGTTTATGTGCAGGAAGGAGGACCTTCCTGCACCGGCTTTTACATAAGGACACTAACGAGGTTCTCTCTTTTCCTAGCGGAATGAGACAGAAAGCTACCATTGCCAGAGCAATGGATGGGTCCCTGATCTGGAACTAACTCTCTCATGAGTCATAAAAATAGCCCAATCCTATTCTGTTTGGATCAATGGGCTCAAAATATTGTCCAATAAAGAAACATCAACTTATGGATAACACTATCGGTTTAGGGACCACATAACAAATTCAGCTTTGGGTGCAAATTAGTCAAAAACAGTGATTGAAGTGGAAACCTCGTTGGCACTGCGTGTTTCCTGTTGATCTTGAATTTGTTGATGACCACCTTTCTAAGGGGCCAGGCAAAATTAGCTGTTTTGCAAATCAGGGGACATAAAGGAGTGATGCAGGCAGAGACCATGCTCGTAGAACAAGTATGTCTCAGTTCTCATTTCTTTTTACTATGACATTAGTCACTGATAAAGGGGCAATGGACACTGTCTAAAAAGACACTACTAATTGCTTCACTACACCTCAAAGTGACACACAAAAGGACAACTGGTGCTGGAAATGGGCTAACATCCACCCTGTACCCCACAAGAGTATATGGTGTGATTGGCTGGCTGTAGTCCGAATAATCAGGAATCAGGGGCACCTTTAGGTAGGGTGATAGTGACTGGCCCACTATGGCATGGCATGTCAAAATGCCATTTTACCATTCTATTATGGTAAGGTGGGGAGGGTGAGCCACAATCCAACAGCCGCATATGCAGACATTGGCTGCATAAGTGGCCTGAAACCAGTGCCAGACAAAAATGTTGCATTTCTGAAATATGTTAATAGCTGATATTTGAGTGATAATTCATTCTGAGTTCATTAGGCATACTTCTAATCTTTGTTTCTTAGTACGGGTGACCACTTCCTGCTATTGTTTTTAGATATATATATTATCTGTTTTGTTAAAGCATATTATTATTACTTCTGTCTTAAGAATAAGCATTTGTCTTGCTCTGCTTTCAATGGTCTGTGACTGTAAGACTTAGATAACTTTTGATGCTCCATATTGCCTCTTCAAAGTAGATTCTTGGTCATTACATATGAGGGCATATTATTTACAAGCCCCTATCACCACAGGAACGTCACTTTTATCGACGTTCCTGTAGCGATAGGGGCTTTGCCTTATTCACAAGGCAGTGTTAAGCCACTCAACATGGCTTAACGCTGCCTTGTAAATAAGGCACCCTTTCACACTATACTTACCGTGAAAGGGGTAGGCAATGGGTGTTGCGGTGGGCGTTCCGCCGCAACACCCTTTGATTCTTATTTATTTATTTGTATAGCGCAACTACTACCCTAGCGCCCTTTGACGCTGCCCCCTATTTACAAGGGTGGCGTAAATAGGAGGCAGCGCCAAAATTAAGACCAAAACAACCTGGTCTTAACAAATTGCCATTAAAGATTGTTTAGGTGCAGGAAAGGACACCTTCCTGCACATAAATAATCATTCCCCCCAACACAGGCACACTTGCACTATCGTGCAAGGGTGCCTGCGTTGGCTCTAGGCAGCTGAAATTAGCACCAGCGCAGGGGGAAATGCAGGGCTGCACCGTATTGTTGTAAATACAGTGCAGCTGTGTGTTTCAGAAGTGGTGGAGCACGACGTTAAGCCAAGAATGCTAACACCGCTCTCCTTCACTTCTTTGTAAATATGCCCCATGGGGAATGTACTTAGGAGGCATAGTATTCAAAATTATGTTTAAGAATATGCTATATACAGCTTGAAAAATTAAATGATAATTCATATAAAACTGCATAATCAAATTATTGAATGTCCTGTAATATCAATTCACTTCTAGCTTATTTTCTGGGGAATTGTTCTGAGAATTCCACTATGTTGCTACAGTTTCTCCAGATTTCCAGATTACTACAAACTAAAGGATCAAGGAAGCAATAATTCTGTAAAAGTGGGGCACTGGCAGGAATCATGAGCAAATCATGTCTGGGTGTCAGGTGACAAATCATAACCCTAGTCAACTAAAGAGCAGATTTCTGGGCTTTTTCCAAAAAGGAGGAATGGGAGCAGCACCAACTGGTTGCAGGTATTGTTGATTCCTAAGGAATCAGCGCAGAATCTCTGAGTACACACTGGGTTGTTCCCAGGCAGTACTCAACAAAGCACAAATGGAGACCAAAAGTAGACATAGGATATCATTGCACCCCCAGTGCAAACCAGACACCCTGAGAAGGGATCAGTTTATCTCTAAATAGATCATCAGGCAGCTGCCCAGCAGAACCACAGTGGGATGAAACTGTAACGGTGTCTCTGATTTGCAGGTTCATGGGCAACTCCAGACACAGATACGCCAAATGACATTGACCCGTGTAGTGGAACTAGAAATTCCTTAAGCATGCTGTGTCTTGCAGAGTAAAGTATACAAGAAGTGATGTATGTAATGCTTGAATTAATCTCAGCCACTGGTAATACTGGGGCTGCATCCCAATCCATCATTATTTTGCACACCATGGCACCTCAGTTTGGACCCAGCTATATGCAAATCAGTCTTGGCCCAGCTCCAATGGGAATAGTCCAGCCAGAACACCAAGTTAGGTCCTCCCTGAACCAGCACACAAGCAACCCAGGACCGGTTTCACCCTTGTATGGGTTCATCAGCCGGGTATAGCTTGGTTCCAATGACACAATGTGCATGGGACTCACGTCTGGGCATACTTGTCCCACTTAGGGCAACATACTAAAGTACACAAAAAGTGTCCTTGCAGAGAACATAAATCACACACTATCCTGTCTCCATGCACATCATATGTGAGACCAAACGCATGCCATCAGCTAATTACATACTTGTAGTGGGTGTCAAAGATCCCACTTGTGGGAGAACAAGCAGATTTGACTGGAGTGATGAGGTTGCAATAGACCTTACCCCACCAGATATAAACGTAAACAGTCATCTGTCCTTAACTGTTAATTCACCTACCACTAACTGTTTATCTCCCAATTGCCATATTTGAGCAAGTAGTGGCCACCCTCTGTTCTGGGTGGAGGTGTACAATTTCAGTGTACCATCTGGTCAGCAGATTCCGGTATTCTGCAGGGGATACAAAAAAATAGAGCATCTTCAATAGAGTCCAAACTGTCAAATTTACTGATTGAAAAGCTATGAGTATGATGGAGAAGGATTTTTGCGAATAAAATCTTGCTTGAATAAATCTGCTCATAAGTGTGTTATTAAGAAAACAAATGGCTCGAGACGCGCGAGCGCGCTATTCAAGATGGCCGCCCCCCGGTGAGCTCTCTCCGCATCGGCACTCAAACGACGGTTTTTTCAGCATTTCTTGGCCAGACTTTTGCTTAATATTGTTGTCTGGAGAATTTTGCTTACCGGTGAGGAGTTTTTCCGGTCCCACAGCTTATTGGAAGGGGTGTTTCTTGTTTCCTGGTTCCTCTCTGACCTCTTCAGTCAGGTACAGCCCAGAATTCCTGTCAAGGGGGCGGAGTATTACACTGGGAAAGGGCGAGGCTTCGGCCTGGTCACTCCCATAGGCAGTTTTAGCTGCTGCACCTCTCTTTTTGAAGGAATTTCTTTATTGTTAATTCTCTCCTGCATATTTGTTTCTTTTTGACTGCTGAAATTTATTTTAAGCAATATGGAGACCAAAAATATGCAGGTGCAACATAATAAAAGGAAACAAAATATTTCTCCTCCTCCTGTTAAATCTAAAGTGGTGGAGTCTGCTGAACCGTCTTTGTCTTTGCTATTTGATGAGATTCAGGCAATTCCCTCTTCCACTGATACTATTGCGTCAGAAATTAAGAACTTGCGAAAAGATGTGGCTAGTATGTCAATGAAAATATCTGACAATGCAATTAAAATCCAAGACAATAAAGTCAAAATTGATTCTTTCTCACCACTCGTGGCTAAGATATGTCCTATGTCTAACCTTCTTCTTGATTTGGAAAATCGTAACAGACAATATAACCTGCGTATTTTTAATTTACCTGAAGATGCAGAAGGTAATGACTGCAGGGTATATTTGGAGAACCTACTACCTGGTCTTTTTGCGTATAAAATTCCCTGAGAAATTTGAAATTGATAAAGCGCACAGGATTCCTTCTCATCGTAATCCGCATCTTACCAAACCGCGACAACTGATTTTTAAAGTCTTACGCAACCATCATTTAGTCTTGATAAGGAAAGCGGCACATGAGATTCCCTCATTAATGGTGAATGGCAATAACATTTTCATTCACCAGGATTTTGCTAAAGAAACTGTTAAGACTAGCAAAGAATTTACTGACATTCGCCCACGGTTACGAAGTCTTGGATTTAAATATGGTCTTTTTGATCCTTCAACAATGCGAATCTGGAAGGACGGCTTTTCAAAATCCTTTCAACGACCTGAAGGCCTGCGGACTTTTTTGGATCAACATTCCCAGCTTCCTATGGATACACATGAGTCTGCTACTTGATTATGAATGTATTAGTTTTTCTGGCTAACCTAATTGTTTAATTCTTTACAGGGCTCTAATGGGTCGGTCATGCTTGCAAAGCGTGTGTGCGTTTCAAGATTGTTAGATATGTTATGTGTTGTCATTTTCTATGTTTTGTACGTATCTTTCTTTTCTTTTTCTCCCTACTGTCTTTTTCTAGAGCTACTTCTTTTCCTTTTATGCTTCAAACTTTATTTCCTCTTCTTTCTATTTTCCCTATCTCACTATGGCTAACATTAATAATTTTAAGCTTGTTTCATTGAATGTTAAGGGTCTAAGGCATCCTGTGAAACGTACAAAAATTTTAGATTATTTAGGTAGCCATAAAGCAGATATCTGCTTCATTCAAGAGACACATATTGAAGATAAAGTGTTAGCTTTTATGAAGAAAAAGTGGATTGATTCTATTATTTCTTCTCCCGTGGTAGGCAAAAAAAATGGTGTTGCTATCATTTTCGCAAAACGATTGCATTTTCAAAAATTAAGTAAATCCATAGACACAGATGGTAGATATATTGTAGCAAAAGTTAAAATTCAAGATACAGTTATGTTTTTAATTAATGTATATGGACCAACAGTTGATGACCCTAATTTTTGGTCTATTCTAAACACTGAAGTTCTCAAGTTGGGTAATGTCCCACTTATAGTTGGACGAGATTTCAACCTTGTACATGACCCTTTATTAGATAGATCATCTCACACTAAATTTAGTCCACCAAAAGCATTTTTTACTGTAGAATCTTTTTTTAAAACAACTAAGGGGCCGATTCCGATTCGGGCCGGAAAACGTACCGACCGACTCGGAGCCGGAATTAATTCCGACCGACACGTACCTGTGCAGCCCGACCCGCCAAGTACGATGAGAAGCGAGCAAAACCCGACCGACTCGTACGGAACACAAGCCGAAGGACCGAGTCGCGCGGAAAACAGCAAACCGGCCGGAAAAACACGCGATTCGAACCGACCGACTCGCACCCGGAACAATAACGAATGAGACGTACCCACGGACTCCCACCCGCCAAGTACGATGCAAGGCGTGGAAAACACGACCGAGTCGCACGGAGGACAAGCTGTACGACCGACACGCATACAAAACTGCGAGCCGAAGCAACCCAAAACACCGTGACCGACGCGTACGCAGCATAGAAAACAGCACAAACACAGCGTGAGCGAAACGGACGAGCCCGTACGAGACAACTGCAGGGTCCGACTCGGTCACAAGAACGTCTCCTACATGCACGAAAAGTACAAAGGGAAAATACACAAAAAAAGGCCAAACAAGCAATTACAAAGCCAATAAATACTGGGGGGGAGGGGCAGGGAACAAAGACACACCCACAACTCCACCCATATAAAGGACTAAATCCCTACCATGATCCTTTGCAAATTCAAATTACCTGCCAGCACTCAACAGACAGCAACCACACACCCACAGCTCATCCATCACACAAGCCACACACCATCAGCACCACAACAAATAGAAACCCCACATACACCTAGCAAAACTCACACTCACACACCTTCACCTGCACACCAACACACACATCACTCACCATCACCACCCATCACCATGCCCCCAAAGAAGAATCACAAGTTCCTAGATAGTGAATTGGAAGTCCTGGTAGCTGAGATCCTCAGGGTAGAGCCACAGCTCTTTGGTACACTGGTCCAACAGACACCCATGTCACAGAAAACAAAGATGTGGGAGAGGATCGTCGACAGGGTGAATGCACAATCACCATGTTTGCGCACAAAGACAGACATCCAGAACAGGTGGTATGACGTGCGCAGGAGGGTCAAGGAGCTGCTAAAGAAGGACTACATCTTGAGCCAATACACCGGCAGTGGCCCTCCTGCCAAGCCAGTATACCTCAGGCCCTGGGAGGAGAAGGTGCGGGCCATCCTACCACCAGTGAGCGTCTATGGACTAGAAAACATCCCAGAGCCTGGTGAGTACACAACAAATGTACACAATATTCTGCGACTACACACACACATCACTGTCAAGGGGAGAGTCAAACCATGCACACTTAGCAAATACACAGCAACCAGAACAGAATCATACCAAAATGTGTATGTCACTCAGAGAAACACAACACATGCCATCACAAAGTGACATTTAACTGTGTCATCACATGTACAAACACAACTACAACTACAGCTAGGCAGTGGCACAAATATAACTGACAAACACATCCAGACAAGTAGCCACCACTATAACACCAGCACACAGTGAAGCCCACTGAAAGAAAGGAAATATGTGTATGCTGGGCAAGTCAGTGTAGCCAATAGCATGATGGGAGTTGCAGGCACAGATATTGCTCAGCCCCACAACTGTCCCATCAACACCACCCTGAACTATGCGCACATCACAGGGAGTGGAAAACAACTTACAAGATGGCTGACACTGGCTACTGCTGTGGGGAGCACAAGGCCCTGCTGGGAAATGTGCAACAACCAACAGCAGGACACCACTGACTGACATCCTGAAAGACAACTTGCACTCCCTGCAATGGAAGCACGTTCCATGGTGAGATATCTGGCTGGGTGGGAAGGAGGACTCACAGCCCTGACCATAGTTACCAGCAGCGTTTCTCACACACACCCCTAACACAAACCCCACAAAACTCACCTGGGAGAATGCATTGCCTCACACTCCAATCAAATATCCCACAAAGAACCACAACCCTGGGTCATGCTGAGTGAAGCACAGGGACACACATGGGACTTGTAGCAAAACTAACCCCAGGATAACACTGTCAGCCATCTTGACAGCACAGGCACACAACGCCACAGGGAAGCAGAGTCAAAGGGAAGGAAGCATGGGCATTCTAGGAAGGGGGGGGTGGAGGCAATAGCATGATGGGAGTGGTAGTCACAGCTCAACATCCCCCACCCACATGGCCCAGCAAGCTCACCCTCAAGCAAGCACACCCCACAGAGAGTGGAAAGCCCCATCAAAGATGTCTGACACTAGTGCTCTGTTGTGGGGAGCACAAGGCCCTGCTGGCAACTGTGCAACAACCAACAGCAGGACACCACTGCCAGCCATCTTGCCATTGCTCTCACACTCACACACACTGAAGTCCACCCAAAAGCAAGTAAGTATGGGCATGCTGGGAAGTGGGGTGGAGGCAATAGCATGATGGGAGTGGTAGTCACAGCTCAACATCCCCCACCCACATGGCCCAGCAAGCTCACACTCACGCATGCACACCCCACAGAGAGTGGAAAGCCCCATCAAAGATGTCTGACACTAGTGCTCTGTTGTGGGGAGCACAAGGACCTGCTGGCAACTGTGCAACAACCAACAGCAGGACACCACTGCCAGCCATCTTGCCATTGCTCACACACTCACACACACTGAAGTTCACCCAAAAGCAAGTAAGTATGGGCATGCTGGGAAGTGGGGTCAGGCAATAGCATGATGGGAGTGGTAGTCACAGCTCAACATCCCCCACCCACATGGCCCAGCAAGCTCACACTCAAGCATGCACACCCCACAGAGAGTGGAAAGCCCCATCAAAGATGTCTGACACTAGTGCTCTGTTGTGGGGAGCACAAGGCCCTGCTGGCAACTGTGCAACAACCAACAGCAGGACACCACTGCCAGCCATCTTGCCATTGCTCTCACACTCACACACACTGAAGTCCACCCAAAAGCAAGTAAGTATGGGCATGCTGGGAAGTGGGTTGGAGGCAATAGCATGATGGAAGTGGTAGGCACAGCTCAACATCCCCAACCCACATGGCCCAGCAAGCTCACACTCAAGCATGCACACCCCACAGAGAGTGGAAAGCCCCATCAAAGATGTCTGACACTAGTGCTCTGTTGTGGGGAGCACAAGGCCCTGCTGGCAACTGTGCAACAACCAACAGCAGGACATCACTGCCAGCCATCTTGCCATTGCTCTCACACTCACACACACTGAAGTCCACCCAAAAGCAAGTAAGTATGGGCATGCTGGGAAGTGGGGTGGAGGCAATAGCATGATGGGAGTGGTAGGCACAGATATTGGTCACCCCCACAACTGTCCCATCAACACCACCCTGAACCATGCGCACATCACAGGGAGTGGAAAACAACTGACAAGATGGCTGACACTGGCTACTGCTGTGGGGAGCACAAGGCCCTGCTGGCAACTGTGCAACAACCAACAGCAGGACACCACTGACTGACATCCTGAAAGACAACCTGCACTCCCTGCAATGGAAGCACGGTCCATGGTGGGATATCTGGCTGGGTGGGAAGGAGGACTCACAGCACTGACCATAGTCACAAGCACCTCCCCTCACACCCCCCTCAACACATACTCCACAGAAGCCACCTGGCGGAATGCAATGCCTCCATCCTAACTCAAGGTCCCACAAAGAACCACCACCCTGGGTCATGCTGTGTGAAGCACAGGGACACTCCTGGGACATTTAGCCAAACAACTGCCCGGACAACACTCCCAGCCATCCTGTCAGCACAGGCAGCCCACCCCACAGGGAAGCAGAGTCAAAAGGAACGGAAGTATGGGCATGCTGGGAAGTGGGGTGGAGGCAATAGCATGATGGGAGTGGTAGGCACAGATATTGGTCACCCCCACAACTGTCCCATCAACACCACCCTGAACCATGCTCACATCACAGGGAGTGGAAAATGACTGACAAGATGGCTGACACTGGCTACTGCTGTGGGGAGCACAAGGCCCTGCTGGCAACTGTGCAACAACCAACAGCAGGACACCACTGACTGACATCCTGAAAGACAACTTGCACTCCCTGCAATGGAAGCACAGTCCATGGTGGGATATCTGGCTGGGTGGGAAGGAGGAGTGGATGACAACCAAATACAACCAATGCAGACCATGTACACACCCCAACATTCACATAGAAATGCCCAAATAATGCAGGACAATGTGCTACACCAATATCAACCCCTGACTGTGACAACTTAGGACAATGCATTGTACAGGCCCGCATCCAGAGGCACAGTCACAACTGTTAGGTGTGTCAACCATTGATGCCTGCAGAAACATAACATACATTGTGTGTGACTCCCAAAAACAGGTGATGATGGGGACACAGCAGCAGATGCTGTGGAGTCCTTGTCCCAGGCTCAAGAGGATACGGAGCTCACTGGTGTGGAACAGCCTCTGCCCTCCTCGGATGACGAAGACTTACCTGGCACCTCCGGAGCAAGTCATCATGCAGCACCAGCAGGACCACCAGCTGCACCCCCTGCACCCACCCCTCCAACGACTGTCAACACACATACCACCCCTGCCGACATGGACAGACCAAGGAGCAGCAACACCACCAGCACAGGGACCCTGGACCAACGTGGGGCCATGGACACCACCACCACCAACAACCCACAAGGTGGCCCAGGGTCACCTGTGCCTGCCACCTCAGGTACTGCACATGTCGCCAGGGGTGGTGGGAGGGGTGGGAGACATAGGTCGCTGCTCACAGAGGGGTCTGGACTGCATGATGACCCACAACTGGCACGCATAGCCGATGCGTACCAGTCCAGCACCGGAGAGTTCAGCCAGGTAGTGGGGCTCCTCAGGGACATCAAAAAGCAGCAGGCTGCCCATCATGCCCGCTTGGACTCACACATGTCCCGCGTGGAGTCCAAGTGGGACACACTGCAAGAGATGACGGCGGTGCATAGGGACATATTACAATGCCTCCGCCAGATGAGCTGCAACCAGTCAACACCTCCCTGTGTGCCCACAACATCTGCTGCTGAAACAACTGCAACTGCCACAGGGAGGCAGGATGACTCTGGCGGAGAGTCCCCTGCACCGCAGCAGCCTGCACTTGAGGATCCCCCCCCAAAGAAGAGGGGCCGTCCGAGGAGGGGCAAGTGAGAGGCCGATGGCCATGTGCAACCCCCAGGAAGCCAAAACCTGTTCTGGAGAATAACCTTTGTGCGCAAACTGTTCACCCTGTTGACTGCAACACAACTCTCCCACATGACATGCGGAGCTCAAGTTGGACCAATGTCTCTGATTACTGTCGACTTTACTCTGGACATTTCTGCTACCAGGACTTCCAAATTATCTAGGAACTTTGGATCACAATCACAATGTACAGCACCCAACAACCTGTGCACTATACACACACATGTATGTCAATAAACTCACTTATACACCATACTTGCCTCTGTTGTGATTCCAATGTTGTCTCAGAAGTTGCGATGATGATCGGGGAAATGACACTGTGCATGCTAACTGCTACAGCAAGTACAACACCGGCATGTGAGTCATGGCAACTTCACACATATGGGGGAGGCACACCACCAGGGCTACACAACATATACACACCATGGACTTCTGACTCATCGCCTACACTGGTGTTGCCAGGAAATACGTTGCATTGCACAGACCCAACACCTATTCACAGTCTGTGTTAACTAGCCCACTGGTGCAGTAAGCAAATGTCAGTCAGATGTGTGACCACAGACAACGCACATCACATAGTGAAGCACAGGTTTATTACACATTTGCAACATGTTGAAACCACCACAGATGCAAGGTAATCCCACCTGGCAGCGGGCACATAGTCAACAAGTGTAGAAGGAAGGAAGTCCATGGGTGTGGTGCACATCACCTGTAGGGACACAACAGCTACCACCCGGGAAGTCGAATCACGGTGTTGGGGATCACAGTGTGACCAAACGACTCTGAAAGTACCCTGTGAAGGACAGAAATGACACACAGTCAAAAGTACTGAAGAACAGGACAGAACTGCAATACTCATACCCACCCAGAACCAAGTTAGCATGTCAACACTGTTGGGGAGTACAGACTACCTGCAAGGACACATCGCTACACGCATACAGACATGTAGCCCATGGACACACTCAAACAGCACCAGAGCACCACCAACATATATCATGCAAACTCACATCATTGACATGCCATCTCTGGATACTCACATTCAGCTGAAGAAGTTGGTGATGAGCTGTGTGCGGACATCACCCTCAACATCATCATCATCATCACTGGCATCGTGGTCTAGGCCAGGATCCTCCACAGGTAGCGGACGTTGGTCATCGTCATCCAGAATGAGAGGCAACTCCTTCCGCACTGCCAGGTTGTGGAGCATGCAGCAGACGATGATGATCTTGCACACCTTTGCTGGGGCATATGGGAGGGACCCTCCTGTCTTGTCGAGGCAGCGGAAGCGGCTCTTCAGGAGACCAAATGTCCGCTCAATCACTCTCCTGGTCCGACCATGTGCCTCATTGTAGCGCATCTGGGCTGGTGTCACAGGGTTCCTGAGGGGCGTCAGCAACCACGGCATGTTGGGGTATCCGGAGTCACCTACATACAGACAATTGCACATTAGCAGAGTTGGAAAAGAGGGTGGAACACTACATAGCAGAACACACAAAATGGTACAAAGTCAGTACACACCTACAAGCCAGGCATGCTGGTTCCGCATCTGTGCCATCATCCTCGGGATGCGACTACTCCTCATCACGTACGCATCGTGTGCAGAACCAGGGAAACGGGCACACACGTGTGTGATGCTCATATCTGCAAGACAGACCACCAGTGCATTGACCGAGTGGTAGTGCTTGCGGTTACGGTAGGCCTGCTCTTGGGCCTGTGGTGGTACCAACGCCACATGTGTCCCATCAATGGAGCCAATGACATGCGGCATCCTCCCCAGGGCATAGAAGTCACTCTTCACGCCAGTGAGTCGTTGGAGTCTAGGGAAATAAATGTACTGGTTCAGGTATATCAACATAGCCTCCAAAACATCCCGGAGCACACGGCTGAACATGGTCTGTGACATCCCACCAGCAGTCGCCAGAGTGTGTTGAAAGGTACCAGTGGCAAAGAATTGTAGGGCTGCCATCACCTTCACCTTGGGGGTCAGCGCTGTAGGGTACGGATGGCCAGGTTGCAAATGTGGTGCCAAGCGCACTGCCAAATCCTCAATCAGCTGCCTGGTGAAGCGGTACCGTCGGATGCTGTCCCGTTCCACCATCGTTGCCAGGTCAGGGAATGGTCTATGGACAGCTGGTGCCCTGCAGTGCATAGGTGAAGAAAGCAAGATTGTCAGTCACCCCACAAATGTGGCATTGAACACACTCAACATCACATGATACATCATAATGAGGCACAAGTACATGATGTGTGCAGTTCCGTACGGATATGTATGGCACATACATGGCCAATATCTAACATCACAGTCCAACAAGTGGCATCAAGAAGTCCCAGGTCATGCCATCGGATACCATGAGGCCGTGTCCCAGTACCCATCTCCTGCTGCCAAATAACAAACACACGCCACAGTGACATGTGAGGACTGATGTGCCCCAGGCATCACAGCTCAACGACAGGTAGATTTCCAGGGACCCTGTATTGCCACATGGACACTGGCATGACATGGTGTATCATGTATACACCACAGCAAAACAACCATGACCCCCACAGGTAGTGGTCCGTGTTGCCTCGGCAGGACAGACATGGACGTCTGTGACACACACACGCACAACATCAAAGTCCATGCACAAACAACGTGGATGTGGAGACTGCCTCCCATTGTGCACATGAAATCAGAGACATTGTAATCACAACATGCACACAGACTGTGGAGGACCATCAACATTGTGCCAATGGGTCACCCTGGGTTGAACATAACGTCCCACATGGGACTCAGGGGGTATGTGACATGACATACACATACACCACCGTGAACTGTGACCATGCCACATGCTCAGATATGAACAGTTGCACATCACAGTGGTCCTGTACACGAAACACCAAGGATTCTGTCCCCATAAACACGTGCACAGCCTGGGGGTGGCTGCCCCCAAGTGACACCCACAGAACAACATGTTCACCCCCATACACGGAATAGGTAATGCAGTCTTACATGCCCTAGGATACAGTTTGGACAGGCTGTGGTGTTGTAGGTGTGCCCCTCACTGCCTGGGAAGTATATGTGGCTGGCATATGTTCACCTGTGACAGGCATGGTGACATATGCCAGTGACTTGTACAGGGATGCGTTGGACAGCAATGGACCGATCAGTGCGCACACATTGGCCATTGCATTCAATGTGCGCTGGTACGCGTTGTATTGGCAATACGCCTTGGACAGCAATGGACCGATCAGTGCGCACACATTGGCCATTGCATTCAATGTGCGCGGTACGCGTTGTATCCCATGTACGCGTTGAACAGCAATGGTCCGATCGGTGTGCCCGGCCGGCCCATTGCGTTCAATGTGTGCGGGTACGCGTTGTATCCTATGTACGCGTTGAACAGCAATGGTCCGATCGGTGTGCCCGGCCGGCCCATTGCATTCAATGTGTGCGGGTACGCGTTGTATCCTATGTACGCGTTGAACAGCAATGGTCCGATCGGTGTGCCCGGCCGGCCCATTGCATTCAATGTGTGCGGGTACGCGTTGTATCCTATGTACGCGTTGAACAGCAATGGTCCGATCGGTGTGCCCGGCCGGCCCATTGCATTCAATGTGTGCGGGTACGCGTTGTATCCCATGTACGCGTTGAACAGCAATGGTCCGATCGGTGTGCGCGGCCGGCCCATTGCATTCAATGTGTGCGGGTACGCGTTGTATCCCATGTACGCGTTGAACAGCAATGGTCCGATCGGTGCGCACCCATTGGCTATGGCCTGGCCTGGCAACGGACGCGTTTTCAAAATTTGAACGAGTCTGATGCTGTAAATTCAGTTGGTCACCCACAACAATGTTGCAATTTCATGGGTGTCACGAAGTTGAACATTTGAAGGATGCTGGGGGCATGTGTAAGTGGTGCAATTCCATGGATTGGCCAGATTCAGATGATGCAAACGACTTGGACCTATCACTTTGGACACATGGGACAGTATCTGCCTCTGCAGCACACATATAATGCTGGCTGTTCCCCTGAGAGCTCACTTGCCTGCACTACATGCTCCAGGACGACATCTGCCACTACACTGCTGCTGTATCTGCACCCTCTGGACCCTGCAATGGCACGTACTGTGGAGAGAGCCCCAGCCTTCAGCACTGAGGAGAACCAGGCCCTGCTGGATGGCCTCCTTCCACAGTACAGCAAGCTGTATGGGAAAGCAGGGGAGCAGGTGAGTGTTCTGTCCACTGCCTTTCTAAATGTGCATGTTGTCTGACTAGCAAGGCTAACAGTCTGCACGCCACTGGCTAGCAGGCTCACTGAGTAGTTGTCACCCCCATAGTGTGTAGTTACATGCACTGGACAGGTATAGTGCAGTGACAGTGCATTTAAACTAGGTTTTACTTCCCAGGCAATGATACCATGTAGTAACTGCTGGCATACTGTCCATAGCCATCGTTGCACTGCCTGTGTACATCATGTGCCCCTGTGATTGAGACATGTATATCCAACTGTGTAATGCACGGATATGTTGCATGTGTAGTAATGGCATTCTCACTTTGTTATCCTCACAGGTTGATGCCCACCAGAAGCAGAAGATTTGGCTGACCATCGTCCGGGCAGTGAGATCCGTGGGGGTCTACAAGCGCCGGATCCGCAACTGCCAGAAGAGGTGGCAGGACCTTCGGGGCTGGACCCGGAGGATCGCACGGGTCCAGCTGAAGCTGTCGCCTCCTCGCAGGAGGGGCGGACACCGGACCCTGACCCCCCACATGCTGAGGATCCTGGCGGTGGTCTTCCCTGATCTGGATGGGCAGCTGAAGGCCAGAGAGCAGCAAGGAGGGGTGAGTCCATGTCTGCATTGTGAACTATGTCTGCCATGCTATGTGCCCTCCTCTGGCCTGGTTAAACTTCCACAGTACATCAGTCTTGTGGTCCAGGACCCATGTCCCTCTATTGTGCACTGCCCACTCCTCATCTGATACCCAGGTGTGGCCCTTACAGTCAGGGTATTGTGTCACTTGGGTACTGTGTCCTTGCAGTTTGCTTGACTCAAGGTGGGGGACAGCATCTGTTTCCCTGACTCTGTTGGTGGGCATCATGGGTGGGTCCATTGCTTACACATTGCCTGTGTTCTGACATGTGTTCTGCGTGTCATTTTGATATGTGGCCCAATTGCTGAGCTGATCCACCACATGTGCCTGGGGTATCTGGCACACACCCATGCTGCGGGTGGGAACAATGTTTGTGCCCCAGGAGTGTGTATATAACGTGTGTCACACATACTTAGCCAGCTGCCTACTGTCCAGGGCTCATCCCTCATTCATGTGGGACAGGACAGTCATGCCTACTCCAGGCCATACAATACACTCTGTACTCCCACTGCCGTGTATCAGCTGACACGTTTTGCTCAGTGATTCGTCCCCTTAGGTGTCTGCCTCTGTGTCAGTGTGCTGTGGCTTCGTTGTCAGGTCTGCTGGGGTGTTCCTCGGTTGGGGCTCCGCATGCCACCGGAGATGTGACCATAAGAGATGATACATGTGTGACACATAGGTGTTTGATCACCTGACCGTGCAGACTGGGGTATGCGAATATGAGGTTCAGGCAGCTGTTTCCCATACACAGCAGATTGTGATGTGCTCAGGTGCAGAGGGTAGTGTTACAGGTCTCCCATATGTACAATGGGTATAACCTGGACAGATGAGGGTACAGATGATGTGGTGTGTGGGGGATGTACATGTGCACTTGTTCAGCTCCAGGACTTGCATTCCCCATGATCTACTATTGTGACACAGTGCAGAGTGTTGTTGTCTGGCTGCCCTGCCCATGTGACTGGAGACAGTTATGTATGACTTAGCAGGCATGGCTGTGCCATGGCATGTGACTTCCTATTAGTGATCCTGCAGGGGAGTGACATTTGCTACATGCACACCATTGTGGCAATGGCTATCAGGACATGGGTGCATCATGGTGTCTGTTGCTGGTATGCATCACATGCATTTCCTATTTGACTCTGGGCATCCCTTACATCAGGACACCTGCACTGACTCAGTGGCAAGAGTTGTGATGTGTGCATGTCCACATGCTTCACCGGGTTCTCTGCACTGTCCAAATACTGTGTAGGTGGTGCATGTGTCCACACCGGGGTATTGCCATCCCACAGACACCATACAGATGGGTGCAAGGCCAGGTGGGATGTGAGTGCCATGGTTGACCATCAGACTGACAATTGACTTCTCCTGTTCTGTTTGTGCAGTTTTAGCAATGTTCAACTAAGGATGCCAGGGCTTGCTCTGTAATGTGCTGTACTTACTGTGGTGTGTGCGTTCGGTGCAGGTGACTGATGTCTGTCTGTTTCCCTATTGATTGCAGATACATCCACGGCCACAGGAGGGGACAGCTCCACGGACCAGGAGGAGCCGCAGAGCCAGACTGGGTCAGCAGCCGAGGAGTGGTCGGAGGGACCCAGTGGCACGGAGGGCGAGGGGAGCCACACCGAGGAGTCCTCAGCACCATCCACCTCAGCTGAGGACCAGAGCAACTCGGACGATGACTCCCTTATGGAGGCGGGTGTCAGCAGCCACCACACCCCAGCTAGTGTTGCTGTCCCCGCCCACCACCACCACCACCGCCCTCCCGTTGGCTCCCATTCCCGAGGTCCGTGGAGGCTCCCATGTTCGGGAGCGTGTCTCCTTCGGGCCAGGCACCGCACCCCCTGCACCTGTGTCCCCTGCTGCCCTGAGTGAGGAGTCTGTGTACCTCCTCCGCCAGCTCCATGTAGGACAGACAGCGATGCTGAGTGTCCTCCATGCACACACCAGTCTGTTGACTCAGCTGGTGTCATTCATGGAGGGCATCTCATCGGGCATGTCTGACCTACAGAGGGGCAATAGGTCCATGGACTCCTCCCTGACGGCAGCAGTGTCCCTCCTCTGACAGTCCCTCACCCCTCCTGCCTCTGCCCCATCCACACTCCCCAGCACCTTACCCGTCCCAAGCACACACACACTGGCACAGGCACACACCAGCACAGACACATGCAGCACACGGACACACACACCAGAAACAAAACGCACACGCACGCACCGTCAGGGGACTGCAACCACACTCACAGGGGATGGGGCACAGGCACAAACACACGCATCCACAAGCACTGCGCAGTCCTCAGTTGCCTCTCCCTCCAAAGACCCCTCCCTTGCCTCACCTGCAACCCCATACAAACAGCGGCTCTTCCTCTGTGACCTTGGCCTCTCCCCTCCGACCCAGCTGATCCAGCATTCAGGGGGAAGAGGAAGCCCACCCACACGGAGCGGAGTGCCCCTGGCCCCCGGACACCATCCCCCAGGCGCGGACCGACTGAGGCCCCCACCCGCAAGTCCCCCCGGTCCCGGAAGAGCAAGACCCCGCCGCCGCCCTGCAGCTCAGGCACCAAGTCTCCTTCCTCCATCCCTCAGGCCCCCACTCCACAGGTGCCCCCACCACACCCTGCCCCAGGTTCCCCCACCCACAGATACACCATCCCCAGAAGGGTCAGGCCTTCTCCCCTGCCACTTGCTCTTCCGGCCCCACACCCCCGCTGCGCTTGTCTGTACCACTGATGTGGTGAGGGTGTCCTCCCCTCTGTCCTGCCCACCTTTCCTGATCCCCATTCTCCTCCCCTGGAGGTGGGCACTGCAGTGGAGTCCACTATCACCCTGTCTGACTTGGGCGCTGCAGTGGCGGACCTGTCCACTCCATCTGCAGGGTCCACTGCAGTTGTGCCGGCACCCACAACATCTGAGTCATGCCCCCCAGTTGTGCCGGCACACACCATGTCAGACACCTCCACTGCAGTTGTCAGTGGCTCTCCAGCACCCCTTCCCTACCTCCTCCTGGTGAGCCCTGATCCTGTCCCTGCGGTGCCTGGCCTGCCCCCGTATGCCCCTCCTAGGGATTGTCCCCGGTTGTGATCAGTGCAGGCATGCATAGGGTGACATCTGCCACTGTCACCCTGTATAGACTTCCTTGATGGACTGGCCATTGGCCTTTGTTGATACCTTGCAGTTCTTCCAAGTTTTGAACCCACATGCTGAATAAAGCAACTTTTCTGTTCTCTAGTGGTTTTGCTTCTGATGTACATGATGTTGATGATGCTAACCGTGCCCTTGCTGCAGTGATGGTGATTTTTGGACTCATGAAAATGAAGTGTTACTGTGCATGTACCCATGTGTTCCAGGGGGACAGTGTCCTATCCTGTGGTGAATCCATGTCGTCCTTAGCAGCGTCTGAGGGTGTCATGTATTCAATATTTGGCAATGGGATTTCCTACTTACATTAGCAATGTCACATCTGTGGGTTCCACCCATGCACATCTGTTGTGTTTGCCATTGTTCAATTAGTCTAGTTCCCTGACCGTGTGGCCATCTCCACTGGACATGCAGGTTTGGGCATCAATGGGGAAGGACTCTTCTGTGTTGTCAGTGCAACTTGCTATACATGTGTGTTGGATCTGTGCTGTTGATTTCGTTGACATTCCCATGACCAGGCTGATGTGACGGGAGCCTTCATTTGGTGCTAATTGTTGACTGTGTGACCAAGTGTTCTGCTGACATGATGGAGCCCTACTGATGCGACATATGGCACAGCTTTCCTCACACAGGAGTGGAGTCCCCTCATGGCAGTGTGTACTCCTGTGACATCTTGTGCGCCCAAGGTGTGTGTTGTATGAGCATGTGTGTGTGTTCACTTCCATGTTGCTGTGCATGCTGGGATCCCTAGTGATGTTCCTGTTTGTGATGCTTGCTGAGTTGAGCTATGTTCCCCCAAAGTCTTCTCCCTGGGTTCTCTGTGATGTGGGTGCATGGCACATTACTGGTCATCAGGGTGTCACCCATAGGTGTGTTTGCTGTCAGGGCTGAGTTTGTGGGCAGACGCTGATGTGTCACAGTCCGGATTCCCCTTTGCACTTGTTGTTGACACCTGTCATGTGATTTCTGGTTTGTGTTAGCTTTCATTGGTTGTGACACGTTGTGTGTGTGACTGCTGGCACTCCTCAGGGCTGCAATGTTGGTAGTTGTCTATGTGTGTCCTTTGTGGGTGACCTTGGCTTCTTCATAGGTGTGTGACTGTGGCTGGGATCCCATTGGTTTGTGTGGTATTGCCGTCATGTCCATGTACAGCGTAGTGTGCAGTGTGTCAGACATTCAGGAGTCTGGTAGAGTGGCCATGTGTGATGTGTTCCTGCACCTTGGTTCCCACCACCCCCCTGGGATTGTCATGGGTGCATGTGCAATGTCACCAGTGCATGTGAGCTTCACTGCTGCACATTGTTGGAGGTCGAGGTGTGTGGTGTTGAGTGTGTGCAGATGAGAGTTGTTGCCCGGCTAGACCCCTGCCTCCATGTTGGCCTTGGCTGACAGGCCGTGCTGGTTGATTTGTGCTTGTGTAGGTGTGATGGTAGTTTGTTGCTCAGGACACATGACTGTGGTTCACAGTGTGAACGACATCTAGCTTTGTCATCACAGTGGGATTGTAATGCAGCCCAGGGTCACCACATTGTGGGGGCCCTGGGTGTGGTGCTGTGGTGTCTGTGTGTCTTGCTGTGTCAGTTGCTGTTCCTACATGCTTGTGTGACATGTGTGATTTGTGCTCCCACTCATCTGACAATGCCTGATTGCCCACATAGGGGATTTGGATCCATGAGTTACCTTTGTGTGGCACTGTATGCACGTCTGTGTAATTGGTATTCAGGCCTCCTCATGTGTTGGGTGTTTGCCTGGGGACACTGGTACCCCCCCTCACCTGTTGTGTTTGATGTGCAGTGTGGGTCTGCCTGTTTGTGTTTGTGCATCTGCACCACTGCATTGGCATATCTTTAGTGTGCCATTGGCTGTATGTTGTTTGGTGTGTTTGCCCTGCTGTCCCTGGGACTCCTAGGTCATCAGTCAGCACAATGATCATTGTGTGTGTCCCCCATTGCTGCCATGGTATGGTATCTGTTCACATCCCTTCTACAGTCTCCACTGGGTATCTGGATTTGTGTGCCCATTGGTGCAAATATGTGGGTCTGCATTCTGATGGTCACTTCTGTCATTGAGTCATTGATGAGTGTTGACAGTGTCAGCCCCCATGGGTGATGTTTGTCTGCACATGGCCAAAGGTATGTCTTGTTTGCACTGCACTGTTTGCCTCCCCCATTCTATGTTGCTATGGGACACAAGCACTACTTTGCCACTGATGTGTTTGTTGTTCTGTGACCAGGAATAATCCATGCAGTTTGGCAGTTGCAGCTTATTCTTTGTCAACACATACATTTTGGTCACTGTGATGATGGGGGTCTGGACCCCACTGCCACAATGTTCAATATGTGCTTCAGCTATGGACCCCACACTCACATTTTGGTCACTGTGATGATGGGGGTTTGGACCCCATTGCCACAATGGTCAATATGTGCTTCAGCTATGGACCCCACACTCGCATTTTGGTCACTGTGATATTGGGGGTTTGGACCCCATTGCCACAATGGTCAATATGTGCTTCAGCTATGGGACCCCACACTCACATTTTGGTCACTGTGATGATGGGGGTTTGGACCCCATTGCCACAATGGTCAATATGTGCTTAAGCTATGGACCCCACACTCACATTTTGGTCACTGTGATGATGGGGGTCTGGACCCCACTGCCACAATGTTCAATATGTGCTTCAGCTATGGACCCCACACTCACATTTTGGTCACTGTGATGATGGGGGTTTGGACCCCATTGCCACAATGGTCATGGCCTGCTTGCATTGTGGGTGCCACACACATTTATGTGTGGCACTTGTGATAGGGGGTCACATTGTATGTCCACAGTCCTGTTCAGTGTTGTAGGCATTTGACACAGTCTACACACGCTTGTCATGGTGTTGGGGGGATGTCTTTGTGTTGCATTCTTTCTGCTGGTGTGTGCTTCTTGTGGCATGTATTTGCCATCCTGTGAGTGGGGGTGGTAGTAGTAGGCATCCAGCCCCCATGGGTGGAGGTGGTAGTAGTGGTAGGCACCTGGCACCCCCTGGGTAGAGGTGGTAGTAGTGGAAGGCACCTGGCACCCCTGGGTAGAGGTGGCAGTAGTGGGAGGCACCTGGCACCCCTGGGTAGAGGTGGTAGTAGTGGTAGGCACCTGGCACCCCCTGGGTAGAGGTGGTAGTAGTTGGAGGCACCTGGCACCCCTGGGTAGAGGTGGTAGTAGTGTTAGGCACCTGGCACCCCTGGGTAGAGGTGGTAGTAGTGGTAGGCACCTGGCACCCCTGGGTAGAGGTGGCAGTAGTGACAGGCATCCAGCCCCCCATGGGTAGAGGTGGTAGTAGTGGGAGGCACCTGGCACCCCCTGGGTAAAGGTGGTAGTAGTGGTAGGCACCTGGCACCCCCTGGGTAGTGGTGGCAGTAGTGGGAGGCACCTGGCACCCCCTGGGTAGAGGTGGTAGTAGTGGTAGGCACCTGGCACCCCCTGGGTAGAGGTGGTAGTAGTGGTAGGCACCTGTCACCCCCTGGGTAGAGGTGGCAGTAGTGGGAGGCACCTGGTACCCCCTGGGTAGAGGTGGTAGTAGTGGTAGGCACCTAGCACCCCCTGGGTAGAGGTGGTAGTAGTGGGAGGCACCTGGCACCCCATGGGTAGAGGTGGTAGTAGTGGTAGGCACCTGGCACCCCCTGGGTAGAGGTGGTAGTAGTGGTAGGCACCTGGCACCCCCATGGGTAGTGGTGGCAGTGGTGACAGGCATCCGGGCCCCTATGTGTATATGTGACATTGGTGATGGGCATCCCGCCCCTATGGTGCTGCTGTTTCTGGAGTAAGTAATTTCTGCATCCCTGTGTGTGTGTGTGATATGTCTGGTACGTGTAGTTTGTGTTTGTGGTTGGTGTCTGACTTACCTTCTGCGCCATACCTGTTCCGGTAGTAGATGTAGAATATTGGTAGGATCGGAACGATGGGATTCATTGTTGGTTCGTCTCGTTCGTCTTCGTCGTTGCTTCGCCTCGTCCTCGTCGCTGGCGTGTTCGTCTCGTAACCGTGGATCGTGTTGTGGCGCGAATCGGAGCTTATGTGCGCCTCCCGGATGCTTTGACGTGCCGTGCGTAGCGACGGGTTCGGCGCGTACGGGAAGCGCATCGTACTTGTCCGGCCGGACGGGGCTGCTTTTTGGCTTCCGGGCGACTCGTATCTGCGTTTACGGATCCGGCTCGGTCGGGGATCAGGACCTGGATTGGGTGAGTACGACTCGGTCGGAATCTGCGCTGTTGTGCGCATCGTACTTGTTCGTTCGGATTGATGTGCGGATTGGTCGGGAAACAGGCATTCGCAGGGGTTTTTTCCCGACCGAATGGCGTTGGGTGCGTCTCCGGCCGAGATCGGAATCGACCCCTAAATTGGTGGATATTTGGCGATTGCATTGTCCTACTGAAAAATCGTTCACTTTTTTCTCAAACCCTCATAATTCTTATTCAAGATTAGACTATCTATTAATTTCTCGACAATTAATTAATTCAGTTGTTACTCCTAAAATTTGTAATATCGATATTTCTGATCATGCTTTGGTTTCTATGGTATTGCAACTTGACTCAAATTTTAAAGCTCAATCCAGATGGCGTATGAACACTAACATTATTCTGAATGAATATAGTAAACCAAAAATTCTAAATGCACTTCAAGATTATTTTCAGCTTAACCCAGAAGGCTCTACGTCTATGGTGAATCGATGGGATGCTTTTAAAACTTATGTTAGAGGGACTTCCATTTCTCTTATGGCACATGAAAACAAAACCTTTAATTCCAAAATTAAAGATTTAGACAAACAAATTGCAAAATTTGAAAGACTTTTTATTACTTCTAATGATCCTCAATTCAAAATGAAGTTACAAAAATTGTGTTATGAATTTAATTCAATTTTAAGTAGAAGAGGTGGTATACAACTTTCTAACTCTAAAGCCAAATTTTGTTCTAATGCCAACAGATCTGGTCGACTCTTGGCCAACTATTTACGTATTAAAAAAGAAAAAACTTTAATAAATTCAATTCATGGTCCACATGGGAAAATTGCATTGTCACAAAAAGATATTGTTAATGAATTTAGAAATTATTACTCTAATCTATATAATAAGCCTCACTTTGATGAGCCTTCCCTGATTGATCGTTTTTTATTGACCTGTGGATTACCTAAAATTCCGCAGTTGACTAAAGATAAATTAGATTTGCCTATTACTCAAGAAGAAATACAATTTGCTATTAAATCTCTTAAACAAAATAAATCCTCAGTTCCAGATGGAATTCCAGCAGAATTTTATAAAGAATTTGATTTGCAACTTATTCCTCATCTGTTTAAACTGTGTTCCTTTTTTGGTGCTTCTGGTTCAACTTCAGGATCCTTTACTGGAGCTTTGATTGTTGTTTTACCAAAACCTAACAAAGATCTGACACTGTTATCAAATTACCGCCCTATTTCCTTAATAAATCAGGATTGTAAACTATATGCTAAAATTCTTTTAACCCGACTGACCTCCGTATTGGATTGTCTTATCCATCCTGACCAATCTGGCTTTCATGAAAAATAGATATTCTGTTAATAACACAAGAGTTTTGTTGCATGCTATTGAGCAAGGGTCTAATCTTTCCTGACCGTCTGGAGTACTTGCATTAGATGCTGAAAAAGCTTTTGATAAAGTTCATTGGCAAATTTATTTCACACTTTAGCTGCATTTAATTTTGGTGATGTGTTTATTCGTATGATATCTGCTCTTTACTCTAGCCCTACTGCTCGCTTATTTATTAATGGTAACATTTTGAATCAATTTTTTCTTTTTAGAGGTACCAGACAAGGTTGTCCACTGTCCCCGCTATTAATTATTCTTGTTATCGAACCTTTACTTACTTCCATTAGAAAATGTAATGATATCTCTGGTATTAGTATTAAAGAGGTCACCATTAAAACATTAGCATATGCAGATGATGTACTTTTGTTTATTAGTAATCCTGAATCCTCACTTCCTCCTTTGTTAGATATTATCTCATCATATTCCTTAATTTCTGGTTATACGTTAAATACCAATAAAACTGAATTTTTCCCCTTAAATCCTCATTGTACCCCAGATATGCTACCCATAAAAGAAATAGTCTGGCAAAGAGATAAAATCAAATACCTTGGTATTTTGTTCTCTTCATCTATAAAAAAAACAATTACATTAAATTGTGAGTCTATTATAAATTATATTAATGATAAATTATCTAAATGGTCTCCACTTCACCTTTCCTGGTGGGGGAAAATGGACTCAATAAAAATGTCTACAGCTCCTAAATTTGTTTATTTTTTAGCTATGATTCCTAATCAATTTCCTATGAAATTTTATAAAACTATTGATCGTCATCTTTCTAAGTTTCTTTGGAATAATAAATCACCTCGCATTAGTTATAAAAACTAAAAATGACAAAATGTAATGGAGGATTTGGTATGCTAGATTTTTTAACTATCATAAAGCGTTTATCTTAAAACCAAGCTCTCTTTGGTTTAGGCACTCTCACCTTAATAGTCCTTCTACATGGCTTCTTATAGAAAAATCTTTAGTGGCTCCGTATCCATTATCTACTTTACTAACCATGTCCAATAATACAATATAATTTAATAAATCTCCTATTTTGAAATCCACAAAGTTAATATTAAATGATTTAGATTCACTTTTTCAATCAACTATTTTAAATTCAGTAGAGATGTCATTATGGTACAATCCACGACTAAAGCTCCCTCGTTCTATCAAATTTTGGCAGTCATGAATTAACGCAGGTATTTTCTACCTAAAAGATATTTACCATGATAATACTTTTATATCGTTTGATGTATTACAGGCACAATTTCACTTCCCTTCTTCTGATTTCCTTAAATATGAACTTTTATGTAATTCTATATTAGACTCCTTTCCTAATAATATTCCTTCTATTATAAAATCAGATTTAACAATTTATGTTCAATCGGTATCCTCTTCCTCTCATGCTGTTTCATTAATGTATAAGAAGCTGAATACATTTCAAGGTAACAATATTGATACGATTTCAACATTATGGAATGATGAACTTTCAATATCTTTTTCATATGATGCATGGAAAAAAATATGGTTAAACAATATTTCAGGATGGTTACCTGTATCACTTTATCAAACACATTCTTACATTTTGTTTAATTGCTTATGGACCCCATTAAAGTTATTTAAAGCTAAAATTCTTCCGAATTGAATTGTTGGCATTGTAACTTGCATACAGGCTTGTTAAAACATATGCTTTTTGAATGTACATTTATCTTAAAGTTTTGGAATGAAATTTGGAGTGTTATACAAAAAATACTTAATATCTCTGATGAGCTTTCATTTACTTTGCTGATATGTAAATCTGTTGCTCTTTCTGAACAATTATCTGATTTGGATTGTAAACTTTTTAATTTTTTGATGTCAGCCGCTCTAAAGTCTATTACTGCCTGTTGGAAAGATGTGTCCTTATTATCCTTTCATGCTTGGTGGTCTTGGATTATTTTTACTAGAAGAGGTGCCAATTTATCTTTGTCTGGTATTACTCATAATTGTGACTCTTATCATTCTTTTTGGAAACCGATTGATCACTATTTATCTTCTTAGTTATACTTCCTTCCTATATATTGCCTTATATTATATATCGCACATGGTTAACTTTTAGTAGCTCTATTTGAAATTATTTGTACGATAATTACTGATTGTTTCTTCCCTTTCCTTTTATGTTATGAGTATTACATTCATATTACATTGTACCGCTTTGTATTTAATTAACAGTTATTTAGTGATAAGTCTCTTTTAAGGTACTCTATACCATGCTCTTTTTTGTATTGTCATTGTTTATTATTATTATAAAATTTTATAAACTATTTTGAACACAAAAAAAAAAAGAAAAGAAATGGCTAACAGTGTGAAAATTATTAACATGGGAACATTAAAAGAAAATATGTGAACGTGAAAATGTGATAGAAAGGCACAACACAACATTTAACATGCAGAAAGCATGGTAATATATGAGGAGTTTTTACATGAACTAAAATGTTATAAGAGAGAGACTTGAATAAATATGCTTTTAAAAAACGTGCACGTAGAAATATGAAATAGTAATAATAGAAAACGCTAACAGAAAATATTTCGTGAATGTTTTCCTTTTCTCATAAACAAGAAACATTGATTATTAATAAGTTTGCATTTAGAAATTAGATTATGCCTATGAGTTTAATTAGAATAATGAATCTTTAAAAACGATTTTCTTATGTATTTTCTTGTGTTCTCTTAACTAAAGTGTGTTTATTTCTTTAGAAAAACAACGATTTTATGGTTTATCCAAGAAGGCCTCAAACCCTGCTAAAGTATTTTCTTTTCTAACGTAGGCCTCAGAGGAATGTATTTTGTCCTTCGTTATTTCTAAAACCTGATTTAT
Organism: Calotriton arnoldi; assembly: GCA_963921515.1. Lineage (NCBI taxonomy): Eukaryota > Metazoa > Chordata > Amphibia > Caudata > Salamandridae > Calotriton > Calotriton arnoldi. Next base: position 222,205 of record CAWUFW010006146.1, read on the forward strand.
TTGTTTAATTGTGCACAAAATGTAAGCGTATCACTAGGATTTCCACTTCCTACGGTTGGAGTATTTTCTTTCTTTGAATGATTGTGTCGACTATGTTGCAAGCTGATGTGGAAGCGAGCGCGAGGACATGAAGATATCAAAATGTCTTTTTCTGCTTCCGAAGAGCGATGATAACATTCATTTTAACAAAGAACTTTAACAAGAGAAATCTGGATTAACTGGCTAGGATGATGGTCACCTCATAAGCCTGACCAATGAAATCGAGTGAATTGTAAAATGGAAACTTTTTGGATTCTTGAACATTTGGGGTATAATTATTACTCTGAGAAAAGAACTTGGCAGTAGCTTTTTCTATGAGAAGAGAGCCTTTGCTGCTGTACTCTCTATGCCACTCTGGCTATTATCCTTGCAATTCCTGAGCGAGACTACCCTGATTATCTTGCACTTCATCTGCTGGTGATGTTGCCTTAGTTATACCTTTTCGGCCGAAGGGTTAGCTATTTCTGACTATTGCACGCTGTGCATTTGTTTTCATTGATCTAGGTTTGTATGAAAATCTGATTTGCATATTGATATTGCAATGAAATATTTCCTTTTGTCTCTCTCTCTCTCCTCTCATGCTGTTATTGACTATATGATGTATTTGTCAATGAACTGTACTTCCTTATTGTTTACTTACCTGTAACATTAAAATAACACAGAATTGATGATTCCTATGTACTTGTGTATTGACCATTCAATATTTTGAAATATTTAGATAAAAGTAACTTGATAAGTATTCAGAGTTTGTCTTTATTGATGAATATTTAGACATATGTATATTGTAGTTACAGTTGCTGGACAGGCTTTTCCTTCATTATAGGTCCTCATGAGGGAAATAGCATCCGTCTCTTATTATCGAGTCCCTATTCGCTCTACCAAAGATCTATCGGAGGACCTGATATATGTAAGTGGTTATTGAGATTATATGGGCCGAAATCTCTTGGTTATAGAATAGTTTATGAACATAATTGATTAGAGATAAAGTGAATGATTATAAAATTGACGCCGTTTCCGCTGGATCAGTTTCTGGTAGCAGAGGATGGTTAGTTTAGTCTAAATATACTAGGTAATGAAGAGACGGAATTTAGAGACAGACATTTATTGACTACTACGTACCTTTATGTTATATGTTGTGGTCCGTCGTTGACCTTAATTGAAGTAATGGGTCCATCGTTGGCCTAAGATCCCGGGATAAGCCCAAGGGCAGTCTTAGTGTGGCATACACTAAGTGTGCGTTGTCTGCTGTTGATGCAGTGCTGAGCAATGGTCGTATTGTCGGTACTTGCACAGTGAATCTTGAAGGATTAATAGTGGAGATTTATTTGGGTCACTTCAGAAAGCGCATCTGAAGGAGTCCCAAGAGTTTTCACTTGAGTGAGGGTAAAATCGCGCTGGTCGAGATTTTGCTGGTAGCAAAAAGAATTCTCAGAGTATATGGTTTTATCGATTTATTTCTTTTAGTGGAGCAGACAAGCTGTGTTTTATGTAGTTTTGTTTTGTTAAAGACTTTGAAAAGACACTGACACTGAGTTTGTAAACGGAGGGTCAGTTGCAGGAGTTAAACTGACGTCACAAAGTGCCGAGCTGGTATTGGTCAGCTGGTGAGAAATCGTCACAGAAAGTGCTGCGCTGGTATAGGTTGGTTGCTGTGAGTCATGCTCGGATTGGACAGCATGATTAATTCTGATTGGTAACAGAGAATCATAACACGGAAGAAGAACTTTTGAAGATTTACTTATATAGTTTAATATTAGCGTAGAATAATCATGAAGTTATTAAAATTGCTGAAAACTTTGTTTAGTAAAGATGAGCCGATAACCATTAGAGAAGGAATTCCTGTAGCTCCTGAAGGAACCCCCGCTGCTTACATGTCATTAGAAAGGGGTTATCATACGTGTACATGGTTAGAAAATTGGATGAAATACACTGAGCAAGATGGTACTTTAGCATTTCCAGAGAATGGTACTTTTAATACAAGAATTGTAGAGAATTTAAGGAGACAAATGAATAATTTGAGACCTTATCCTAGACCTATGCAGTATGAAGCTCTTGAAGAATGGGAATTTGACGCATACAAAAAGGAAAGAGAAAGGTATCAGACTCGATATAAGAATACTGTGAGTAGATATACAGAAGCAAAATGGGATGCACAAAAGAAAATGTGGAGAAGAGACATAGCAGAAGGAGTGAGATTGTTTCCAGTTATGGCAGCTGAGAACAATGAAAGAGAAAAATGTAAAGAGAAAAAGAAAATTGTTGAAGAACAGAAATCTAAGAATACAGAATTTGATGAAGGAGTTGACGATATAGATGACGAATTCTTAAATGAATTATTGATGACTAGACCTCCACCTTATCAAGAGGAACAGAATAGAGTAGAAATAAATTCTTTACCAAGTGCTCCATTAATTCAAATAGAAGTCCCTCACAAGAAAACACCCGTAAGTGTAAGTCAGAATGAAAATTCAGTTAGAGAGGAATTGTCAAAAATAATAACACCAATGAACCCAGATGCTTTGTCAATTCCAGTGACTATTGGTCCGATTGTTCCATTATACAATGATGGACAAGGAGTTTCTCGAGTGCATGCTTTAACGATACCAGATAGAAATATGAGTGGAGTTCATACAGTCTACAGAAAAATAAATGAGGCTAATCAAGGATTGATTGAAAATAGTGGAACAAATGTGAGTATAGTTACAGGAGAATCAGAACAATTGATTAACATTTCAGAAAGATCAGCTGAAACCCCAAAATGAGGTATATATCTAGATCCAAAAAGATTGTTGCAGACTGAGAAAAGAGTGACACCTACATCAGGAGGGTCAAGAAGTGAGACAAGTGAAGATACTCAGAAATCATTAGGTCCTTCTCCAGAAGAAATAGATGAGTGGATAAAAGAATTAGCACCTGGTTGCAGTGTACAGAATAATAACACAGGTGTAGATGAGAGTAAGTTAAAAGCAGATTTGGAAGAAATGATTCTTGGTACAATAAGCCCAGATAGGTTAGGCAGATATCAGGATGAAGAATTGCTTTTCATGTGTAAAAATATTAGAAGGAAAGCAAGGAACCTACATGAGAAGTTTGCTGAAATCGCACAAATGTATGGAGTTGATATAGAGGAATCTAAAGCCTTACAAAAAACATATAGATTAGATTTCAGTGACAAAGATTTGGAAAGTTTGAGGGCATATTATCAAGAAACGGCGTTAAAATTATCGCCGCTTTAGCGGCAGAAAACTGCCAGCTAAAGCGGCGATAATGGGCTTGATAATATGCCTTGAGAATTCCAATAGAAGCCCATGTTCTGGTGTCAACATGGGCTTCTATTGGAATTTTCAAGGGCATATTATCAAGCCCATTATCGCCGCTTTAGCGGCTGTTTTCTGCCGCTAAAGCGGCGATAATTTTAACGCCGTTCTTGATAATATGCCCCTGAATGTTTTAGGAAAACGTTTGCAGATTAAAGACTTAGGGGCTCATTATGATGGCGGAACGATCGCCACCGCCGGGCCGGCGGTGGCGATCGTTCCGCCATCATATTGAGATTTACCCACCGCTATATTAGGATGGCGGTGGGTATCGCGGCGGACGCAAAGTCCGTCCGTTGCTTTTCCGCCGGTGGCAATTGCACTGATTGCCTGGCGGGCGGAGCAGGGCCATTAATATGGTGCGGTGCCTAGCAGGCACCGTCCGCCATATTAGGATGTGTGTGGCCAGGCGCCTTTCCATGGCGGCGATGCACTGAAGGGTACCCATGGTACCCCCCTGCATTTCCATGCACCAAGTGGCAGGCACCGCGTGGTGCCTGCCACGCGGTGCAGGGAAATGCGGTGCAAGCACTTTCAACATTGCGGACGGTGCTGCAGCCAGCAGCACCGCCCGCAATGTTGAAAGCCCAGGATGCGCCTGCCAGTATTACGGGCGCATCCTAATTGCAGTGGTGGGACCGCCGCATGTCTGGCGGGTGGTCCCAATCACCGCTACGGTGGCGGGCGGACCAAGTCCGCCCGCCATCGTAATCAGCCCCTTAATTAGCACACTGAAACGATGGGGTGAGTTAGATCGATGGAAAGGTAGATGGGCTAAAAAGAAGGAAGATACAACAATGACTTCAGTGGCTTTACCATTGTATCCCGTGAGGGAGACAGGAGCAGAAACAGTTGATGCGATGATATATCTTATGAGAGAAGTGCCAGGAGGTGGGTTTGTTCATGTCCCATGGTCAAGGCAGGATATATTATCATTTACAAATGATTTCCCAAGATTGAGAGAAACACCAGTGAAATGGTACAAACAAGTAGAAAGGTTTGTGAAAGTTTCAAAAGTTTTGTGGAAGGATTTGGATGGCTTATTTGATATTGTAGTTCCAGCTGATTTGTAGATTGAGTGTAAAATTGATCCAAAAACAGGAGCACCATCTGAAGTGGTTATGAAAAAATATAATCAGGTTATCACCTATTTGAAAGGGAAAATTTCACCAAAAGAAACAGATTGGGTGAGAATAGACAGGACTACTCAGGAGTTGAAAGAATCAGTACATGCTTATTATGAAAGGCTTCTACAGGTGTTCAAACAGTACAGTGGCATTAAAAACATCACTGAGAAAGATATGGGACATCGTGTATGGATTGAGACCAGAAACTAGTGCTATGATTCAGCAGCATGTAATTTGTTGGCAGAGTAAGACGATAGACGAAATTCTTCATTATGCAAAGTACCGTGGTGATGACATTGAAACAAGACACAAAAAGTTAAAGGAAAAATTAATGTTAGCTCAGATGAAAGCGGCGAAGAAAGGAGGATTCTTAAATACAGATTTTTCAGAAGCTTACCAAGCAAATGGTCAGACTACTACTGGTATCAGAGGTGAATCAAAGGAAATACTGTGACACAAATGATACCAATTCCACAAGGTAGAAGTAGAGGTAATAGAGATGAATTAAAAAGGAAATTCCCTTGTCATGCGTGCGGAAAATTGGGGCATTGGAAACCCGAGTTTAGAAGTCTACAGGTAAATACAGGTGATACAGGAGTAAATTAAATGAATCAGATGCAGATTAATCAATAGAATCAGAATCAGCAAATGTCAGTTGGTAGAGGGAAGGGTCAGCAGATACCTCAAGCTCCTATGCAGAATCAAAATGTGAATGGTCATGTACAGAAATACAATGCAAATGTGGGTTTTCATACAAATGATCAAGTAAATTTGAATGTGCAGGTGTCTTCTCAATATTTGATGCAGTGGGAAGAAAATTATTCAGATACATCTAACTGATGGTGCCTAAGGGGGAGGAGGAGTGCGTGCTTGGCGCATCCTTAGAGGTAGATCAGTGTGGTCCTTATGTGGAGGCGAGGCTGACGGAAACTCAATTACATTCCTCGTAGATACTGGTGCTACCCTTTCCACTGTGAGAACTGTGGAAATTCCCAACCTACCCCTCTCAGGAGAAAGTATCCAAGTTGTAGGAGTTTCAAACAAATTGATTAAACCCCCAGTGACTAAACCAATGAAAGTGCAATTTGGAGGTTTCCAAGATTTACACCGATTTGTGGTGTGTGACACACATCCAGTTAACCTATTGGGAAGGGACTTGCTCTGTAAAATGAACTGCTCCATCTATTGTACGTCAGATGGAATAGCATTTCATACAAAAGACAAGGATGTTGTCTTTAAAATGGCAAGGCAGGGAACAGAGGTGAATGATTTATATCCTCTATTTACAGCAAATGATTTGCCTGTTGAATTCAGAGCTACAGTGTTGACTGATGTGTGGGATTTTTCAGCGAAAGACATTGGATTGATGAAAGGAGTAGCTCCAATTCAAATTACAGTCAAACCAAATGCAGAATTTCCAAGAACACCAGCTTTCAAAATGAGTCCTGAAACAATTGCAGGAATAACACCTGTGATTCAAATGCTGATTGAACAAGGTATCCTAAAAGAGATTCTAGGGAGTCCATGCAATTCACCTTTAATAGGAATTCACAAACCCAACGGGAAATACAGGATAGTGCAGGATTTATGCAACATTTGCCAGATAGTAATACCTTGTTGGCCAATAGCGCCAAATCCAGCTGTGATTCTTTATCAATTTCCGTGTGAAGCAGAATGGTTTTCAGTGATTGATCTATGTCAAGCATTTTTCTCGATACCTTTGCATCCGGATAGTCAATATTTATTTGCGTTCCGGTTTGGAAACCGTGTTTTGGCATGGTGCCGAGTTCCTCAAGGCTATACAGAGAGCCCCTCAATCTTCAATCAGATATGGAAGAAATGTTTGGAATTACTAGTAATGCCTAATAATTCGATCCTTGTCCAACATATAGATGATTTATTGGTTGCGTCAAAGACAAAAGAGGCTTGTATGACAGATACAATTGCTCTACTGAACCATTTGACAGTAGGTGGGCATAAAGTGTCACCAGCGAAATTGCAATTCTGTAAAAAAGAAGTTCTTTACTTGGGTCATAATATTGAAAAAGGAATCAGGAAAGTGTCTCAAGATCGGATCAATGCTATTTTGCAAATGAATCCACCGAGAACGCAAAAGGAAGTTCGAATGTTTCTGGGAATGGTTGGATATTGCAGGCAGTGGATCATTAGTTTTCACTGATAGTCAAGCCATTACAAAGACTGACGCACAAAGACGTGTCAGATCCTATACATCTTGATGACGAATGCATGAAAGCATTTGTTGAACTGCGAGACAGTTTGTGTCGAGCATCCGCATTGGGAATGCCAGATTTCCATAAGGATTTTGCCTTGTTTTGTAACGAACGCGATGGCTGTGCACTTTCAGTTCTAACGCAAATGCATGGAACAGCACGCCGTCCAGTGGCATATTTTTCAGCCACTCTTGATCCTGTAGCTGCACCCTTGCCTGGTTGTCTAAAAGCGGTTGCTGCTACTTGTATGAGTTTGAAGCAGAGTGAAATAATTGTAATGGGACATCCATTGAAAGTGTATGTGCCACATTCAGTTGAGATTTTGTTAACACGAACTCGCACACAGCATCTTACAAGCAGTCGGTTAACAAAATATGACCTAGTGATATTGGGAGCTGATAATGTGACAGTGACAAGATGTACGAATTTGAATCCAGCTACTTTGTTGCCGATTCCAAGTTGTGAAGTGGTGGTGGATGAAGCAGATCATGATTGTTTGGATGTTACTGAGTTGTGTACAAAACCAAGACCTCACATACAAGATACTCCATTGCCTGAATCTGATCTTGTGTTATTTGTGGATGGATCATGCTTGAGAGATTCAGAAGGTACCTTGCGAGCTGCATATGCGATTTGTACAGTGGCGAGTGTCATTGAAGCATCATGGTTGAAAGGAGTAAGTTCACTACAAGTGGCGGAGTTAATTGCATTGACAAGGGCATGGTGTCTTCCAAAACAAATGCGGGTAACCATATTTACGGATAGTCAATATGGTTTCGGGGTTGTGCATGATTTTGGGCAGTTGTGGTCCCAACGTTGATTTTTGACCTCTTCGGGTTCACCAATACGAAACGGAGAGTGTGTAAAAGATCTATTGATGGCACTACAATTGCCAGCACAAACTGGAGTGGTGAAATGTTCAGCACACAAATCTGGATGTGACTGTGTCACTGTGGGCAATAGATATGCCGACGAAATTGCACGATTTTGTGCTCAAAATCCATATACAATCAATGGGGAACATTTGAAAGAACAATGTGATCAAGCAGAATGCAGATTAATGTTTTCATCTGTTGAAATATGGGAAGAAATTGGGAGCGTGGCCAAGCCGCCGACCAGCATGGCCGCGCGGCGTTGAAGCTCCGTCAGTCGCCCTCAGTCCAGCAGCAATATCCCTTAAACCGTAGCACTACCGCAACACTACTTGGCTCCAGGGGACTGCTCTCATCGTGGCGAGCACAGGGATATGACAGGACCGTGCCCAGATGGCGGCTAAACAGGGCTCCAAGCGATCATCAAACTGCGGAGAGGAGTGAACCTCCGCCGGAGCCGCTCCCACCAGCAACGCGGCCCGCCTCAGATGCAGATACCTGCGGTGGTGGACTCCCGGCCTGTGAAGACAATGAGAGACGGGGTAAGTCCGTCGGGCGCGGGTTGCAATCTGCGCTCCCCCCCGATCACGCCGCCATACTACCGTTTAGTGGCCCGTTTGGCCACGCAAGGCCCGCTACACCCGAACCTCCCCCATAGGCCCCGCGGGGACAGGGCCCGCGCTGGGCTTGGGAGGCGCGCACTCTGCTTCCAGTGGGTGCGGGCCGTGGGTTGATAGGGGTTGAGCCGCTGTACCTGTCGCCCGGCGGCTCCTCTGCGGCAGCGGGCGCCCTGCCGGATCGCGGCCTAGAAATCCAGCGCCAGGCCTGTGATTGCTCTTCCCCACCTCGTAACGCCTCAGCAATCCGCCTTTTGGGCCCACATCGCCGCTCCACTGCCTGCCTCTCCCCACCGTTGTCCACAGGACATAGATGCACACGGGGGGAGGCCCTGCTTTAACCACGCCCCCCCCCCCCAGGACCTACTGTCTCTGGCGCAACCGATTCCAAGCTCATTTCCAGGGAGGCCCAGAAACCCAGCGCCTGTCCTGCTATTGTGCCTCTCCACCTCACAGCTCCTCAGCAGTCCGCCTTTTGGGCCTGCAGCGCTGCCACATTTCCAGCATCTCGCCCCCGGCTTCCGCGGGACATAGTTGCATGCTGGGAGAGGCCCTGCTTCCATCTCATGCCCACCCCCAGGACCTACCATCACTGGTGCAACCAACTCCTGGCTCATTTCTTGGGAAGGCACACCGCTCCTATATCAGGCTGATCGGGGTGTCAGTTCACCGGCATCCGGGGTTTCTACAGTAGCTCCCCCGCCTTCATTCTTCGCTGCAACGCCGGCTTTTCTTCCAGGCCTTCTCATTGCCTGCGGCGCAGACAAGGCACCACTGCAGCTCCCGCAACTTGACCCTACATCGGCATGGGCCACAAAGACCCGAAACAAAGGACCCTTCCATTCGAAAAGGTCGCAGAGCAAAGTCGGGACGACGGCCCCAACATGGCAGAGAGCAGCAAAGGTGCGGATAGCGCAGACGATCTCACGGCTCAGACATCCACTCTGCTCCAAGAGATGAGGGCGGGTTTTCGCGTGCTGGATGGGCGCTTCGACACACTGGACAAGCACCTGGAAGACATGGGGGCCAAAATCCAAGCGCACGCCCGGCGCCTGGACATTGCGGAGGCGCGTATCTCAGACATCGAGGACGGAACGGCGCAATCCCTTAAGAGGCTGGAGCGCGTGGAGCGCATCCTTAAAGATGTGGCGATTAAAAACGAAGATCTTGAAGCGCGCAGTCGGCGCAACAACATCCGCATTTTAGGGGTTCCGGAGACCACTGCAACGGGCCGCCTGGAACTTTTCGTCAAGACCTTGCCTGCGGACATGCTTGGCAGGGAGTCCTTCACCCCAGGTTTCGTGGTGGAGCGCTCACACCGCACGCTGAGACCTCGGCCCAATCCGGGCCTTCCCCCACGGCCTATCATTGCCCGCATTATGAACTTTCGCGACCGTGACACAGCATTGCGCCTCGCCAGAGAGAGAGGAGACACTGTTTGGCAAGGCTCCAAAATAGCGCTCTACCCAGACTTCACGCTCATGGTGCAGGAAGCCCGCCGTAAATATAATGGGGTCAAGGTCGCACTCAGGAACTTGGGACTGAAATACGGCATGCTCTACCCGGCGAGACTGCGAGTCGATATCAACGGCCGGTCACGCATTTTCGACACCCCGACGGAGGCGGAGGAATTTTGCCACACATACAAACAGAGCAACAACCAGGCAATGGCGGACGAGAACAGATCCTCGCCCCAGGGCAGCGGCTCCAACGCCAGCATGGAACTGTTTTCTAGCGCGGGCACAGGCTGACTGCCCCATCCTGCACGGCGACCAGCTGAGGACATTAATAGTTTGGGATATTAAAGTTCATCACTCCATAATGTATCTAATGACTGACCGATTGGTGTGGCGTCGCCACCCCTTGTGGTGTACAGCTTTGGTTTAATTTCTAGGGATACGGATGTACCGAGATGGGGTTTTTCTATTCCAGCTTAAAGTCTATTGGTATATCTTACTTCACTGTCAGATTTGGGGCATGCCTCGCTCCCCGTTGGACGAGGCTGGGTGGGGGGGGAAAAGCTGTTCTACTGCAGAAATTTGATATTAGTTATTGCACTGCTCACTGTTCACTTAAATGTTTATCAACAATTGCTTTTGTCGGTTATGACTGTCAAGACACTTAAATGGCGCAGCTAGGGAATGTCGATGGTCCCTCAAACTTATCCCTGCTATCCTGGAATGTCCGAGGTTTGAATGACAACCGTAAGAAACGTCAGATTGTTCATTATTTGTTACGCCACAATGTTGATGTTGCTTTTCTACAGGAAACACACTTGCCCAAAACGGACCCCGCACGATTCGCCTCAAGCTGGGGCACACACAGGTATTTTTCCAACTTCAGTAGCTATTCCCGAGGTACAGCTATCATTATACACAAAAGGGTGCCCTTCAGTCTTCACTCCGTTATTGGGGATGATGAAGGCAGATTTACAATAGTCACGGGCCTGTTGATGGGCCACAGCGTCACCCAGGTATGCGTCTATGCTCCGAACACTGACTCCCCGGAGTTCTTCTACTCCATACAGGCCCAAATCACTAAGTTAGACTCCACCCTGTTGCTAATGGGAGGAGACCTCAACTTACTTCTTAACCCCGCTTTAGACAGTACCGCCAACTCCCCTGGCACAAAGCTGCGCGCACGCAGAGCCGCATCAGAACTTTGCGAGCACTTCTCACTATGCGACATATGGCGCGCACGCAACCTTACTAACACCGAATACACACATTACTCCAGTTATCACAACACATGGACCAGGATAGATTATTGGCTGCTTTCCCCTGGCATCACCTGCTGGTACAAATCACTCGTTACATTGCCGAGAACATATTCCGATCACTCCCCGGTTAAACTCCTTCTTACAGTGCCCAGACCCGACGGATACGAACGACAATGGCGCTTTCCAAGGAGAGCCCTTAACGATGACCTCTTCCACTCGGAAGTACACAAGGCTATTGAAGAATATTTTGCTATCAACACGGGCTCGGTAGACTCTTGGGCGGTCCTGTGGGAAGGTTTTAAGGCATACATTAGGGGGGTCTGCTAGCTAAACACGCTGGGGTCCTAGAGGCTCACCGCTCCACATTATCTCGCCTGGAGCGCGACTTACAGGACATAGATAGCGTCACAACTAGCAGCCCTACCGCAGACTCGACAAAACGCAGACTGGCCCTCATTGCCGAATTCAAAGACACTGCGGACCGGGAAATACTGTTCCTAGGCAAATACTCCACCGCACGGAGGTACGGTGAAGGAGAAAGACCAGGCCGAGCTCTGGCACAGTTGCTCTGCCCGCCATATAATAAAGCCTACATTACCGAGCTGACCTCATCCACTGGTCAAATGCTTACATCCACATCCAAGATCCGAGACGAATTTCTTGATTATTACACCTCATTATACACCTCGATGCTAGGACAGGACCCCTCAGCGCAAGAAGCTTACCTCTTCGAAATCGCTTTGGTGTACTTAGAGAAACACATGCAAGATTTCCTCGCTGAACCAATCTCCATTGATGACGTCAAAAACGCTATTGAAGCCCTTTGTGGGTCCTCGGCCCCTGGCCTGGACGGCTTCACTGGGGATTTTTACAAAGCGTTCAAAGACCTCCTGGCCCCCCAGCTAATCGAGGTATATGCCGAAGCCCTTGAGAGGCAAGTCCTACCCCCCACCTTCCGCGAGGCTGTCATCATCCTCCTCCCCAAACCGAGCAGGGATCCGTCCTTATGTGGATCTTACCGCCCCTTGTCCTTATTGAACATAGACTATAAAATCCTGGCCAAAATCCTCGCAATGCGCTTATCACTATTGATGGAATTCATTATTTTCCCGGCCCAATCTGGCTTTGTCCCTCATCGTTCCACCTCCCTGAATCTTAGAAAGCTGTTCTCGGAGCTTCACAGGATCAACCCTGAGGTCCCAGCGGCCGCCATTTTATTAGACACGGAGAAAGCGTTCGATTCTCTTGAGTGGCCCTTTTTTGTGTCAATCATGCGTCGAATGGTGATGCCAATGGGATTCATTGCCACCACAGAATTATTGTACAGGCGCCCCACAGCGAGATTCCGCCTCAATGGCACCCTCTCCCAGCCCTTTTCTCTATCCCGCGGTACTCGTCAAGGCTGCCCCCTGTCCCCACTGTTGTTTATACTTGCAATGGACCCTCTAATCCGACACTTCCATGAGAAGCATTTGCAAAGGGACCTCCAATTCAACACCGGCCCTTTATTGGTTTCCCTATATGCAGATGACACTATACTTTATGTTCGGAAACCGAGCATTAACTTGGATCCCCTCATCAGGGAAATAACTCAGTTCGGACAACACTCTGGCTTGGGCATCAACTGGCACAAATCAGTCATTTTCCCTTTAACCCCTAGCACATTGCGATGGGACTGTGAGTTCCCCCTCGAGTGGTGCGAGGACTTCGTTAAATATCTGGGCATCCATATACATCTTGACACAACTTACATTATCCATCTAAATTATGGTCAAGCTATCAACGCCCTGGAGGCACAGGTGGAGCGCTGGTTGCGCTTGCCGCTCTCGATCACCAGCAGGGTGGCTCTCATCAAGATGCTCGTGCTCCCTAAATTTTTATACCTCTTCAACAACATCCCCATTCTCCTCCCTAACAACTTCTTCGTTACGTTACGCTCGCATCTCATAAAGCTGGTCTGGGGAGGCAAGCAGCCCCGGGTGCGCTGGCAGATTATGGTCCTTCCGTATGAGAGAGGGGGGTTCGGGGTGCCTGACCTTCAGTTGTATTATTTAGTGGCCCAATGTAGTTATTCTTTCGCCTGGTACCACCCTGACGCCAGGATCCCATATCTTCGCTTTGAGGCAGATCTGGTGCTGCCTGACACGCTCTCAGCGGTATAACCCAGGGGCCTGCCCAGAGACCCCAATGACATACAAATGGTTTCCACCACCAGTTGGGCATGGGAGAAACTGAAACAGATCACCGGTACATCTACACTCTATTCCTCGACACTGCCGCGTCCCAATGCCCGCTGGCTTCCGATCACGGGAGAGAGGCTGGTACAGCGCACCTTGGCTAAATTTTCCATTGCCAAAATGGGAGACTTATACCCCGATGGACACGCCTTTCATGTCATGGATGAAGACCGCTTCCATGATGCCACCTTCATGGATCGCTTTGTTTTGGGGCAAGTCCGTTCGGCGCTACGGGCATCCCTGCCTGGTTTTCCCATTGAACCAGATTTGTTCCCCCCTTTGTCCATAATCATCGACAGCCCAGGAGGGATACATCTCACATCCAAGCTGTACAAGGCCTGTTCTGAGATTATTCCAGTACAGGATGACAAAATTTGTAGAGACTGGGAAGCTGACTTGGGTCACCAGATCACAGATGACCAATGGGTCAAATGCTGCACTGTTACGAGGGAGGTCTCTTTGAATAGTCGGCATAAGCTGCTACATTTCAAGTTCTTTCGCAGGATGTACATCACCCCGGCCAGATCTCACAGACTTGACCCCTCCAGACCGCATAACTGCCGCAAATGCAACACCCCATATGCTGACTTCGCCCATCTTTCGTGGACGTGTCCCAAACTATTACCTTTCTGGGAGGTGGTGCACAAAACACTGGGAGATATGATTGAGCTGACCCTCATCCCCATTCAGGAAGTTGCATTATTGGGCTATGTAGCAAACTTTCCCAAGCGCACACGTAGATTCGCTGCCCTTAGTTTGCTACTTGCTAAAAGGGAAATTGCACTACATTGGGGACGGAAAAAAGCTCCCACATTGCAGGGATGGCTTCAAAGCCTAGCCTTTTGCAACACCAATAGCGAACTCTACTCCACCACATTGCCTCGATCCTCCCGGCCCAAAGACATTTGGGGGCCATTCAGGGCCTACACGCAGGCTAACCGCCCGACTGCTGACTCTCAAATAACACAGGGCATTGTTCCGACTGGTGTGGGATAGTTGATTTGCACAACACACTCACTTGTTTCACTTCGGCCTCCAGGAGGTCGCTCGAGATTTCTTCACATATAGGCATGTATGTATCTGCACGAGATCAGTGGACGGGAGGGATATACGGCGGGCAGATGGGGATAACTTATGCGTGATGCTTGTCTGCCAGCTGGATCGCACCAGCATGCTTTGACGATGTTGCTTGTCTATAAAAGCCTTGACGGTCTGGCCTTTTGAACATTGCACCTTTGTATCACTATGCCAATGTAACAATGACGGTGAACACTCATGTTTGTATATCAGAACTGTAATAAAACAGTAAATAAAGTTTTTAAAAAAAATATGGGAAGAAATTAGAGAATTACAAGATGCAGCTAGTGATGCAGAAAGAGAAGGGTGGATCAAAGCAGATGTACACGCAGGGCAGATGATGAGGTGTGGATTTACACTGATGGAAGACCCATATTGCCAGATAGTCTGTTATCTCAAATGGCACGAGTTTACCATTGTCCTACACATGTGGGTAGAGATGCTATGTATAGACTATTTAAACAGACTTGGTTCAACCCTAAGTTCAGAGTCATTGCAGAAAGTCTCTGTCAAAGATGCATAACTTGTCAACAACAAAATGCAGGGAGGAAAACAGTTGTCAGTTTAGGTCGAATTGGAAAAGCAGCAGGCCCATTTGCGCGTATGCAGGTCGACTTCATCGACATGCCTCCTTGCCATGGTCTAAAACACGTACAAGTGATTGTGTGTCTGTTTTCTCGTTGGGTCGAGGCATATCCAACAAGACGTAATGATAGTCTAACTGTTGCTAAACTGCTTCTTGGAGAGATCATTCCTAGGTTTGGATTTCCAGTCTCATTAGAATCTGATAGAGGAACACACTTCAACAATGAGATAATTCAGATGATTTGTGCAGCATTACAAATTGAGCAGAAATTGCGTTGTGCTTATCGACCTGAGGAGTCAGGTGTGGTCGAACAAGTCAATGGCACAATAAAGTTGAGACTGGCTAAGGTTTGTGCATCCACAACACTGAAATGGCCTGATGCATTGCCATTGGTGTTGATGAGTTTAAGAAGTATACCAGACAGAAGAACTGGACTGTCCCCACATGAAATTGTAATGGGAAGGGCTATGAGACAGCCAACAGTCCCAGAAAATCAACTTGTGAACATAACTGATGATTAAGTGCTCGATTATTGCAAAGGATTGGCTGATGTAGTGCGTTCTGTGTCTCACCAGGTTGGAGAAGACGCAACTACAGTTCAACAAGAACAAGCACATGACTTGAGCCCTGGTGAATGGGTGCTCATCAAGAAGCATGTGAGGAAGTCTTGTTTGGAACCTCGTTGGCGTGGGCCATATCAAGTGATCCCTGTGACAATAACAGCAGTTAAATGTGGTGGCTTGCCAACTGGATCCACGCTAGCCACACTCGTCGAGTCCCATGTCCACTTGAAAGCACAGAGTCAGTTGAAGGTGAACAAGGAGAAAGAAAAGAACCTGAACAGACTGAGAATCAAGTAAAGTGGGCAACAGCTACTGGGTCTCAAAGCACTGTCATTGTCAATGCTGAAAGAGAGTTGGTCCTTGAAAGAGACAGAGAAAAAGGAAAAAGGGAATCAGCTAAACAAAGCCTTGAATCGAATGAAGTAGACAGTGTTTCTGGGAAACTAACAAGAAATGGTGATAAGTGGCCTAGAGGAGTAAAAAAAAGTGAAGTATACTTTAAATGAGAAGATTCCAGCAACGGTGATTGAAATCTCTAGCCAATCTGAACAAAGTGATACTGAAGGAGAAGAAAATACAGTACGTAAAACAAAAAGAGCAAAAATACCAAATAAGTAGTACACAGCAACTGAATGGACATATTTGGCTGCTGCAACGAACAATTGGGAAAAAGAATTCATCGAGTTTTGTTCCAGAGACAACTCATTATATGAACCACCCTAAATGAACTGTGCTTAAGAAAAGGGGTGCAGAGAAAGAGAGAGGAGATTTAAAAATAAGGTCATGATTGTGACCTGAGGCTCAAAAAGTGTGTGAGATACACAAACCTTATCAAACGAAAATATGAAAATATTGATTTTTGCCTTTTTATTTTTTTATTTTTTTTCTATAAAATGAATAAAACTGAGACTGGTAATCAAAACCAAGCTTTAATTAGGCAAAGGTGTCTTAACGCTTGCTTTATCTGTGTTCTTATAATATTGTTTGTCAGGTTAATACTAATCTTAGTAGTGCCTTATTTTATGTGTCCTGTTAATGCAAATTCTACTAATAATTTTGTAAATACATTAACTGATGTGAAGAAAGATCTTAAAGAGGATCCAGAGATTAATATTAAAAAAACTAACAGGGAATGACTTACATCAAGATAATTCTATTAATGATTTTTCGTTGAATGTTTTTACTAAATTGCTCTATGAATATGTAGACACTATGGGGCATATTTACAAGCCCCTTGCGCCACTTTTGCGCCGCCGTTGCGTCACTTCTGTGACGCAGCGGCGGCGTAAAGCCAGCGCCATGCTGCGGGGTATTTACAACGTGACGCATCTAGGGAGATGCGTCACGTTGTAAAGCCCTGCGCCACATGAAACCTGCGTCAGGTTTCATGTGGGTGTTCTGGCGCAGGGGGCGTTCCGGCGCAGGAACGCCTCGGAAGAGTGGCTGAGTGAAATCTACAAGATTTCACTCAGTCACTTTTCCGACCCCGCTGCGTCAAAACCTTGCGCCTGCTTGAAGCAGGCGTAGGGCTTGACGCACCATGTTAGACATGGGCATGGTTGGCAATGTGCTGGAGTTGCGTCGTGCCCGCGACACAATTCCAGCACTGCGCTAACGTTACGGCAGCAGATGCGACACGCATCTGCATTTCCTGTGCCATGATGCGCCGCATTGTAAATGCGGCGCATCCGTGGTGGCGCAAGGATTAAGATGCGTGTCGCACGTTTCCTGGCGCATCCCTGCTGATTTGCAGGGATGCGCCAGGAAACGTAAATATGCCCCTAAGGATGCAAGAGATTGTTATGTGTGCATGCAATTACCCTCGTCTGTGTCAGAAGGGGTGACTTATCACCACCTTCCATTAACATATGGAATTTCGTGTAGTGTACTAACAAGTTTATTTTATGGCAAAGAACAATTTCAATATTACTACTCAAACTACGATTTAGTGTTCTCAGAAGTTCCTATTAAGAAGAAATCTGAGACAAAATCTTAACTTTGCGACTTTCGGTATTCACAAAAGGCATTTAGGAGTAGTAAAGTTAGGATTCCTAACTTTACTACTCCTAAACTGAGACAAAATCCTAACTTTACGACTTTCGGTATTCACAAAAGGCATTTAGGAGTAGTAAAGTTAGGATTCCTAACTTTACTACTCCTAAATGCCTTTTGTGATTTATTTGTTTAATTGTGCACAAAATGTAAGCGTATCACCAGTATTTCCTCTTCCTACGGTTGGAGTATTTTCTTTCTATGAATGATTGTGTCGACTATGTTGCAAGCTGATGTGGAAGCGAGCGTGAGGACATGAAGATATCAAAATGTCTTTTCCTGCTTCCGAAGAGCGATGATGACATTCATTTTAACAAAGACCTTTAACAAGAGAAATCCAGATGAACTGGCTAGGATGATGGTCACCTCATAAGCCTGACCAATGAAATCGAGTGAATTGTAAAATGGAAACTTTAAGGGGGTTGGATTCTTGAACATTTGGGGTATAATTATTACTGTGAGAAAAGAACTTGGCAGTAGCTTTTTCTATGAGAAGAGAGCCTTTGCTGCTGTACTCTCTATGCCACTCTGGCTTTTATCCTTGCAATTCCTGAGCGAGACTACCCTGATTATCTTGCACTTCATCTGCTGGTGATTTTGCCTTAGTTATACCTTTTCGGCCGAAGGGTTAGCTATTTCTGACTATTGCACGCTGTGCATTTGTTTTCATTGATCTAGGTTTGTATGAAAATCTGATTTGCATATTGATATTGCAATGAAATATTTCCTTTTGTCTCTCTCTCTCTCCTCTCATGCTGTTATTGACTATATGATGTATTTGTCAATGAACTGTACTTCCTTATTGTTTACTTACCTGTAACATTAAAATAACACAGAATTGATGATTCCTATGTACTTGTGTATTGACCAATCAATATTTTGAAATATTTAGATAAAAGTAACTTGATAAGTATTCAGAGTTTGTCTTTATTGATGAATATTTAGACATATGTATATTGTACTTACAGTTGCTGGACAGGCTTTTCCTTCATTATAGGTCCTCATGAGGGAAATAGCATCCGCCTCTTATTATCGAGTCCCTATTAGCTCTACCAAAGATCTATCGGGGGACCTGATATATGTAGGTGGTTATTGAGATTATATGGGCCCAAATCTCTTGGTTATAGAAAAGTTTATGAACATAATAGATTAGAGATAAAGTGAATGATTATAAAATTCACTCCGTTTCCGCTCGATCAAGTATATCAAGAAAAGTTGATTGTGTCAATGTGGAACTGCTGCCTGCAGAACAGACACTTTCATACTTACACTCAATCTTCAGGATGGCATCTTCGCTTGTATCGGAGATAGATCTGTAAATAAAAAAGTAGCATGAAATCACTCTTTTAAAAATTAGCATGTGTAGGAAAGTAGGATCTGCTTTTTATGGTTACCCCCACTTTTTGCTTGATGTGATGCTGTTTTTGACTAGTCTGACTGGGATCCTGCTAATCAGGACCCCAGTCTATCTGCTTTCTCCCTAAATTGTTGTGTTCAGTACTTAGGTACATCCCAGATTGGATACTGGGATACCCTTATAAGTCCCTAGTATATGGTACCCATGTACCCAGGGCATAGGTACCACAGAGGCCTCCCAGGGGCTGAAGCATGTATTATGCCACCCATGAGAGACCATTCAAAATGGAAATACAGGCCTGCCATTGCAGCCTGTGTAAGTTGGTGCATGCACCACTTACTAAAGATATAGGTTTACTATATCTACGGGTCACTGCACTTAAAACCTATGTCACCCCTATAGCAGGCCTTTACAATCCTGAGGGAAGGGTGCTTGGTTCTAAGTGAGAGGGTGCCCCTGCATGAGCAGGACACCCCTGCAGCCTACGGAGTCCATTCTCCCGGGTTGTCAGTGAAGCAGCCATATACTATATAGAGGGGCACCGTGTAATCGCGCAATGACCATCTCGAAAACGGCTGCAACTAATCTTATCATGTTTGGTATCAAACATGTTGCAATCATACCCCCACACCGTAAACGGTGTGGAAGGTATGATTTCAAGCACTGAAAGAGCCCTCCGTTAGGCTCTCAGTGTTTCCGGTACCAGCCTTCTAGTCACGGATAGCACAAAATGGTTGCTGCCGACCAGAGACACATTTCTGCCCTCCTGCTGCTGAGCCAAGCTCGAGCAGGGGATAGGCATCCTGTCACAGGGATGTGTGACCACCTTCCAGACAGGATTTAGTGTATTAGGGCTGGGTGGGTGCGCTTGCCAGTGCCTGAAAGTCTGCATGAGGGGCACATTTGGTGTCCCTGTGCATAGTGCAGTTTAAACCAGTCCTGGGAGCCATTGGCTTCCACTCTGGCGCGAAACTGGACAAAGGACATGGGGGTAACCTCCCCCATGTCCAGACCCTCCCCTGGGAGGGTCCCCTGAATCTTCCCAACCCTTTCCCTAGGGTTCTTAAGGGCTTACCTGGGTGTAGGTCCCTAGATTTGTCGTGGGATAAGATTCAGAACTGAAACCACTGCACTTCTACTGTCTGGGCACTCTGGACTTCGCTTGATTTCGTTTGGGCCTGACTTCGTCTCCCTCTCAGTCTGCTGCATCGTCTGTGCCTGTGCACCATACAGGATCTGTGCAGGACCTGTGGAGCATCCAAGACACTTGAAGGAATCTCCCTTGAAGTGAAGGAGTCACTTCCCTGCATTCGCAGGCACCTCAACACTGCTAACCGGTCTGCTGATCCCGAGCTCCTGCGGACTCTGAAGGGTTCTACAACACAGGTGGTGGTTTTCTATGTCCCTCGAGGCCTGAGCTGTCCTCTCACCAAGTTTGAGGTCAGAATCCCTCGTGAGGGCTGTATTAACCGAACCCCTGTGCACCACGTACTTTTGTAAGTGCAAATGCTTGTTGGCAACTTTGCGACAAGTGCATTGGGCTCCAAGTAGCCCCAACCTCCAGCAACTCCTTCCACCAAGATCTTCAGCCACACCACCTCATGGGCACCGTGGCCTGCTCCTTTCGGTGAGCTGCTCAAGGTCCTCTCGCGACTCCTGTGCCTCTGGCCTGTGGGTCAATTTGAGGGTCACCTTTGTTTTCCTTGGGCTCCCCTGATTGCTTGGGGCCTGCCCTGACTCCCCTGCTTGTGGTGAGTCTCCTGGACCTTGCTGGTCTCAACCGTGCACCTTCTTGACTTCCTGTGTGGGTTGCATTTGCCAAGGCGTGTTGGTGCTCCCGCCGGACACCGACCCCTCAGCACTCGACATCCTTCGTGGGACAGCTTGTATCCGTGTTCTGGTTGTCCTCAGCATCGCCTGGTCCTTGCAGCTGCAGAGTCAAGGGCATCATCATCTTTCCTGAAGCCCCCGACATCGGAAGGCATCCGTCTTCCAAGTCTCCTGGTCACCCCCTGAGTGACATAGACTCTGCCCCTCTGCTTTTTTTTTTTTTTTCAGATTTATATAGCGCGAACTCGACCCGAAGGTATTGGAGCACTTTACATGAGCACCAGTTGCGTTACACAAGTACACATTCATATTTTTGGTAGGCGCGGGGAGATTAAGTGATTTGCCTAGAATCACAGGATGTGGAGTCGACCCCGAGGCTCGAACCTTGGTTTCCCAGCTCCAAAGTCAGCAGTCTAGCCATCCGACCACATCCTCTCTCTTTTAGGTACTCCTCTTCAAGAAACACGTTTGGATTCCTCCGGACACTTTCTCCTCTTCCAGCAGCGGCACTTTCCTGAAGTACTCCATTGGGTTCGACAGCGGTTTCCGATGCCACTTCACACCTAGGCACCCGGCTTCCCTGGGATAGGTAACTTGGGTACCATGGTATCCACGGGTGGGGTGGCTCTCCAACCTTCTGTCTTCGACAGGGTTTCTTCAGGGTCCACTGGGAAGGGTCCCTAATCTTTAAAAATCCAACCGCAACTTGCACACAGACTTGTACGGAGCACGCAGTCGTGTTCACACACTGCACACGCTCTCTGTGGTGTCCCTATCTACTTACCTTGGGTGGTTCTGTGGGTCCCCAGCAATTCTACGTCCTCTCGACATCGTCCTGACTCGAGTCATGGTTCTTATACCACTTTCTTAGTATATGGTTTGCCCCCCCCCTTGGAGCCCACTGTGTATTAGTGCTACTTACTGTGATTTCTTTGCTTTAGTATTGTGTGCTTTGTGTCTATTTCCATGTGGGAGATACTGTGATGTACTAGATAGTGTTATATAATAAATACATATTTTTATAAATACTATGTGTGGTTCTCTTTTCATTTAATCTATACTATAAGATTGCATTCTGGTAAAACAAGCTGCTTTACACTCCTTCAAGACTAAGCCTGAAGGTTGCTCTCCACAGCTACCACTTAGAGAGCTTTCTGTGGTTGTCTAAGACCTCTTAAATCACCATAAGGGTTGTCTGGACTGGTGCAAGGTGCCCACTTACATTAGTGGACATCATATACCAGGCCAGCTTCTCACAGCGTGAAAGTGTTTTGGAGCAGAGTTTGCAGTGACACAACACAGTGGGTGGGGAGTTGAAACAACAAGGGATAAGGTGGAGAAGCATCACGAGGGAGAGAACATGGGCAAAAAAGAGCAACGTTGAGCGCGGGGGGAAACACACCGTCAAGAGAGAGCAGCACGAGTGCGGGTGAGGGAAGAGAAGCACATAGGTGAGATAAATCAATGTAAAGGGGAGATGAGAAAAGGACACAAGGGAGACAGTTGGAAAAGATGCACTCTCATGGAGTGCTTAAACATGAAGAGAAAACTACTTTCTTAAAAGTGAGCAGAGGAGTCATATAAGCCAGCCGATCAAAGAGATGGTAAAGAGGCTATGCTCCCTGGGAGGAACAAACAAAAGATGGACAGGCTGAAACAAAGAAAACCACCCAGTAGAAAACGAGCAAACAAGAGTGTCAGTAAAGCTAACCAATGGTAAACAATCGTTGGGCTGCAAGCCCATGTATTTTCTTGATAATCACACAATACCCCTTTCCCAACCACACAGCTTGCAGGGTCTGGTAGGCTCGACCTAAAAATGACTTGCAAACGTGAGAGAAAGAGGAAGGAAATATAGGTTGGTGGAAAAATAGGTATGATGTGGAATCAAGACTAGGCAGGCTTGGCATTCAGCAATTCTGGCATACAGCAGCACTGGCAGTGGGCTCCTATGTAAATCTTTGCCCCTGCACTTAGTTCACCAAATAAGCACTATATATGCATGAAAGGAAGATACTAGCCTGGGTTATAGCATTTGCTATCTGTTTTATAACACTTTTTGGTTTTAATTATTTACTTAATTTTTTTATTGCTAAGTGATATATTAACAAGGTACTACTGCTTTGAATTATTCAATGTAAGCGAATTCTTACTGATTGTTTTCTCGATATTTAAAATTTTTACATCAGTTAGTTGCCCAGTCTCTTGAATAATGTTAACCAGGGCGTGACTGAACCACGCATTTATTTTAGTAAGGCAGATTTGTTTTTTTATAATGAATCTTCTATTGCATTGTGACAATATACTTGATAAACCTGCTGGAATTTTCCTGGCAACTGTCGTTGCAGTACAAATGCATCCCAGTGCAGAAATGCCTGTGGCACAGAGGTTGGCAAAGAAGGTAAAACGTAATTCAAAGTTTATAGTAAGTACAGAAATGGACGGTACGCGAAATGCAGGTTACATAAATATTAGTGCCTAAAACTAAAAAAAATTGAAAATGTATAACGCAAAAATACAGAGCATGGCAAAATTCAAAAATATTAACAATTTCTTATCCGACCATTAGGCTCTTGCCACCAAATATACAAGCACTGAAATTAGAATAATGATTTAACATAGCCTTACCATATGTGGAAAGCGAGTTTGACTATACATAGCCATGTTTAACAGACTGAAAATCTGACAGAATTATATTTTTGTGTGGCCTTTGAATTAGCAATCTATGGGGGATAGTCTCAAGAACGTGTGATAATTATCGCAAAATTAGCTTAACGCAACTTTGCACATCGCAGTCCATCGCGGGAAAATAACACCGTGTTAACGTTGTATTCTCAACACGGCGGCACCATGCGATAGTCTGACGATAACGCGTCAAATGACCATGATAAAATTACCGTGACGGCAAAAAAACGCGAAACACGAACGCGAAAAAAGTTGCGATGTGGCCAACTGCGATAAAAAAAACAGCAATAACCAGCGACAGGCCTGCAATTCCCACGCGTCATGCGGGAAAATGCACTATAAAAGCACCGAAAAACACGAACAAAATAATTCAAACTGCGTAGCACCATAGAGGAAGCCGGAGCAAGTACAGAGGACGACCAGAACCCCACAAGCCCCCAGGAGGACCAGCCTGGGACCTCGGGTTCACGGAAGGGCAAGGAGAAGAAGACGAGGAAGACGAGGTTCAGTCCGCAGGAAAACAGGATCATCATCACGGAGGTGATAGAACACCACCAACAACTGTTCGTCACCTCTAAAGTGTCATTGGCAAATAAAAATGCAATATGGCAGTCCATCCTGGACAAGGTGAATGCAGTCGGAGTGGGGAGGAGGACAATTGGAGAGGTCAAGAGGCGCTGGAATGATGCGAAGCGCAAAACCAAGAAGAAACTCGCTGACAACCATCAGGCAGCAATGCAGACTGGAGGTGGCAGTCCAGCGGAACACCAGGAGCTGGATGAGATGGAGGAAATGGTGGCCACAGTCATCAGTGTTGGGGGTCCGGACACTGCTCGACATGACCTGACACAACAGCACCAGGGTGAGTACCGAACAGGGACTGGGGGGATGGGGGGAGATGGGCACAATGGCACACATGCACAATTCAGTAGAGCACACTGCACACCCACAATGACTCTGGATCATGTCCCTGATCCCCTTGGCACACTGCAGCACACATACAAACAGCAAGTAGGCCCCCGTCCACTATGGGCACAAAGGGGTTCCTCCCCACACAGCACCAATCTCACAACCAACCCATGCACACGTGTCAAAACCAGCAAAGCTGCGTGTCTGTGAGCCACACTGACAATGCAAGTGACACTGCATGACGAACAGCATGGCTGCAGTCCAATTAACATGACATGGTGCACGCCACGACACTGAGGTGGCTGAGTGTGGAACACATCCGTAAAGGAGCAGGTCACACTCTGACACATCCACCTGCACAAACAACCCCTGACGCCAACAACACATCTGCGGATAAACCATGCCCAAGAGTCCAAAATCCGAACTAGAGCCAAAATTAGCCAAGTCTGCAACATCTCAGCACTGTAGAAGCACAGAAGTCAAAGGCACACTGCCTCAAAGGGATAAGGGGCAGCAAAATCACAGCAGCAGGGGCAACTCCCCCACACTGCAGCACACACACATAGCAATAACAGCACATCATCATTGACGACAATGTGGTACAAAGTGCAACACTCTCACTACAGAACAGAGGACACAACTGGTTCCGCTTGTGCGTAGAAACTGGCCAATCACACCTGGCATAGCAGGAAACTGTGAGATGATAATGTACGTGTACAACCTCACATCCGTGATGTAGTTCAAATGTCCACTGTCCCGCATCAAATAGCCAGCTCCTCCCAAACAGTCACAATGTACATTGTCATGCAGTCTGTATGTAAACTTGAACAATGCGTCAACATACATGTCAACACAATGTTAAAATGCATCTCCCTTCACATTGCAGAGGGACAATCAACACCTCCTGCAGAGCAGACCAGACAACTCATCAGTGATGATGAAGAGGACCTCCACACCTTCGACACCGACGCCCTACAACAGCTCATGGACAGCTACGGCAACCCACCTCCAGGAGCAGGGCAGCCCAGCTGCATCAAGGAGACCCCACCCCCTGCACAGACCACACAGCAGGAAGCACCCACCACCACGGCTGGCTCCCAGCACCTCACCGAAGAACACATCGCATTCCAAGGCCATGTGTTAGACTGCCAGAAGGAGGTGGCTGAAAGGGTGCGGGTGGGGTTCGCCCTCATGGCAGCCAAACTAGATGACATACGTGGGTGTCTAAGTCCCATCAGGGACCATTTACACTCCCTAACGGACACCCACAGTTTGCTCCATGATGTCCAACAATCCATGCCCGACATCGCTGGAGTCATGACTCTGAGAGGAGAACAACTGTCAAGTCAGAGTGGCCTCAGCGATGTCAGCCGAGAGTTGGCACAGATGCTGAGGATAATGGAGACCATGGAGCGGATGCATGCGGAAAGAATGGCTGCCACGGATGCACACCAGCAAAAAGTTGTTGGGATCTTCCATGCCCTGCAGATCCTCATCATCGCATTGCTGCCACCAAGGCAGTTGCTGATGAATGCTGCTGGTACTTCTACACACACATCTCCGGCCCCTGATGTGTCAGTGGCACACAGTGCTGCAGACCAAACATCAGCACCCACATGTCAGACAGATGACATAGAGGACGAAGATGCGGGTCATTCCACCTTTGTAGTAAGAAGGAGCCAGTAGCATTCTTCTCCGCCATATGCCCTGTTTCAGCTTGGTTCTGCCCTCTGCATCATGCCCTGTAACAACACCTCCCACTGTCCCCCGAAACACTCTGCGACACTCACCTTGGACCTCGACATGGACTGCCATATTTTGTTTGCTTACCAATGACACACCAATTAGACTGCGGACTGTACTCTTCCTCTTCCGATGTACTTGTCAAACCCTACATGACTCTAGCTGGCCCTCCACTGGGCTACAATGTAATGTGGGGGTTGCATGGCCATGTACTGCTCCAGCTCCGACACTCCACCGAATGTGAATAAATCATTCAAATTCACACAGATGTGTCATGTCCATAATCTATCAAGTATGAAAGTATGGATGAATGTAAGGACATTGATTGCCCAAAAAGGTACACCCTGGGAAATGAAAGCAATGCGCATATTTGACCGTGACACACATGGGAAGTGAGATGACTGGGAATGTTTGCACTAGCTGTGGCCTCATTGCTCTGAAACAACAATCGCGCAATTCCTCAATTTTGCCCCACGCAATGTTAGAAATAGGGCTGGGTGTGAAATGTCAAAGTCGTTGGCAGACCTAAAGTAGTGTCCCCCATCACATTTGACAACAGAACATCTCTTCGCATACCTACTCACACTCAACTGGGTGGACACAGCCTGTAGTGATGGATCACATTGATCCACATGGCAAGAATATGGACACCATACTCACATTGCTGAAGACACGTAAGAGCACAGGTCTATCAGCAACTATCCCAACCACTATGTCTGGCTCACAGAGGTGGAGCTGGCAATAGGGACTCACCCCTAAGTGAAATGCGTCAGTCAGTCCCTCCTTGTGTACGGACAATGCTCATTGAGGCACACGATTTGTCATTCCAATCAACACTCATCACAGTTGAACACTAGTGAAGTTGCGTAGACTTTATTGCCATGTGCGTGTCAGTACGGGCAAGACAAGGACCACAACATGCAGACCAATGCATCAGACACTAACAGGCAGCATTCGGTCACGGTACAGTTCCACATGACAGGCGTTGTGCATGCGCCCGGGATGTTCTGCCATTGCGTTGGTGGCTCTCGTAGAACCGGCACTCATCTGACCTGCGGCAGTTATGTGGATGATATGCCACAGCTCGGAGCAATGAGTCATATGTGTGTGCAATGTTTGGACGTATGGGTTGTTGTGTACATAAGTGTCAAGGGCATTCCATGCAAGAGTACCTCGAGCAAGGACTTCTGTGTGTGGGGTGTGGATACGTTGGTCTATCATTAGCGCTGTGCATAGTGTGGGAGTCGTCATCATCTGTTATGGTATCTCTCTCAGGGGGTGCCTGCCGCATGCAAGACCAAGGTCGGAGGTGCTGATGTCCTTCCGCCTTATGTATTGAGACAAAGGAGCTTTCATCCCTGATGTTAGTCTGACTACTGCTTGCATTCTGGAAATGTGATGTGGCTTTCACGCTGCAATTGAGGCTAGGCCTTAGGCTTATGGTGCACCAATAGCGATACACACACAACAGTTGGCATGCATGAGCCAAGAGCCCGAGCGGCCATGCGCTCCTTGTACAATCCCTTTGTGCGCGGCCGCCCTCCGGGTGCATGCAACATTGCAACATTGTCGATTGCGGGCCGTGTGGCGCAGACACTGCAACAGAGACACACGCATCAGTTGGTTTCCTGTCCAGCCCAGAAATGAACCACGCCCAGAGCCCAGGGATAATTATTCACACCCCTATGCTGGCCTGGCATACGCCGACCCAGCCCACTCGGCTTACATATAAAGGGGGGGACGACGACGCTACGTGTCCCAGTTCTTCCCCACTGCCGGAGGTGACATGGCTGCGTCCGCCTGGCATATCACGAGACTCAATCAGAAAGGGTCCATGACTTACGTCGCACAGAGTTGGTGGCACCGGAAACACTGCGGCCGGCACGGGCCTACCGCCAAGGGACGGTGACTTTAGGTGCACTGAGGTAGGGGCACCTTAAGTGCTGAGCGGGTGTGCAGCCTGCGATGATGCGCCGTCCTGGCGGTCCGGACTAGTAAGGATTTGTGTGAGCCCTGCTGGACCACAGTGTAGGCCTGAGCCAGCGGGCAGCGCGGGCCTACCGCCACGTGGCGTTGCCTCGCGGTTCGCAGTGTTAGTGGCACCTATAGCGCTAAGCGGGTGTGCAGCCTGCGATGATGCCGTGTGCACTGATATGATCTCTGCCATTGTGAAATCAAGACCCAGAATCACGTGTGTGACCTGGTGGCCCGCGGGGTGGGGCTGCATGATGTGGAGGCTGCCAAGGTCGCGGGCCCCGGGCTTGGAGCTTGCACCGGCACATGGTGGACCCTCTTGGAGACACGCTGGTGGCGGAAGGTGAGCAGTGAGGCCTGGCTGCGCAGGGGCGGGCAAACACCGCTGGGCAGCGGGAGGGGCTGGGGTGCAGCAGCCTGTGTGCGCAGGGGCGGCCAAGCGATGATGGCGTGTGCACTGATATGAACTCTGCCATTCATAAATCTGGACTCTGTTTCAGATAAGGGACCTGGTGGACTGCAGTGTATACCGGCACGTGGTTGGAGACACATCGGTGGCAGCAGGTGAGCAGTGAAGCCTGGGTCCGCAGTGTCGGCACTCTCTTTCCCTCTCCCTCTCTTCCTTTCACTGTCTCTCTCTCTCTTCCTCTGTTACTCTCTCTCTTCTTCTCCCTCTCTTCCTTTCACTGTCTCTCTCTCTCTTCCTCTGTTACTCTCTCTCTCCTTCTTCCTCTATTCCTTTCACTGTCTCTCTCTCTTCCTCTGTTTCTCTCTCTCTCTCCTTCTCCCTCTCTCCCCCTTTCTCTCTCTTTCTCTCTCTCTCCCTCTCTTTCACTCTCTCTCTCCCTTTCTTTCTCTCTCTCTTTCTCTCTCTCTCTGTCCTTTGATGAGCGCATGACACACCTTCTTATCTTGGATTTTGTCTTGCAGGCTGTGTCTTACAGATTGTCCAGAGAAACCCGCCATGACTCTTCCGAATAGTTGTTTTGAATAAAATAATTTGTTTGGACATTCAAAGATGAATGAATGATTCTCCTTTTTCTGACCACATATGAATGTTAATTGTTGTACTTGTGCGACATCAGGCGAATTGCTTTGTTCATGATTTCGTAAGGTTGATGTAAAATATCTTTGTCCGGGGTAGGGCCCCGGGGGGGTGGGTCCTGGGGGGGATGGCGGTGGGTGTTGTGGCCCTCTTGGGGCTCCGAGCTGCATGATCAGTAGCTCCATGGCATCTGTTGTTCTTCAGGTGTGGCTCTGGTCTGGGCTCCCTTTTGTGGTGCAGGTTGTCGCCCGACTTAACACCAGGTAAGAGCAGGTGTTAAATCCCTGCTGCTAACGCGCCTTATCGCCTGTTTTGGGATCTTATCGCCGATCTGGCTGGTTGTAGAGAATATTGCGAAGTGTTGTTTTCGCGGCTTTTTGCACAGGAACGCCTACTCTGCATCTCATTAGCGTTAGTTGCCGGTGTCATCCGTCACGATGTTTTTTGCAGCTGCTATCGCAGGAAAACTGGCGATATCGGCTGTTAGCACCAGCTTGTGAATGGTGCGATAAATCTATCGCCACTTTGGCTGCGATAAAGTGCCGCTAACTCGGCGATAAGTCCTTGAGAATATGCCCCAATGTGTCTGTATGTTTATTTTTGCAGTCTATATTTTTTAGGTCAATTTTCTCATGGGACCAAGAAATTGGCAGGTTAGCAGAGTAAAGCACTGTCACTCTCGGCGTCTTTGAATGTGTGGCACTCATAATTCAGGGTACACCCAGGGCTATCCAGCTTGGATGCAAGGCAAAGGATACATTTTGTCATAGTGTGAGGTGGCAGCACCCCAAAATCGAGTGTTTTCATTTCCAGCAGGACTCTGACTAGTCTTTGCCAGCAAGAAGACAGCGCTCTTTTTAGTGAAAATAAGATACATACACAAAGAGCTTCACTGTGCTCAAATTTCTACCAATGCGTTGAAAAGGTAGCAGGTCCTTAAAACTGTTTTTAATCATTATATCTGCCTTTTCCCTTAATGATGTAACACAGGGGTGCGCTCAGTTCAGATGTGTCAATTCTTTAAAATAAAATAGGCCCGTAAACTCATAAACGGTGTAAAATTAGGTCCCTTTTCTGTTGCGCTCCTGAACATCTTTGCAGAGAAAGAACGGTACTGAAAAGTAGGTTTTCGCAAAAAGTGATGAATGCAAGGGTTTTTGTAGCTGTCAATGCCTCTTTGATTCACTTGGCTGGCGGAATGTTTTCAGAACATTTTAAGTTTGTGATCTGCCTTTATACCCTATATCTTCAGAACTTCCCCTGGCTCTTTTTTTTGCTCAACAGTTTAAGTGTAGTTAAATAAATAAAGTGCAGTATGTTAAATATAAACGTTACACGCTCTATATTTGTCCTGAGGTTTGATTAAAACATTATGATGTTTTTGTGGCCTTGGAAACATTGAAGCTGCTCCAAGTGGGTAATGCGGGGAAAGTGGTATTTACACGGGGAAAAAAGTCGGCCTGTAAAAACAAAACCCAGAGGCTATACATAGCCCTGGGCAGAGCTGTTTAAGGGCACAATAATCACTGCTGACTGCCTAGGGAAGCAGGTAGGGGATTCTGTCTGTTTTTAATTATTTCTGAAAATGAGATGTGAAAAAGGTCAGTAGCAGCATAGAAAAAGACGTACGCATCGGCATTTTTACTGATTTTACACTTTGTCATAGGAAGCGCTGCACTAGAATGCAGTATCATACACATACAACAGTGATTGAAGAATTATCCTGGAAGATGCAGTCCTTTGGTTACAGTAGAGTGATTATAAATCCAAACTTTAAAACAAATATGTTGAATGTGAGTTAGCTGTGAAGAGTAAACATGATTTATGCAGTATAATATATTTATTTTTTAATTCTTATTATCTTCAGTTTTAGGAATTCTAAAGTCGTTATGTTTTTTAAAGGACACATGCTATGAATAATATTATTTGTGTTAAAAATGTCTGCATAATGTTTCATACATTAATTATTATACTTTTTAATTTCCGATTCAAAAATATTTATGGACATTATTTAATTTTATCAAATACATTTCACATGCAATCATATATTCAATGACATCAAATGAATACATTGTAATTGTAAATTGCAAATAAACATCAAAAATAAAAAAATATGAACAATATCATACTTATTCTTTCCAAAATATGTATTAAATAGTAATAGTAACTAACCCACAACCATCCTTAATCTATACACTAAAATCATATTGAACACACTTATCTTAAACACTATATCTAAACTAATAGAGGGGTGGAGCCAAGCAAGATGGCCACCTAGTCATGTTCCTGGTGAGCTCCCTCCGGCCGCTGCACTATCCTAATTCTGCGCCTCCAGTGACGCCCCCACACCCATGGGGTCAGTTGTTCCTCCCTGGATCACCTATGGCTCTTATGTTGCCGCCAGATAGCTGGAAGGTCACAGTGGTGCACGGACAGCACTGTGGCTGAGAAGTGCGGCAGAAGGGATGTTATGTTATGTTATGTTATATGCATTTCTAAAGCGCAGCGGTTACCCGAAGGTGTCCTGGCGCTAGCTACTATCCTCTGAGCACAGAATGTTGTAGAGATGCTACACGTTAAAAAACCGCCAGGTTTTTAATCCTTTCCTAAATGCCATGAAGTCAGTGGCATTTCTAAGGTGGAAGGGAAGGTCATTCCAGGCCTTTGCAGTGCAAATGATAAAACTTCTCCCTCCCCATGTGACTTTTTTAATGGGGGTACTATCACCATCTTAGCTCCTAGAGAACGAAGGGTTCTTTTGGGAATGTACCATTGAATCCGCCGCTTCAGATAATCTGGTCCTGTTCCTTGTAAGGCCTTGAAAACAGTGCATAAGGATTTAAAAAGCACCCGTTTTCTGATTAGTAGCCAATGAAGTCTTTTGATTTCCTTGGAGATTGAAACAAATTTTGGTGTGCCGGTAAGCAGTCTAGCCGCCGCGTTTTGCAACAGTTGAAGTTTATTCAGATGTCTTTCTTGAATATTTAGGTAAAGACCGTTACAGTAGTCCAACCTTGATAAGATAAGCGATGTAACCACTGTCCACTGACTGTCCAACGGCAGGAACAGCATTATTTTCTTGATCATTCTAAGAGAATGAAAGGTGGCTGACGCAACGGCATTAACCTGATCACCGAAATTTAATTTGTCATCAACTATAACTCCCAAGTTTTTTACTTTCCTAGCGGGTTTTGGAAGAGTGCCCAGTTTTTCCGGCCACCAATTAGGCGTCCAAAAGTTGGCATTATTTCCAAACAGGATGATCTCAGTTTTGCCCGAGTTGAGCTTCAGGCAATTCTGTGTCATCCACATCCTGACTGCTTCCATACAGTCATGGAACCTTTTACTTTTTCCTGGTTCCTGTACTGGCAGCAGAGTCACAACGATTTGCATGTCGTCTGCATAGGAGGTAAGACAGAAACCGTAGGAGCTGATCAAGGCGGCCAAGGATGATACATAAACATTAAAAAGTGTAGGGCTAAGGGATGACTCCTGCGGTACTCCACATGGTAGGGAAAAGGGTTTGGAGAAAATTTGCCCAAGGACACAATTTGTGTTCAGTAAGTTAGGAAGGCTTTTAGTAGCTTCGAAGCTTTACCCTGGACCCCGCATACCGAAAGATCAGTGCCACGCTCACAGCTGCGGCGTGCTTCATCCTGCGGCGGAGGCTGGAAAGAC
This sequence comes from Calotriton arnoldi, assembly GCA_963921515.1. NCBI lineage: Eukaryota > Metazoa > Chordata > Amphibia > Caudata > Salamandridae > Calotriton > Calotriton arnoldi. The sequence goes on from CAWUFW010006146.1 coordinate 254,863, forward strand.
TCCCAGATCGCACCGAAGGTGCTAAGGTGGTCGTTGCTCAATCGGGGCTCGGTGAGGGTGACGGCTCAGTGCGGCTGAGGCGACGCGCCCCTGCCAGCTGTGTAGCCTGGTGAGGCTGTGCAACTTATTGCAGTTCCTCTGGGGACATGAGGAAGACTGCGGCCTGCTGCACACACCATGGCCTGCTGTGTGATGCATGCTGCATGACTTGGCTAGTCCGGTGTCGGATCAGACCTGCCAGAAAAGCAGAGCTTGTGGCGGGCATGGTGGTTTTGGATGCGGGGGACAGCGGGCCTGCCACCCCCCACAAGTGTTTTTTGAGGAGATTTGCTGGCCTGTGATCCTGAGGGTGGGGCAGGGGGTATGCAATTGTGATCCTGCCCTGCACCCCTGCTTGGGGATCGATGAGCCTTGCTGGTGGGCCAGTTTCCCTCCTCTGGAGACAGCTGCCCCTGTGAAGGGCCCATTGTGTTGTCCAGGACTTCTGGAGGAGCCTAGGGGAGGAGAAGGTGCCACACTGGACATTGAAGGGGTGGCACCTGGTGATGGAGTCTAGCTCTCACCCTCATGACTGTGCAGAGGTGTGAGTTTGTGGGGCCTTGGACGGAGCGGGGACTAGATTGCACAGACATTGGCTTATACAGTGAGGACGCAACCTGTAGCTGTGCTACTTGTGCCCCCCACCTAGTGCCCATGTCGCTGCTGATGTGGGGCCCTCACTGTGATGTTTATCCTGGTTGGTGAGTGTGGAGTGCCTAGGGTGCAGCTGCTGGACACCACTGCCCATTGTGCTGTTCGGGACACCTGGAGAAGCCCAGGGGAGGAGAAGGTGCCACACCTGACATTGACGGGTTGCCCCCCCGGCGACAGAGTCTGGCACTCGCCCTCACAGCTGCGCAGTGGTGAGAGTTTTGGGGGCATTGGACAGAGTGGGGGACTGGATTAAGCGTACAATCTTTTTTAGTGAGAGGCACACCTTGGAGCAGGGCTACTTGTGCCTCTGACCTAGTGCACATGTTGCTGCTGATGTGGGAGCCCACTGTGATTCTTCTCCTGGTTGGTGAGTATGGAGTGCCTGTGGGGCAGCTGCAGGACACCACTGTTGCTGATCTGACCACGGGGACCTGAGTCTCCTTAAGGGCGCAGCATGGCTGCCATTATGAGCTCTAAGGAGGAAATGGTTGTCAAAATGGATACAGTGTCCACAGAATTTGGCCTGCTCCGAGCCAACTTTAGAAGTATGACAGAACAAGTGTCGGTGGCTGAGGGGCATGTCACCGAACTCCAGCAGGAAGTGGAATCATTGAAGGAGACGGTTGCAGATCTCCGTGCAGCTACTACTCATATGGAAGACCACCTGGAGGATGCAGAGGGGCGTTCCCGGAGGGACAATCTGCATTTCATAGGTTTCCCAGGGTTGACGGAAGGGCAGTCCTCGGAATTGTTCCTGGAGGAGTGGATTGTTACCATATTGAAACCCCGGAAATTGTCATACTTTTTGTACCATTGAAAGAGCTCACCGTGCACTCGGGCTGGAACCGAAGCCTGGGGCACCGCCTCGTGCCCTCATCACCAGGCTTTTCAATTATAGAGATCGCGACTCTATCCTGCAACATATTCGGGTCGATGATACACCTAGGCACGAGGGACGAAACATTATGATATTTCCGGATTGTACTCGAAAGGTGCAGGAGCTCTGGAAAAGCTTCATCTTTACAAAACAGCATCTGCGGGACCTTGGCCTTAGATCTGGTTTGATGTTTCCTGCATGGCTCAGAGTGCAGCACAATGGAAAAGCCCTTTAATTTACTCCCCGAAGGCAGCCAATGACTGGATAGACACATTGGGGGAGTGAAGCGGAGAACTCCCTCATGCCAGAAAAGTGAGTCACCCTACTACCCCTCGATGAAGCGTATGATCGTGGCAGAGCTCAGCTGACTCCGAGACACGTACTGGGGCTAAAAAAGTTGGATGGATAGTGGTTCATCCCGATGGCACGCTTGAGGACTCCAACTGCATACCGGACATTGAGGAATCCTTCCTCCAACATCGTGGGGACAGAGACATCCTCAGTGACAGCACCGACACAGGAACTTAAAAGCGCTGCTTGCATGGTCTGCTTTGGCCCTGGGGAGGATGACCTGGGGTATTGCAAGTCTTGCAAGTAAGGGGCTTGCTGGTCGTTGACTTGCAAAACGTTTTTGGAGATTCAAGGACTGGGTAATTACCTGTACTGCGGGGCCTACTGGCGAAGGAACCGTAATGTATACTTCTGCTTATATTGGATATTTGGGGGCTTGTGCTGTGAAGCAAAGGCCTTCACTTTGTTGTCTCGGGGTGGAGAAGAAGAGGGATGCCAATGCTCACTTTACTATGATATACAGATGATTCTGTTATACTTCCATGCCTGTGTAGGCGGCCAGCGGATTTTCTGCTGCTTAGTTAGGAGTGATTGAGGGTTACAGTCCTGTGAGTACGGCTCAAGTGCTTTTGGCCTTGCAGCGCCGGTGTGATACTGGGCTCTCTGCGAATTGTAACATAGAGGTGGAGGCCTTTGCCTCATTGGGATGGGTGAGGCGGTGGGTTCGAAGGTTTAGCCTGGTAACACTGGGTTTCTGTTGTTTGAACGCACTGCCTGGGGGAGGAGGATGAGTTACTGGTTCTTTGTTGTGTGGTTTTGAAAGGGTGAATTGGTGAGCTCTACAGTTCATGGTTGTAAAACAGAGAGAATGTTTGGAGTTGGCATGCACTGTGGGTGTATTGAAGCTGGCGGGTGGAAACTGTTTCTTTTTATTCATCTTGTGAGATGAACCAGTGCTGGAAATCTTTGACCTGGAATGTGAGAGGTCTTGGACACCCAGTTAAGAGGAGGAGGAGAGTACATATGTACTTGAAGCGCTATGGAATTACAGTTGCCCTCCTCCAAGAAACACACACATGAGGAGACTGTATCGGACGGCTCCGTAAGCGCTGGCAGAGCCAGATATTTGCACCTTCCTATTCTAGTTATGCCAGGAGGCTGTTGGTGTGGGTAGCCCCTGGTATTCCATTTGCAGCCACGGGGATGGGGGTGGACCCAGAGAGTCGGTATGTCATAGTGTCTGGTACGTTGGACTCTAGGGCACTGTGTATTATAAATGTTTGTGCCCCTAACACTGATGATTCAGATTTTTGTGGTGAGCTCATGAGCGCAGCGGCTGCTCATCTTGGCGCTGATGTAATTGTGGCTGGAGACCTTAATTGTGTGCTCAGTGGTGCTCTTGACCTCACTACACTTGTCCTCGATGGGTAAGGTGGCATTGGTCAAAATGATGGTCTTACCACGTTGCCTGTACGTGTTTCAGGGGGTGTTATTTGACATCCCCAGAAGCTACTTTCTGGAACTCGACAAACTTATTGTTGAGTTACTTTGGGCATCTGGGAGGAAGAGAGTGCTTTTGTCCACCCTAAAACGGCCTTGGCACAGAGGGGGAATTCAGCTGGCTGATCTGGAACTATATTATCATGCAGCCTTACTATAACATGCTGTGCACATGTTAGGTGAGGGGGACAACTGGAAAAAACACTTACTTCACAGTACCCATGGAGACAGTATATATATATATATATCTATCTATATATATATATATATATATATATATATATATATTCACTGAAAAAACACAGGTTTCAGGAACGTCATAGTTAGTTGGACATTTCACTCGTACAAAACCAGAGAAATTCGGCCGTTATAGTTAGTTGAGCTAACTATAACTCGCACCCCCGCAATGCACTGCTGATGACGTCACATATTACATCACTCATGACATGGTCAGTGACATCACTGATGACATCTCAAATGACATCACTGATGACATCATCCACGTGATCATCTGATGCACCTCCTCACACCCTAATAATGTCCGCCACCGGCCGGAATCTCCACAACCAGTCGGAATCTCCACCATCGGGCCGGAATCTCCACCTCCAGGCCGGAATCTCCACCTCCGGGCCGGAATCTCCGGCCCGAGTGCGGACATAAAGTTAGTATGAGTAAGTGCATTCTGTGAATACCAAAATGAGTAAGTGCATTCTGTGAATACCAAAATGAGTAAGTGTATTCTGTGAATACCAAAAAGTACTAACTTTACGTTTTTGACGTAAGTTAGTTCTGTGAATCAGGCCCGGGGTGCGCGAATCCATGTGACTTTAAAAGAAAGAATTTTATTGGTTAAGAACCTTTTCAATCTAGAAGTTACAGAACCCCACTCAAATTTCTCATTCCTTCAAGAACATTGCCAGGAGACACACCTTTTGTGTTTACTGCTCTTGCTCTATTTTTTTTTTTTTTTTTTTTAAACAACAAAAATGGCACCTTCTAATGCACCTGTTGGCATCCATGGTGAAGAAGATGAGTTGGAGGAACCAACAAGAAGAAGGAAGGAGAGTGTCGTGTGGGCCACCTTCACTTTTCCGGAAGGAGAAAAGAAGGTCAATGCGAGGAAGGTGACCTGCAGCATCTGCAAACATATATTATCTCGGGGCTCCGAGAAAAAATACTCATGTGGTACTTCCTCTATGCTAAAGCACCTTCAGACAATACATCCTCATCAGCTAGCACAGGAGCAACAAAGACGAGAGCTGGAAGAACAAGCCCAGCAAGATGACCAACAACCAGGACCAAGTACTTCAACTGGTTCTACAACTTCAAGCAGAGGACCTGATATTAGGCCAGAATTTGCTGGTCTGGAGCAAAGATGCGTGAAATGCAAGAAAGTTCTCTGTTATGGCGAACAGTCCATCGACGCCACTGTGTTTGCTGCACGAAGCCACCACTGTTAATTCTTTTTTTGCAATGTTTTTAAAATGCAAAAGTATATAAAAACAGTTTTGTCAGTTTATTCTGTTGTTTGTTTTTTTTTTTTTTTTTTTTTAAACACCCCAAAAATTCATAAAGAGTTAGAAAAACACAAGTAAAATATAAAACAAAAAATGAAGAAAAAAATGGTTCTTGTTAAAACCGCCTATTTGGTTAAAAAAAGACAAATTAGTATGTGTTGTATGAAGAAGTGCATGGATAATATCTGGGTGATTACATGGGTGCATGGGTAGTGCCTGGATGATTGCAGGACTGCAAGGATAGTGCCTGAGTGATTGGAAGAGCACATGGGTAGTGCCTGGGTTATTGCATGAGTGGATGAGTAGTGCGTGGGTGATTGAATGAGAGCTTTAGAATTGTCTAGTTGATTTTTTAAGTGCATGGGTATTGCTTAGGTGATTTTGTAAGTGCTTGGTTAATGCCTGGGTGATTGCATGAGGGAAGAGGTAATGTATGGGTGATTGGAAGAGTGCATGGGTAATGCCTGACTGATTGCATTAGTTTATGGGTAATGCCTGGATGATTGCATGAGTGCATGGGTAGTGCCTGGGTGATTGTAAGAGTGCAAGGGTAGTGTATGGTGATTTTATAAGTGCTTGGGTATTGGTGGAGTGATTGGAGGAGTGCATGGCTACTGGCTGGGTAATTGAAGGAGTGAATGAATAGTGTATGGGTGATTAGAGGAGTGCATGGGTAGTGCATGGGTGATTGGATGAGTGCATGGGTAGTGCCTGGGTTATGACAAGAGTAGATGAGTAGTGCCTGGGTGATTGGAGGAGTGCATTGGAAATGCCTGGGTGATTTTGTAAGTGCATAGGTAATGCCAGGGTAATTGCATGAGTGCAGAGGTAATGTATGGGTGATTGGAAGAGTGTATGGGTAATGCCTGAATGATTGCATGAGTTTGTGGGTAATGCCTGGATAATTGCATGAGTGCATGGGTTGTGCCTGGGTGATTGCAGGAGTGTAAGGGTAGTGCATGGTGATTTTATAAGTGCATGGATAGTGGCTGAGTGATTGGAGGAGTGCATGGCTATTGGCTGGGTAATTGAAGGAGTGAATGAGTAGTGTCTGGGTGATTAGAGGAGTGCATGGGTAGTGCATGGGTGATTGGATGAGTGCATGGGTAGTGCCTGGGTTATTACATGAGTGGATGAGTAGTGCCTGGGTGATTGGAGGAGTGCATTGGAAATGCCTGGGTGCTTTTGTAAGTGCATAGGTATTGAATGTGTGATTTTGTAAGTGCATAGGCAATGCCAGGGTAATTGCATGAGTGCAGAGGTAATGTATGGGTGATTGGAAGAGTGTATGGGTAATGCCTGAGTGATTGCATGAGTTTATGGGTAATGCCTGGATAATTGCTTGAGTGCATAGGTTGTGCCTGGGTGATTGCAGGAGTGCAAGGGTAGGGCATGGTGATTTTATAAGTGCATGGATAGTGCCTGAGTGATTGGAGGAGTGCATGCCTACTGGCTGGGTAATTAAAGGAGTGAATGAGTAGTGTCTGGGTGATTAGAGGAGTGCATGGGTAGTGCATGGGTTATTACATGAGTGGATGAGTAGTGCCTGGGTGATTGGAGGAGTGCATTGGAAATGCCTGGGTGATTTTGTAAGTGCATAGGTATTGTTTGGGTGATTTTGTAAGTGCATAGGTATTGTTTGGGTGATTGCATGAGTGCATGGTTACTGCTTGGGTGATTCCATAAGTGGAGGAGTAATGTCTGGATGATTGAAGGAGTGCATAGGTACTACTTGGGTGATTGCAAGACTGTAGAAGCAATGTCTGGGTGATTGCAGGAGTGTATGGGTACTGCCAGAGTGATTAAATGTGTGGATTGATAATGCCTGGGTGATTTTGTAAGTACATAGGTTATGCTTCAGTGATTGAAGGAGTGCATGGGTAGTGCTGAGGTGATTGGAGGAGTGAGTTGGTTGAGTTTGAAAAAATGAATGACTGCAATAAAAGTGACTGTAAACATTACTTCATATTATTATGCTTATTACATTATTTCATCTTACCTTCTTTATTGAAGTAGATATCAAACTCATTGAAACTATTTTACAGTTGTTTCATTGTAAACTAAATTTAAAATATTTTCACACTTTAGTATTACTTTCTGTAAAAGAGAAGACAAAATACTGTTATTGCATATAATATTATAGTTTTAAGAACACAACATAATTTTAGAATTATATAACATATTCAGTTTCTCTTTTTTGTTGTTTTCAGATTCTATTGAATTTCACCATACACAGTGATTTCAATGTTGATCATCATATAACAGCACGCAAAAAAATGCAATCAGTAAGATTGTAAAAAACAAACAAATCTGTGTTGAAAATATTTACAAGTTCAACTATCTGTTTACATTTTCAAAAATATACACTCTCATTTACATTGCGTATAATATAAAGATCAAATATATAAACTACTTCTTTCAAACACAATTTTCCAAATGCAATATCAATTAGCATAAACAATAATCCAAACACTAATTGTTCACATCTTCCCAATAGGCGGAATGATGTTTCCGAATCCATTTGCATTGAAAATATCCAAAATAAACTCGTTAATTCATGTTCACATCTTCCCAATAGGCCGAATGATGTTTTCAAAACTTTGGCATCAAAAATATCAGATATGAATTTGGTAATTCGTAAGGCAACCGACATTTGAATTCCAAATGGGCATCATTGCAATGTGTCCATCCTTTATTGCACTTTAAATACACAGTATAGTGTCCAGATGTTGTAGTAGGTCCATCATGGAAAATAATAGCCACTGCTTTAAAAGTTCTTCCTGAAATTGATACTTGACTTGCCACAAAATTTTTAATTTTGGTTTCCAATTTTCTTCCATCTGCTCTACAACGTTGGTGCATTAAAATGAAATATTGTCCAAATCTTTCTATAAATAATGTTGACAACATTTCTGATTTACAATGAGAACATTTCATATCTTGATTAGCTGTTTTTACTAATTTGTTAAAAGACACTGATTTGCAATCTGGTATTGTCAAGTATATGAATCGTTCAGTGCCTATTTCAGTGGTAGAAGAAAATGAGCACTCTTCACATTTATGATCCCATCTGTAACTTAGTCCAAACAAATTTTCAATTTCAATCCTTTCATCTTCCAATACTGCAAACATAAACATAAGAAACTCTTGTGCATCTTGTTGTATATTAAATGTAAATTGCGAAGAACCAGTAAAAGATGCCGAATGCCAGAAGCAGTATGGATTTTAGTTCTATCAGTTACCAACTTTTGAAAAATATGATGTACTAAAGAACAGAATCTTTTTTCTTGATTTTCCATAATATTATGATAAAGATCTTCTAGATAAAAGACAACATTTAGAATACATTAGCATAGCAGTTGATACCTGTACTATTTTTTAACTGGTTTCCTGCAATATCATCAACAGTGTCCATTTTCATTTTCTTTGCAGCCTCATCATTCTCTTGAATTGTTTTCTTTTTTCCAACCTCACTAGAATGTTTGTCATATTTTCGTTTTGGACATACTACACATTTTTCATATATGGGATATTCACCTAAGTTAGGAGCATACAGTCTTCTTAACCGATTATACTCTCTTACACAATTTGCATCTGCACTAACCCTTTTCTCATCAAAATCACTCAAATACAATCCAGATAATGTGCTTACTCGAGACAATGTAACATATGCCATACCCTCTTTAAACACTGTACTTCCAATATTTACCAAAGCACTGTCTACACTTAAACCTTGAGATTTATGAATGGTCACCACATATGCTAAAGAAAGAGGAAACTGTTTTCTACGAACATACAAATCTTTTACAAGCAAAAAACGAACAGCACAAGGTCCAATCTGTTTTACCTCTTCAATCTGATCAAATTTAATCTTCAAAAATTCAATTCCATCTCTGTCTGAAAATTTACATAATCAACAACTTTTCGCATTGCTCCATTCACTAAACCTTTTTCAACATCTAAATTACGCCGTAATATTACCCGACAGTTTACACATACATATAAAGTCTTCTCCAAACCAGCAGTCTTCGATACAGACTTTTCCAAAGAATCCAATTTTGACTGTAATTTCTCTGAGAGAAGAATAGTAACTCCTTTGTGTTCCATTTTATCAATGGCTTCCATTTTCACTATTGGTTGTTTCTCCAGTTTCAAAAGTTCTTGATTGAATGTAGAGCACTCTTGCAGTGTTGGCATTAGACAAACTATAGACTTTTTTTCTCCAATTTTTTTGTACATTGTTTCAGGTGCAATATTTTCATTTGAAAACAAGTTTGTTAGTAGTCGACTTTGTAAAGCTTCTTTACCATCTTTTGTCAAAACACCAATTCTAATATCTTGAAGAATGTTTCCATAATGTTCATCACTTGCTTGTCGCATATTCTTAATAAGTTCTTTATATTCAAAAAGAGACCAAATGTTCACATTTCCAATACTTCCCAAAGATTTCTTAGTGTCTTCATGGACAAGTGTTTTAAAAACTGGTTGTCCTTTCACAGGAGTAAGTTGTAATAGATCGCAGAATACAATTACATGTTTTCCTCCAAATAAAACATCATAATCTGTTTTTAAAATCTGTTGCATTCTTAAATGTACAAAGGCAAGCATTAAGTTTGAGACCATGCTCACCTCATCAATGATCAGAAGTTTCATTTTCTTTAGTACTCTTGAAACTTCATAACAAGCTTCTCCTGATAGCTTGTGATATTCCAACTTATTTTCATGTTCAACTGGTAGCATGAGTAATCGATGTAATGTAATCCCTTTAATGTTATGTGCTGCTAACCCAGTTGGAGCAGTTATAACACAAGATAAATGTGATTCAGTGGTTTTGTGTAGATAACTGGTCAAAACTTTAATTAAGAAACTTTTTCCTGTTCCAGCTTGTCCACTGATATACATTTGAATAGGTTTAAATGATGTGCATTGGCCTTCTTATTTTTCATGCAGTAAACCATGCTCTATCTGTTCTGTAACTTGCTGATATATTTCTTTTTGTTCAATATTTAGTTGTTCTTCCAAGTTTCCCAACTCAATAATATCCTGTTGTGCCTGTTGCATTGCTGTTTCTACTTCATTCATAGCGATTGCTGCTTCATTTTCAAGAATTGGTTGTCCTAGTGGATCTTGACTCAGTGGAGCAGAACTTTGACTATCTTGAGAACTATCTCTAGCGATTTCAGCTGCAATACTAGTTTCTTGTTCAATCTCTTCATTCAACATTTGTAGATAATTTGGAAAAACTGTGCATTCAATGCTATCTTTACATGCATTAAAAGAATCTTCATAGCAGTCAAAATCTCCAAGTAATTCCATTTCACTACGCCAAGGCTTGAACAGTTGTAGAAGTGCTAAATAGAAAAATTCCCTTTTATCTGGAGTATCACAACTGAGTTTCCTGTGATTAATAAGATTTCCTTTGGTATGTTTTACCAAACATCCATCACATCCAATTACTGCATATTTTTCTTCATTTATATTTTCTGTAACATTTCTCTTAAAGCTGTAATATTGCAGTACTTCATAGAGACATATGTTTTCCAGATGTGGACTTCTTTTAGGATAGTACGTATCCAACATATTTGTTTTAACAATATCTGTACTTTCCGGTTCATTCAATGCTAAGTATTCAATTTCTTGTACAGATTTCAATACTCGATTTCGTGTTGCAGCAAGACCTAGACTTACCCAAATGATTCCTCTTGACTTTGAATATAAACTTGCAGACGTCAACCGATCCGAACATTCGTACGATCCAATCTCTCGATGGGAAAGCATCTTCAAACTAAAGCTGTACAATTTGTTACTAAGAGTCTTCTCTTGTGAAATTTCTTCCCACATTTCTTTCAACTCTGTCTTTTCAGATTTCGTTATATATGATGTAACATAGCGAGCAACAGCAATTGAATTATCTGCAACATACTGGATATCCATATTTGCATTCCACATCGTCAAAATCACTGGATTGTAGTCATTAATATACTTTGAATCTTCACTTCTTTTTATATTGTAAGTATTCTTCGGAGATTTCCGAGTTATAGTATGCCTCACTGCTGACATGAAACTGTTGACTCTTCCTTTGGAAATTACTGGATGTGGGAATCCAAAACGACATTTTGTATAAAATTTTTCCTTTGACTTGTATTTCCGTCGACAATATTTCCCACATCGATGACTTTGAAACCGTAAAACTTGTTGTCTTAAGGTATTTTCTCCTCCTGTTTTTGGAATAGCACAGGTAACATAGTCTTCAATGAAAGACAAAACAGTCTCATCAGAATCGGTTCCAAATTTAGGTGCATCCTTGATCCATAATAGCATGTGTATATGAGGAGCACCTCTGGCTTGGTACTCCTTTCTCCAAAAGAAATCAATAACTTCTCCAAGAGGTGGATTATTTTTATTGCAGATAAAAGACATCATAGCTTGAAACCTATGATTAAAATATCTGCACACATTTACAGGATCCAAGGAACACAGTTCTCCAGCTGTCTTCAATTCAATGTTTTTAATATTTGAATTTGCTTCTCGTAGAAATTCAAGTAAATCGTCCCATGCGTATTCAGCACAGCTAAGCGTAACAAACCACGTAGGGGTTCCTAAGTTCCTTAACATACATTTAAGTTCTCCGTGACGACGATACCAATACTCATTAGTACCACGTTGACACGCCATCAAATTAATTAACTGAGATTCTAAATGATCGTCTCTTTGTTGTACTTTGTCCATGAATTCCTTTGCAGAAACATGTGTAAGATGAACTCCTGTTTTTAATATGTGGTTCACTGCATATGAAAGTCCAGACAAGTCACTTTCAAACAGAAGATGAAATATATATGGAATACATTGTCGAAATCTTGGATCTTCTGAGTACAATCTTGTTGTACGATATTCTGAAGCTGGAATCTGCACGGGTCGTTCATCATATCGTCCACCTTTTCCAGTGGGGAAGAGCTGTGGAAAACAGCAGGCTTCTAAACTTCTTTCCCAAACACTCATAGGAGTTCCCTTCGCTTTCTTCATTTGGAATAATTCAATAGTATTTCCAGTCACTTCTTTTGAATGTAAAGGATGTATACTATAATGTTCATATATTTCTTCACTCCTGGAGTTGTCATCTTTTTCAATTTGGCCAGTTGAAGTTTCTCTATCATCTCCTAAAGATATTTCTTGTTCTTCCAGATATTCATTTTTATAATAAATATTGTTTTCTATGAGATATAACGTAGCCTTTTGAACTTTGGTGACATCTACTAACTCTTGCCATATTTTCCGACTCTTTGTTGGTACACCTTTAACTAGAATAACTACAGGTTCAGTTTTCTCTCTCTCTCTACACCAATAGTTTCAATATTTTTCTTTAAATCTAAAGGTAAATACACAACTCTTCCTTTTAATCCTCTTTGTAAATCTGTGGGAGGCCACTTACCTGTTTTAGGCTCCATACGAACTATAGCCTGAAACGGGTGTACAGATTGAATAAGAATAGATTCATATGTATTTAAATCCACCAGTTCCGGAGGAATAGCTACCAACTCTAGGTTATTATGTACAGCTCTAGCTGGCATTTTGTTCTCTTCTAATTTGCTGTAACAATATTTACAAATACGTTGATCACTACCCAACTCAAAACAACCTTCCACCAACAAATAAGCACCAAATTGCTTCCACTTATCATTGTTTTTCTTTTCACTTTTTAAATACCCATCAACATTCCTTGTTTGACTTCTATAGTGAATACGTCAACAACAAATACAAACATAGTTTGGTTTTTCACAACAAATTACCTTAAACTTTGTAATTTCTTCTACAAACTTCTCAGTAGTACTATCTTCCACCTCTTCTTCAACACCTACACTTATCAAACTCTCACTTTCTCTACAATCTTCTTCAGTACTAAAGAAACGAAACTCTATATCATCACAAACTTTTTTACATCCGATACTGAACCATGCAAAAGAGCAGTGTTTATTTCACTTAAAAATAATGCAGGACTTTTTACATAGTACAATCTTCTTACTAACTTCCGCATTGCAGAGTGATGTACTGCTAACATTCTCAAATGATGAAAAGTACTTTGACACACTTTTCTAGAAAGACAAGCCAGAGAATGACCCTGCAAGCCAGTATTTTTTCTCACTTTACAAGGATCTAGTCCTTGCAACATCTTAATCTTTTGTTTAATACTTTTTTTACTATACTGTCGTAAGAAAGTTCGTAAAAAAAATCAATAGATTCCTGTCGTATACTACAAATACTACTACAATCCCACGTATACACTGGAGCTTGTGAACGTCTCCCTTGAACTTCTTCAGCTATTACTTCTTCCACATTTCTAGCAACCATCTTTTCTTTTTCAATTGGACAACCGTTTTTAACCTCAAAAGAACGACCACTGGTATCAACTGCGTGAACTAATGTATTTTGTTGAAAATAGCTTTCTTCATTAAAAAAAGCTTCTGAACTAGAAGTGTGCTTCCATTCACCCAAAATATTTTTACAAAAGTTAGTTCTATTAACCAGTCTTTTTCTTTTACATTTCTCCTTCATGAACTGCATTGTTTTATTCAATGTCTTCATTCTCTTCAATACTAATATAAACAATCTTCTTTTCAATTCAAAAGCCTTTTCGACTACACATTCAATCTGTTGTTTTTTCTTGTAAAATGCAGATGATCTTTTATATTTCTTGCAATCTTTCAATAAATTTCGTAGTACTCTACTTTTATACATTTGTTTCCTAATGTCCTTATATTGTTTCATCCTTCTTTCAACATAGATTGTTTTCCCATAACCTGATTTTCCATTAATTTGTCCTTTTTCATTTCATTCTCCTTGGTTCTACAACTTTTCTTTCTGTTTTCCCCATTTTCAAAATTCTTTCTAGTCCTTAAAAGTCTTTTAACAAATTCTTTAGTTCTCTTACCAGAAGACTTTTTCTTCAATCTCACATGTTGTACTTCATCTAATTTCTGCTTTTCTCTCTCCTTTAAATAGTACTGTTTTTTTTGTTGTCTTTTCTTTTTAACTTTTCTTGTCATACTGAATCTTTCTTAAAAATAATGGAGAATATCTAAAAAAAAAAACGTTTTCAAATTAATTTAATATTATTAAAATAATGATATACAAATATTCTTATCTATTACTAAAGAAACACCTTCTATTTAAAAGGTACAAACAAATGCATATATGGTTTTTGGAATATGGTGAGACTTCCACCTCAGACATGTTATAGGCTTTTTTTATATTTGCCTAGGCCCAACACTTTGAGCTTTACTAGAATAGTAAAGCAGAAGGACAAAAGTGGCGTTTAAGTCATGTTAGGAAATGGACTGCAACAGAGGTGCAGAAAGAAGCAAGAACACTGCAGTAAGAAACAACAGAGGTACAGAAGAAGGGAAGAGATGTGTAGAAAGAGGCAAGAGCACTACAGAAAGAACCAATACATGTGCAGGAAAATGGAAAAAGGATGGAGAAAGAGGCACGAGGGGTATAGTACGAAGAAAAAGAAGTGCAGAAAGAAGCAACAGAGGTGCTGAAAGAGGCAAGAGGGGTGCAGAAAAAGGAGAAAGAAATGCAGAAAGAAGAAAAAGAGGTGCAAAAGAGGCAAAAGGGGTGCAGAAAAAGGGAAGAGCACTGCAGAAAGAACTAAGAGATGTGCAGAAAGAAGCAACAGAGGTGCTGAAAGAGGCATGAGATGTGCAGAAAAAGGGGAAAAAAGTACAGAAAGAGACAAGTAAAGTTCTGAAAGAGGAAAGAGGGTTGCAGAAAGAGGCAAGAGGGGTACAGAAAGAAGCAAGTGAGGTGCAGAAAGAGGCAACAGAGGTGAAGAAAGATGCAAGACAGGTGCACAAACAACCAAAAAAAAGTGCAGAAAGAGGCAGCAGAATTGCTGAAAGAAGCAACAGAGCTGTAGAAAGAAACAAAACAAGTGCAGAAAAAGGTAAGTGAGGTGCAGAAGGAGGCAAGAGAGGTGCAAAAAGTGACAAGAGAAATGCATAAAAAGGCAATAGGGATGTAGAAAAGGAATGAAGAGTACAGAAAGAAACAAAAGAAGTGCAGAAAGAAGAAACACAGCAGCAAAAAGAGGGAAGAGGGGTGCAGAAACAGAGAAGAGGGTACAGAAAGAAGCAAAAGATGTACACAAAGAAAAAAAAGAAGTACACAAAAAAGGAACAGAGGTGCAGAAAGAGGCAATAGAGGTGCACAAAGAGGCAACAGGGGTGCACAAAGAGGGAACAGGTGGGCAGACTGAGGCAACAGAGGTACAGAAAGAGGGAACAGGGGTGCAGAAAAAGGCAAGAGGGATGCAGAAATTTGGAACAGAGGAGCAGGAAGAAGCCAGAGCAGTGCAGAAAGAACCAACAGAGGTGCACAAAGAGGCAAGAGGGGTACAAAAAGAGGCAAGTGAAATATAGAACGAAACAAAAGAGGTGCAGAAAGAAACAAAAGAAGTGCAGTAAGAAGGAACAGAGGTGCAGAAAGAGGCAACAGGGATGCAGAAAAAGGGAAGAGGAGTGCAGAAAGACATAAAAGGGGTGCAGAAAGAAGCGACAGATGCAGAAAGACACAAAAAAAAGTCCTGAAAGAAGGAACAGAGGTGCAGAGTCCATGCGTACTACCTAAGTAATTGAAAGAGTGCATGGGTAATGCCTGGGTGATTGCATAACTGCAGGGGTAATGTCTGGGATATTGGCGGAGTGTATGAGTACAGTGTAGGTGATTGCATGAGTGCAGGAGTAATGTGTGGGAGGTTGTATGAGTATAGTGGTAGTGCCTCTGTGATTGAAGGACTGCAACGGTAGTCCCTGGGTGATTATATAAGTGCATGAGTAGTGGCTACATGATTGAGGGAGTGCATGGGTAATACCTTGGTGATTGCATGAGTGTATAGATAGTGCCTAGATGATTGCATCAGTGCAACAGTAATGCCTGAGTGATTACAGCACTGCATATGTAGTGCCTGGATCATTGGAAGACTGCATGGGTAGTATTTGGGCGTTTTTATAACTGCATGAGTGTTGGGCCTAGCCAAATATAAAGCAGCACACTATTACATGACTCAACCATAAGTCTCTCCATATTCTTAAAAGCATGCATACATACGTCTCTACCTTTTCAAATCATCATCATATCTTTTTTTAAGTTCAAGAAAAGGTTTATTGAAAACATTAATATGATCATACAAACAATATTTCGTAAAGACATTCAATTACCAATGCATATATACAGGAATAATCAATAAAGAAAGATTATGTTATGCAATAACCGTTAATATAGTGAAACAATAACATAGAAAATGATATGAATGTAGTCAGAGGTTCACAAGAATCACAAATAACAGTACATCTACATGTCAAAAAACAAAAAGAAAATCCATAATTTAAAAGATATTATGGAAGTGGGGAATTAAGCAGGATTATATGCAGACATTGGGAAGTCAGGGAGGCTTGGTGACCTCTTGTAATGAGGGAGCAAGAGAATAAATTTTCTTCACGGAATCATTTAGAAATTGTGTGAGGGGGAGCCAAAGGTGTAAGCGTTTCGTAGCAAGAGAAATAGGGTGAACAAGGGCTGTATCAAGGCGGTGATTGTGACATACAGCATACCACCAGGCTAAATAAGACAATTTAGAGGAATCCTTCCAATTTTTTGATATCTGCTGGAAAGCTACCGCTAGTAATAAATCAATGAGTTTTAACTGGGAATGTTCCTTATTCCAATCCGGCGATAAACTGCCCAAAAAAATATTTGGGAGGGAGAGAGGAGCTGTGGTGTGGAAAATAGTGTTAATTTGGTGCCAGATCTGTTTCCAAAATTTAAAAACATTTGTACAAGTGAACAACATGTGTTTAAGATCAGCATCATCCTGGAGACATGTCCAACAAGTATTGGGATTTGTATTATGTATCTTATGTAAGTGGGGGGGTGTGAAAAACAAGCAATTATAAATAAAAAAAGTGTCTGTGTTGTGCTGGCCGCTCTGGAGGATTTCCTGAGTTTTGACCAAATTTTGTTCCATAAAGAAATGGGCCATACCGTCTCTAGATCCAATTCCCATTGGAGTTCTACTTTCGTTTTGTCCCGATTCTCTGGAGGTGACATTATACGAGTATATATAGTGGAAGCTCTGGGATTTATGAACAAGAGATTGTGCCACAGGAAGAGGCGTTGTGAGGATAAGGCAGGTGAGATGTTGAGTTTAGTGTATACATCCAGTATTATGTTCTGCAAAATCAAAAATGTTGGTTTAAATGAAGAAGACAGATGATAAAGAGTTTGTAATTGTGAAAACTGAATAGGTAAACCTGTATCAAAAAATTGATGAACCCATATCAAACCTTTATCCCTCCATGTCCTCCAATATATAGGTTTTCTGTTGATCAGGATTTGTTTGTTATGCCAAATTGTGGAATTAAGAAAAGTGTCTAAATCATGTACGGCTAGATGGGGTGCAATGGATAGTAATTTACATGAGTGTTTAATTATGGGAGTGGAGAGTGTTTGTGGTTTACGGGTAAAGGAGAGGAATTCCTGAAAGGAGAAGGGAGTTAGGAAAGAGGCTTCAAGATCTACCCAGAGAGGTTTATCGTCAGATTGATTGGTGATCCAATTCGATAGTTGTTTTAACTGAAAGGCTTTGTGATAATTAAAGAAGTGGGGGAAATTGACACCCCCCTCAGATTTTGGTCTTGTTAATTTCTGTAACGCCATTCTCGATTTTTTAGCATTCCATAAAAAGGAAATTAAAATGGAATTTATTTTCTGAAGATATTTTGAGGGAATGGATAATGGTATGTTTGAAAGGGTATATAAAACTATAGGGGTCAACATCATTTTAATTATATCGAGGCGTCCCCACCAAGAGAGATGTAAGGGATGCAACCTAGCAGTAAGCGTTTTAAGTTTGACATAACATTTATCCAAATTTAAAGAGATAGACGTCTTTATAGAAGGAGAGAACCACATACCAAGGTACTTTATTTGTTTAGAGTTCCAACTAAAATTAGAAGTCTTAAAATCACCCTTGAAGGTGTACTTGGTATGGGGAAGTATCTCGCATTTTCCTCTATTTAGTTTGTAGCCAGAGACCAAGCCATAAGCCTCCACTTCTTCCAGGAAAGCTGTGAGAGTAGATTGTGGCTGGGAAATAAAAACTAAAGTGTCATCAGAGTATGCTACTAACTTAATGTGATGAGGGTCTGAGACAAAACCTGTAATTAAGTGGTTCTGACGAATTCTTGATAAAAAGGGTTCCAAGGCCAAATTAAAAAGAAAAGGGGACAAGGGACAACCTTGACGAACTCCTCTATTAAGGTTAAAATAAGGGGAAGTGAGACCGTTAGCGGAAATTGCGGCTTTGGGTTCAGAGTAGAGTAGGGTAATTAATGAAATTATTTTTGGACCAAAACCGAACCATTTGAGAGCGTGAAAGATGTAAGGCCAGTACACTCTGTCAAATGCTTTCTCCGCATCTAATGCGATAGCTGCCAGAGAGTCTGAAAAGTGTGATGATTTAGATAAAATGTCAAAGAACAACCGCGTATTATCAGTGATGTTGCGACCTTTTACGAAACCTGATTGTTCTTTGCCAAGCAACAGGGGAAGATATTGTTCTAATCTTAGAGCTAAGGCTTTCAAAAAAAATGTATAGTCTACGTTGACTAAAGATATAGGCCTGTAATTTTTACAAAAGCGTGGGTCTTTATCTGCTTTCGGTATTAGACAATTCAAGGCTTCAGAAAAAGACCCAGTGGAATTGGAAGAGGTGATGAAGGAAGAAATAAGATTGTGTAAGTGCGGGATTAGTATATGGGCGAAATGTAGATAGAATTCTACTGTGAATCCATCTGGACCAGGGGCCTTGTCTTTTTTGAGTATTTTTAAGGCGTTCAGCAATTCTGTTTGTGAAAAGTCAGCTTCCAAAGGAATTAGATCTAATTGGGGATTAGTGTGTTTCTGAATTGTGGAAAAATATTTGGAAAGGTCTGTGACTGAGGGTGTGACTTCTGGTGTGTAAAGGGATTTGTAGAAATGTACGAATTCTTGAAGTATTTCAGAGTCCTTAAGCTTTGGTGTTTGGTTGTCATCTATTATGGAATCAATGTGGAGTTTATGTTGTTTAATCTTTAGGTAATTGGCTAAAAGTTTGCCCGATTTATTTTGGCCACCATAGTATTTCGCTGAGGATTTCAATAGGTATAGGGAAGCCTGTTCAGTAGTGGATTCGTTAAAGGCGATTTTTGCATTAATAAGATCCTTAAGGGATTCTTTTGATTTGGAGGTATGGAAAGAATGTTCAAGTTGTTTAATTTTAGCAAGAAGTGCATTATGTGAGATGCGAGAGGCCTTACGTTTATTTGACACAAATCTTATGATGAAATCACGGGCAGTGGCCTTAAAGGCATCCCATACTGTATGAAAGGAGACATCTTTTGTTAGATTAATGGAAAAAAATTCCTGAAAAAAAGGCACAAATGATGAATTAAAAACAGGATCGAGAAGTAAGGAATTGTTGAAGCGCCATTTTTTTGGTGATGTAGATTGGTTTAAAATGTCCAATTGAATCAAAAGAGGTGCATGGTCTGAGATAAGAATAGGGCCTATGTCTGCAGAACGCAGGGATTGGGAAATGTTTCGTGAAATAAAAATATGGTCTATTCGTGATTGTGTTTGATGCGGAGGAGAAAAAAAGGAATATTCTCTTGTAGATGGGTTGCATAATCGCCAAGAGTCCAATAGATTCTTTTGGTGAATAGTTTGTGTGAAAGCTTTGTGTGATGCATTCAGGATAAAGGGAGATCTAGAATTTCTGTCAAACAACGGGTCCATCACTTGATTGCAGTCACCTGCAAGAATTAAGTTTTCTGATGGGTATTTAAGTAATAACTGAGAAATACGAGACCAGAACAAAGCGTCACCGTCGGTGGGGGCGTAAATGTTAAGCAGGGACAGGGAAGTCTTCCCCAACAAGAGATTAGTGAAAATCCACCTACCCTCTGTGTCGGATTCCTGAGAAACAAGCTTGACATTCAGGGGCATATTATCAAGAACGGCGTTAAAATTATCGCCGCTTTAGCGGCAGAAAACTGCCGCTAATGCGGCGATAATGGGCTTGATAATATGCCCTTGAGAATTCCAATAGAAGCCCATGTTGACACCAGAACATGGGCTTCTATTGGATTCTCAAGAGCATATTATCAAGCCCATTATCGCCGCTTTAGCTGGCAGTTTTCTGCCGCTAAAGCGGTGATAATTTTAACGCCGTTTCTTGATAATATGCCCCTCAATGCTTTATGACATAGAGTTACAACCCCATTCCTCTTACCATCTCCTGGCGAAAAAAATACTTCACCAACCCAATTACGTTTGAGTTTGAGTGATTCCTTTTCGGTGAGATGAGACTCTTGTAGTAACGCAATATTAGCATTTAATTTGGAACGGTGAGATAAGACTCTCTGTCGTTTAATGGGGGAATTCAAGCTTCTGACATTCCATGTAACAATATTTAAAGACATATGTGAGATAAAAGTAGTAATGATAAACGTGAGTCCATAAAATACTCTATATCATGAACACCTGTGCATGTAAACATTTCAACAACAGTAGCTATACAACGCATTGGAGAAAACCTTATATTAAGTATGAAAATGTTGATAATCAAAACCATTTGAAAGAAGTGGAAAAGGCATGACAGAGAAAGAAAGAAATATAGAAAGAAAGAAACATTAAGACTTGGTGAATAAGAAAAGGATACATGATAGAATAATACACGTGGAAAAGAAGTAAGAAAGAAAGTAAAGAAGGTGATGAGTATTATGAGAAATGAGAGAGGTAAGCGGGACATACCTACAAGAAGTTCAAAACAATGAAGAGGTGGGGGGGGTGAGACTACATGGAAAGATGACACGTCCAGACTCCATGAGGTACAGTAGGGGAGACATCAGGATGTAGACAACATACAGGACAGGCTTGTTGGACAGAGTGAGACGGACCCTGTAAAGAAAAAGGGATGGTTAGTAATGCTAACAAATTGCGATGGAACGCACTTTAAATCATGAATATAAAATTTGCATCCTGGTGTCAGGAAGTTCATGAAAATAGGCGAGACTAAATAAGTTCTAAAGAGTAACGTTGGTGGCTGCAATAAAAATGCCACCATATTTTAAGAAACTACAGAAATGTAAATAAATAGAAGGAGGATCATTTAAAGCGTGCACTAGAAGTATCCATTTGATCTGGACAGTGTATATTGAGGAAACTTCGCAATTTAATTGGGTCTTCGTAAGTTGTAGTTTTATTGTTGTGCGTGACCTTAAACAGGCAAGGGTGAAGAAGACCAAATCTAGCTCCAATAGAACGAAGTGCCTGTCTCATGGTAAGAAATTCTCTGCGTCGATCCGCCATTGGTTTAGCGTAGTCCTGTGAAAAAAAAAGCTGGTTGCCTAAGAATGATACCCGTTTCATGAGCTTGGCTGCTTGCAGGACTTTAAGGAGATCTGTGTATTCAAGAAAGTATAGTATACACCCTCTTGATTTTTTCATGGTTGAAGTTGATGGATGCAACGGGCCGAGACGATGAGCTCTTTGAATGTTAAGGATGGTGCCTTCAGGTAAGTTGAGGAGTGAAGGTAAGAACTTTTGAAAGAAAGAAATAGGGTCAGGACCTTCTGAGCCTTCTGCCAGACCATAAATGCGGAGATTATTTCTCCTATTTCTGTTCTCCAAATATTCAACTTGCTTTTGAAGAGCTGTAACTTGGGATTGAAGAACCACCATTGTGGCAGCAGAGGATTGTAGCGTATCAACACTATGTTCTACTTTAGTGATCCTTTCCTCTAATTTTTCCCATCCGTCTGTAAGAATTTGAATTTTAGAATTCGTTTCCTCTACAAAAGGTCTCAGTGCGCGAATTTCCTCTAGAAGAAGATCCATCGATACTGAGGAAGACTGTTTCGGCGGTGAAGGAGGGTCCTTCTTCAATCGTTTTGTTGTACCTTTATTGCCAGCTAATGAACCATTAGCGACAATTTGAGCTAACATTTTAGGGGATGAGCTCGTTGCTGGCTCCATTTGGACAGAGTAGGAGCGAGACGTGTTATGTATCAAGAGTGCGTGCTTTGAAGCTGCCTGTGAAGAAAAATACTTTTTTTCAACCTGCCCATGAAAGGAGATAGCGTTATTGCCAATATTAATGTTAGCGTCAATAAAGGCGTAACTGGTCCCCTCAATTAAAAGTATGCGGGCTGGGAAGTGGCGCAAAAATATTGAAGTGCCCAAACTTGAAGCACTAGTAGTAGCTACAAGCGTGAAGGAAAGTTCAAAGCAAAGTGAAATATCAGTAAAGCCGTTTGAGAAAGCAAAATGAGAGTGCCAGAGTCCTGAAGGCGATGTAGAGCACTGAACTATTGAAGAGACACCTGAGATGAGGCACAGTATCCCTTTGATTTACCTCAGCCCAAGCGACGCGCAACACAAGGAGGGCGTGAAAAACATAAAGAATTCAGGATACGCTGCATACTTTGATTTACCTTAGCCAAGGCGACACTCAGCACACAGAAGGCTTGAAAAGCAAATAGAATTCAGGATACACTGCCCATTTTCCTGCATTTCCTTTTAGTGTGAAGCAACACAGGCGTAGCAGCTCCCAAACGCGGTGCACGAAAGCAAGTCACTTCAAATTACCTCATGTTGCGCACTACGTGAAGCTCCAAGATGGCGGCCGTCCGAGCGGCCGAAACAAAGATAACAAATAAAAGACTGAAAAACGCCTATGAGTAATTAGTGCTCGTTACATCCGATGGAGGACAGGTTCTGACGATCGTTCGTCCTGCAGAATGCAATTCACATCAGGAATTACATGGAGAAAACCGTCCATCTCCCCGCTGACCCCAGCAGAGTCACGGAAGCGCCGCCATCTCCCTCGGGCGCTAGCCACGCCCCCCCAAATCATCATCATATCTAAAAGAAATATGTATACAATATTTCTGAAATATAGTGAAACCTAGAAACTGAGACATGTAATAGATCTGCTTGAGTGATTGCATAACTCCATGAGTAGTGCTTGGATGATTGTATAAGTGCAAGGGTAGTCACTGGGTAATTGCAGGAGAAGATCAAAAGTGACTGGCTAATTGCATGAGTGCAGACATAGACGTTGAGTGCACAGATAAGTGTATAAATAGCACCTGAAGGCATACATGAGTCATTAAGTAGTGCCTAGGTGAATAGATGAGTGCAACAGTAGGGCCTGCGTGATTCTATGACTGCAAGAGTAGAGTGTGGGTTATTACATGAGTGCATAGATACACCCTGCACGATTGCATGACTTCAGGGGTAGTACATAACTAGTGCCTGGGTGACTGCATGACTACAGGGGTAATATCTGGTGAATTACTGGAGTACATAGCAAGTGAGTGGGTGATGTTATAAGTTCATGAGTACTGTCTGGGTGATTACTGAACTACTAAGATACTGCCTGAGTGATTACAGGAGTGCAGAGGTAGTGACTGGGTGATTTTAAAAGTGCATGAGTACTGGCAGAGTGATTACATAAGTACAAGACAAGTGCGTGCGTGATTGAAAGAGTGCAAGGATAGTGTCTGGGTGATTGAAGCACTGTATAGCTAATGCATTGGTGATTGCATGAGTATAGGGGTAACGCCTGGGGGATTAAAGGAGTACATAGGTAACACCTGGGTGATTGCATGACTACAGGGGTAATATCCGGGAATATACATGACTACATAGGAAGTGACTGGGTGATTTTATAAGTGCATGGGTACTTCTTCGCTGATTGCAGGACTACTAAGGTACTGCCTGAGTGAATAAAGGAGTGCAAAGTTAGTGCCTGGGTGATTTCATAACACCATGACTACTGGCTGAGTGATTACATGAGTACAAGGGTAGTGCCTCCGTGATTGAAGGACTGCAACAGTAGTGCCTGGGTGATTATTTAAGTACATGAGTAGTGGCTACATGATTGAAAGAGTGCAGGGGTAATACCTTGCTGATTGCATGAGTGCATAGATAGTGCCTAGATGATTGCATCAGTGCAGCAGTAATGCCTGAGTGATTACAGCACTGCATATGTAGTGCCTGCATCATTGGAAGACTGCATGGCGAGTACTTGGGTGTTTTATAACTGCATGAGTGTTGGGCCTAGCCAAATATAAAGCAGCAGACTATTACATGACTCAACTATAAGTCTCTCCATATTGTTACAAGCCTAAGTCTCTACGTTTTCAAATCATCATGATATCTAAAAGAAATATGTATACAATATTTCTGGAATATAGTGAAACCTAGAAACTGAGACATGTGTTATATGGTTCTTTGGCACATTATCGACATTGCTAAGTTAGCATGAGCTTCGCTGCCATGATGCTGCTTTTACGCATGCTACTACATGACTTTGTTTTTACAAGACTTTGTTTCCGGAGACAGCTGTGATGGTTTAACCTCCTGTATTGATGTTTTTATAGGTTCTTTCAAGCTTGAAATTTTAAAAGGTTTATCTCTTTGTTCATAACCCGTTATTGTGCTGCCGCGCTCTAGGTTGTTATTCTTTATTATCAGTTATGGCGGTCCCGATTCCGGCCGCTAATAGGGCAGCACTCACGGCTTATTTGACTCAGAATGGAGTCCCTAATGCTGGTGTTGCGCAGATTTTTGTAGTAGAGGCAGATGCGGCTTACCGCTTCGAAGTGTTTTATTCTTGGGTCACTTTTCCGGCGGTAGATGAGACAGATAACTTGTTTCACGAATATACACCTACGGCCCTTCCTAATGCTTATCAGCCCTATCGGGCTCTTGAGATTCCGCTTACAGCTTGGCAACACCAAATTTGGTTTAATGGCGCCCTTCCTCACTCAATAACGCCGGTCTGTTTAGGTCCTTTATCGATAGATGGGGCCACGTGGCCCGTTTTGGCTGGGTATACCCCTCACCCGTGTCGTTTGACAACAGCGACGCTTGCAGAACTGCGCGTGTTACATACGTCTTTGATACGCGTGCATAGAGTTGGTATACAGTTCATGTTCCGCAACTTTCAGGTGGGACCACCTGGCGTTGCTGCCCAGGATGAATTACCTTATTGGCTTGCTGAAAAATTTGGACAACTAGAGGCTGTCTTTCCAAATACCTCTCCTGTGGAAAAACACAGGATATTGACTATTAGTTTGCCTCAAGACTTGCTTCCCGAGTTGGCTGATTGTAACACCTGGGGTAAGGTGTTTGCAGCGGTATATTCGAAGTGTTTCGGCACTCCTTCCATGACCGTACTCCCTTCCGTGATTAAGCTTGTTCAAGATGAACACGGAGCCGAGGCGGCTGTAGAGTTGGGAATGAGACTGGTGGGGGTGTTCGACATGGTTGCAGATATGACCCTTGCAAATGTCAAGGGCGATGCGGTAAGCTTTCAAGTGGCAAATCGCTTGGAGGCTGTCCCTGATGTAGACAAACCACGCGAATTGCCAAAAATTATTGCAAAGGCTTATAAGACCATAGGCAGTAATAGTTTGGGAGTTAAGCCTTTTACTCAAACGCAAACTCAATCTCAAACTCAACAAAAAGTCCAGATGGATAAAGATGGACGTCCGTTCTTTCCTTAAAAAGAACTGGAAAAATAAAAAACAGGGGCAGCAACAACAGAAGCAAGGTTTGCGTGCTGGTTCACCGACACCTGAGTCTTCTGAGCGTACTTATGACTTGCGCGATCACACGAAAATTAAGTCTCCTGATAGATTTCAAGTCCCTGATCAGCGTTCTCCTCGTTCTTCACAGGACTCATCTGGCTCTCAAGTTGGAGGAGGGGAACGCCAAGATCGTGGCAAGAGTCGACCTGCGCCACAGGGACGTGATCAGCCTCGACAGTTTGAAGGCAAAGGAAAACAAGAGGATCTACCTCATTTTCGACCCCCGTTTCAGAAGAAAAAAGTTGCCGCTCTAACAGCGAGGTATGCCTCAGACGGTGAGAATGCGACTCCTGGATTGGACATGGGCAGTGACTCTGCTCGACAGCGCAGCGGAAGTTACCATAGTGCGGGAGGCTCTGAGTCCCTGTCTGGAGGCGACAGCAACTGATACCTTCGTTACAGTAGAGACTGCAGACACCCGGGTTGCCCCCCCGGATAGGCTCTATGAAATAATTTTCCAAATTGAAGGTGATATACCTCGTCCAATCAAGGCGGTTTTCTGGGAGAATCTAACGTCCTCTTGACATTCTGTTGGCGGAGGCAGATTGGCCTCCACCCTTTGTGTTGGCAGCTCCTAGGGGAGAAGATGTGATACTTCCGAGTTTTTCGCGTTACGTCCCTCAAGAGCATGCCCAGACTTTGGCTGCAGGGTGGGCTTGTGCCCTAGCCCCAGCAGTGGATCGTAATCAGGTGGGTTGGGATATTGATTCGCCGGCTCATGAAATACCTTTACGCTCTATGCCTCAGCCACAACTGCAATATCCAATCAGACGTGAAGCAAAGGCTTCCGTTTGTGATATTCTAACACAGTTGGAGTATCAAGGAGTGATTGAATCATGTACATCACCGACAAATAATCCTCTCTTTACGGTATCAAAACCTGATGGTTCTTATCGGATTGTATTGGATTACCGAGAATTGAACAGTCATTGTTGCACTTTTGCGGTGCAGAACACTCACAGCTCTGCACTGGTGAACAATCTTGTTCGTAAGAAATACAAAACTACACTTGATATTTCTAATGGTTTCTATAGTCACAATCTGGCTCCTGAGAGCCGTGATTTGACAGCATTCACTGCCGTCGGGAATCAGAAAAAATTTACACGATTGCCTATGGGGTATAAGAATAGCCCCTGGGCATTTGCAGCACGTGTTGTGTCTCTATTGCACGACATAGATCCAGATGCGTTCTCGTACGTTGATGACATTTATCTGACGGACGATGAACTTATGCTGCATCTAGTCCGAGTCGACAATATTATTTTGTCCTTTGCCGACTATGGATACAAATTTAATTTTGCAAAATCGCACATCGCCCATTTGGCGGTGCTCTTTTTGGGCTATGAGCTCAATAATGAAGGAAAGGGCTTGGCCCCTCACTTCTTGGAGAAATGCGCACAATTGCAACCCCCTTCTACACTGAAGAAACTTCAGTCTTTGCTGGGATTTTTGAATTTCGGGAGGACATACATTCCCAATTATGCCCAGCGTATCAAACCGCTTTATGATACAACCGACCTTTTCTTCTGCCAGCTGGCTTCCGGAACATACTTCTATTTTGAATTCTTTGCAAACTGATTTGCTTGCAACTAATTACTTGTTGACACGTGACAACACCACGAACCTGGTAATACGTATAGTTTCATGGACAGTGGGTTTCACTTACTTGACGTTCAATGAGGGAGACACAGTTCCGATTGCATACAAATCACATTTATACACTGCTGCTGAAATGCGCTTTTCAACTGTTGAAAAAATCTTAACGGCAGTACAGATGGCGATTCTAAAAGAACGCTCACTGGCACAAGGCAAACGCATTCTTATGGTCACGCCCTTCCCTGCTTTGGAAGCCGTGACTAAGGTGAGTGTACCTAACTCGAAGGCACTACATCCCCGTTGGATACAATGGGCTACTTCTTTGACATCGGCTGATGTCACATTTATCTTTGATCCTTCCTTACAGACACAGGAGTTTTTACAGTATGAACACGTTCATCCTCCACCCTTGTCTCTGCTTCCTTTACATGAGTACAAATGCATCATCTACACCGATGGCTCGGCCACAGGTTCCAAACATTCTTATTCAGCCGCTTGCGCAATTGTTGCTGGCTCAATTGTTAATGAAGAGTTTAAGTCTTCCATTGTGCACACTCAAGCACTTGGAGACAGTACATCACAATTGGCGGAGCTGCGTGCTCTTGTACTTGCTCTCGAGTTTGCTGATCAAAATGTGAATACTCTTATTGTGTGCGATTCTTATTACTGTGTCCAGTCTTTTAATGACAACTTGTTCTTTTGGTCTCGGAATGACTTTGTCGATTCCAAAGGCAGCGCAATTAAGCATAAAACGCTTTGGGTTAGAGTGGCAGATCTTAAACAACGTCTGCCCCACATTCATGTTATACATACTCTTGGCCATCAGCGTGTGGGGGCACATGCTCTTGGTAATTCCTTGGCTGATGAAGCGGCCAAGTCTGCAGTAGCCACGTGCTCCGTAGCAGCAGTTACAAGATCCAAGACTAAAATAGATAATGAGATTTTGGCAGCTGTAGCTGCAACGAGGAAGGGAACTGCTTATCCTCAGGGTTTCCCTTCGAAATACTCTTATCATATAACTCCTGAACAAGTTCCTTATGCTTTGATTCCTTCTGTTGGGGAGCGGATGATCCCCAACATGGACCGCAGACCTACATTGATCAAAGCCGCACACGAAGGCATAGCATCTGCGCATGCCGGTGTGTCGGCGACAGTCTCTATTTTACAGCAACATTACTGGTGGCGTGGTTTATATAAACAGACTGGTAATTATGTCCTTTCTTGTGACATTTGTCAGCAAATCAAGCCATCTACGGTCACCCGCCCACCACAAACACAGCTGTGTATTTCTAATCAACCTTTTGGCTGTATCTATCTTGATCACTGCGGTCCTCTTTCTTCTGATTCTGCGTATAAATAAATATTTGCTGCAGTTGATTTGTGCACTAGATTCCTTTGGGTTTGGCCACAACGCAGTGCTGACACTCGAAATGTCATCAGGGATTTGCGTGTCTTTGTAGGGATGTTTGCCTGTGGCACCTTCCATTCTGACCAAGGTCCAGCGTTCGCCTCTAAGGCGTACAAGGATGCAATGAAGTCAATGGGGGTGCTGGTGCAGTTTTCGTCTCCATATAGGCCTGAGGGCAATTCAATTGTGGAGCGAGTGAACTGTGACTTAAAGCAATCCTTGACAGCTAGAGTCTTAGGTACTGGCAGAAACTGGCTCGCCCACTTGTATGGGGTTCAACGTGCGCTTAATAACCTCCCTAGACGATCTCTGGGTGGGCGGACCCCATACGAAATGCTCTTTGGCATTAAAATGTTTGTGCCAGACCTTGATGGGCTAGACGTTGTGGCGACTGCCACAACCTTTGACGTAGATAATCATTCTACTGTGTTACAGGATCTACAAAAGACCTGTGACAGCTATGCAACTGAACATTTACCGTCTTCCGCTGATGCAGCACTACTGATTCCAGTTGCCGGTTGGCTTCCAAAAGTCGGAGATCTGGTACGAGAAAAGCTGGTGAACAAAAAAGAATTTGGTCCCTCTTATCGTGCACCGGTTCCAGTGCTTGGACTGAAGGGTACTCGTACAGTCATTTTACCGCCTTTACCTGGTCGCAAAGACAACAGATATATTTCAGTGGACAATGTCAAACTACACCATGTGGCCGATTCTGAATAGTGTCACACCTGCAGTTTCGTGCAACGCAATTTCATTGGATCCACTGACTTCATCCCTCCTTGGACCTACATTTGGTTGCTGCTTGTCCTGATTTTTCTCTTCATGTCAATTGGTTTTGTGACAGTGTTCTTTTTGCTCATCAATGGTCATTATTTGCCAGAACGCTCTGCAGTGAACTTGGTCGATGGAGTTCTGGCCCCTCACACATCGTCCCATATCATGAAACGTGATCAGTCTCATGTTAACATTTCAGCATTCCCGATTCCAGATGGCATCATTTGGGACAAAATTGCCTACGAAGTCCACGGCCCGACCGAGGTGCTTCGCGTACCATACGTGTTTCGCGCCTCTCTAGGAAATGTGGTAACACGGGACATACATTCGGATGATTGGGATGTGCAAGCAGTACATGCACTGTTTTCAGATTTAAAGTATTATGCTGCTTTTGATGCTGAAGATTTGTATTTAAATTGTGCCAATTATGGGGATTTATTTTGTTATCAGCATTACGGGCATCATTTTTTACACAAAACAAACACGTTAAGACCTGCTTTTAATTATACAGAATGGGAACATTGTCCCACTCCCGTAGAGGGGAGTTCTAAAACATTTAGGGATAAATTCACTTACTTTACAGACTATGATGTATCTAATCCGGAATCCTATTATTTTAAACTTCGATCATCTACTCTATCTAAATTTATGTTGACACACACACAATTAATTAACGCCAACTTGTTTAGAAATAAATTGGCTACGCAGGGTTATGATCATTGGAAAGATACGGTTGATTTAAAATCAATCTGGGGCACAAAGCCTTGGCAGGTTCAGGGAACTGAAGCTTTACATCGTGCCAGCCTGATCCCATCTCAAATTCTGTTTTAAATGATACAGTGTACCAAACAACTTGTTTTGGCCTGGCAACTGTAAAAAATGTAAATACGCCTTCGATTCCGTCTTTAGCGGAATATGCTAATTGGCGCACACACACTAATTATACCATTAAGGCATTGCAAGCTTTGCTTCGCAATGACACTTTCAATGTCTCTGAAGTTGATTCTTCTGGGTGGTTGGTGTGGCAAACTAATACAAATGCATGTCAAATGCGTTTTTATAATGTAACACCTGGTTTCACACAGACTAGACCGGACCCACGTTATCCAAGTTCCCATTCGGTTACCACATACTCGGTGGGTAAATTATGGCAACAATGGTTGGAACATTCTATGCTGACGTCCGTGAAGCAACATCTTTCTCTGCTGTCGCATGACATTAATTTGGCTGATTTTCTCTTGGGACCCAGGGCTCCGAGAGCAAAAAGATTCATGTATGCTGCTTACAATGAAATTTGGAAACTTTCGCAGATGGAAGCTGCTTTTTGTCTGCGCCAAATTGATCAAGCCAATTTAGAAAAAGTCCTTGCTGTGGTAGACAATAGCATAAACACACTTTCCTCATGCATTTATACGTTGGATAATATTGTTTCATCTGTTATTGATATTGTTCAAAGTGATGTATCTGTTTTATATCATGGTCAAAATCAGTTACGATCTGTTATGCAATTTGCTTGGACATTGCAAACTCTTAAAATGGGAAAGGTGCCTTGGGATTATTTGAATGCCACTGCTTTATTCTTGCCATTTAATCTGACTGATAAGCAAAGGTTTATGTCCATGAAAGATGCTACATACACACTGTTGCATATTGAACAATTAGAGCCCTTGCCGTTTTCTGTAGGGGAAACAGATTCTGCTGTTTGGTTAATTCATGGGGTTATCTCTCTCCCTTTTTCGCTATTTCAATTTAAATCATGCATGCAACATTTTCCAATTGGCCGTTTTGAACCACTGGGTAGTGCTTTTCTACATGAAATGTGGTCCCTGCCTTTCACTTATAGATGTCAGAGGGAGGGTAAGGAAGTTTTCCTAACAGGGTAGGACTGTGATTCCACAGTAGGACATTCCCTTGTTTGTAAACACGTTAGGTTGCACAGCATTTGTAACGTTTCCGCGCCTAATCTGGCCTGTTTTTTAAAAGGGACTCCAGTGCCATCCATAATTCCCGCTTTTTCATTGCTTACAAATGGCAGTTATCTTATTTTGAACAACAAAGACTGCTGTGGTTTGCGGGCTGGAGTCCCGTATTTAGTAACGGTTTCCCAGCGCGTAACTTGTTGTAGCAATGTGATTTTTCCGCCCCGCATGGGAGTCTAGATAGCTCGATTTGGCCTTCCATTCCAACTTTGAAAACAGATTTCAACAAGTTGAGCAGGCTCAAGGCGCTGTTATTCCAACAAGATGTAGCCCTCACTTCCGCCCGCGAGAACTTCCAGTTGCAGGTGGCTAGGACTTCTGGAGAGATATAGTCCCTTCTGAACACCAACCTCCCACTTCATTTTGGAGAACTAATACACCAAATATTTAATGCGTCAGACACCACAGGCCTTGCACATTTTTTTAAATGTGTGGGATCTGGCCTTGTGTCTTCTTTTCAAACTATATTTGGAGTAATACCGGGTTTTATTCATTCTATTTTTTCCAGCGCCTTCGGAGGGTTCCCCTTGATTTTGACGTTAGGCGCTGGAATCCTGCTTCTCCTGCTCCTGCTCAATTTGTGGTACTGCACAGACCAGGCATGCAACAGGTTTTCGGATGCTTGCCATTAGCCACGTTTGGCGTCAGTTATGGATTGAGGTTTCGCTTTGCGTATTTCACTTGCGTGCAACCAATCCTTTATTGTCAACGATGTCCCTTCTATTGGGCACTGGATATATGCCTCTCCAATACGTCACGTCCAGTCCCGGATTTTGACCAGTTGATGGGTCCCTTAGAGGCCCATGACCAGGCTTGTTCTGGGGATGGCCGTATGGCGCGTGCGGCTGCACTTGGAGTTTTGGCGGAATGGGATGTCTGTGTGGCTGCGCAGACCGTCCTGCAATGAAGTTTCATCGAATATCACGCAAGTTGTCCACTCATGCTTTTAGAGGCATCTGATTATGAAGAGCACGTTTGTTCCTTCGACAAACTTAGTTGGATGGCATCTCTCTTTTTTCACCAACAATAGGGATGATCTTTTGGAGGGAATTGCATTCCTCGGTTCATACACCTTGATGGACTTACCACCTCCTTCATAATAACTTTGTTATCCCGGAGGCAACTCCCCTTCCATGAGCCCTAGTAACGACTTTAATAAAAATATTTATTTTTATTTTTTTTGAAAAATTTCGATTTTTTTCCCAATTTGGTTTTTTCACCCGTTTTGAACTCTGCTTGACTTGTGAACTCTGTTTTGGTCCTTTGTTTATGTCCTATGGCCTTACCAGGGGGAGGGTGTTATATGGTTCTTAGGCACATTATCGACATTGCTAAGTTAGCATGAGCTTCGCTGTCATGATGCTGCTTTTGCGCACGCTACTACATGACTTTGTTTGTGCCCTTCACATGGGAACGGGTTGCCTTTTGCGTTCTCTGCCTTTCCTGGAGTTTAGTCTGAACACGATATGCAAGGTCGATAAACAATGCCCCTTGTTATTCTGTTCTGGTCAGTCCCTAGCACCTAGACATAACATGCTGCAGAGCTGCAGCACTGAAGACTCGTGCTTTGATATTACGTTGTTGCATGTTGTTTTAACACACTTGGAGAAAGCCGTTCCATGGAGAAGAGCTCTGCTGTTCCTATGATGTAAACCATACATCCAGGCTTTAAGGTATGGGGTCTGCTGTCAAAGCCCAGAGATCGTCCTTTTTATAAAATAAACTTCTTCTAGTCAAGGGGAGGGTGGTCAGGACTATAGGCCCTTATTTCCATAGTCTTTATAAAATGACTTCTCCCTTTGAATTCTATGGAATTGTAACAATGCTAACTGTGCTGAGTTTATGCATTTTGCTGCTAGTAGTGGCACGTATACTGTATTGTAGAGCACGATAGTTAAAATAAACATATTGAACTATTTCAGTGACTCTGCTTATTCTCATTGTGGACAGGTATGAGTGAGTGAGCGAAAGAGTACGTCTTGCTCCCGCAATTCCTGAGAGAGTCGGGAGTGTTGTGTTCTGGGTTGCCTAATCATTTGTAGCTCCGTGATCTTTGGAGGAGAACGAATGAGACACTATAGCTAGTCGGTTTGGGATTTTGGGTACTGATGTGGTAGGTTGGTACACCCCTATTCACTGAGGTCCTGTTTTCCTGCGCATAGTTCTGTGTATGTGCAGAATCCCTGCAACACATGTAATAGATCTGCTTGAGTGATTGCATAACTCCATGGGTAGTGCTTGAGTGATTGTATGAGTGCAAGGGTAGTCACTGGGTAATTGCAGGAGAAGATGAAAAGTGACTGGCTAATTGCATGAGTGCAGGCATAGACGTTGAGTGCACGGATACATATATAAATAGCACCTGAAGGCATACATGAGTCATTAAGTAGTGCCTAGGTGAATAGATGAGTGCAACAGTACAGCCGGTTTGATTCTATGACTGCAAGAGTAGTGTGTGGGTTATTACATGAGTGCATAGATACACCCTGCATGATTGCATGACTGCAAGGGTAGTACATAACTAGTGCCTAGGTGATTGCATGACTACAGGGGTAATATCTGGGGGATTACTGGAATACATAGCAAGTGAGTGGGTGATTTTATAAGTTCATGAGTACTACATGGGTGATTACAGAAGTACTAAGATACTGCCTGAGTGATTACAGGAGTGCAAAGGTAGTGACTGGGTGATTTTAAAAGTGCATGAGTACTGGCTGAGTGATTACATAAGTACAAGAGTAGTGCCTGCGTGATTGAAAGAGTGGAAAGATAGTGACTGGCTGATTGAAGCACTGTATACCTAATGCATTTGTGATTGCATGAGTATAGGGGTAGCGTCTGGGGGATTAAAGGAATACATAGATAACGCCTGGGTGATTGCATGACTTCAGGGGTAATATCTCGGGATTTACATGACTACATAGGAAGTGACTGGGTGATTTTATAAGTGCATGGGTACTTCTTGGCTGATTGCAGGACTACTGAGGTACTGCCTGAGTGAATAAAGAAGTGCAAAGGTAGTGCCTGGGTGATTTCATAGCACCATGACTACTGGCTGAGTGATTACATGAGTACAAGGGATTGAAGGACTCCAACGGTAGTGCCTGGGTGATTATATTAGTGCATGAGTAGTGGCTAGATGATTGAAAGAATGCATGGGTAATACCTGGGTGATTGCATGACTGCATAGGTAGTGCCTGTATGATTGCATAAGTGCAGGAGTAATGCCTGAGTGATTACAGCAGTGCATATGTAGTGACTGGATCATTGAAAGACTGCATGGGTAGTACTTGGATGTTTTTATAACTAACAGCAAAGCAACACTTCACTTATCTTTCATAAACGTCTCCCCGTAATTCTAAAGCAATCTATGCATATGTCTGTACCTTTTCCTACCAGATTCATATATAAAAGTAAAAAACAAATAAATGTATATGTGTGTTTTATACATCTATCATCTTCAGACACATAACACATACCATAATATATGAACAAGTAGACACATATCTCAATCACAACACCATGCACACCTCAAAACTTCACAGAGTACACTTCAATTTTCAAACAGACACTGAAAATTATGCAGTATATATTAAATATAACTTTCCTCACATCATACAAATTACTCTAATAAATAACATCTCTAAAACATCTCAAACCACACTTTCAGGCTGCTGCTTAACCATTCTACAACTACTTTTAATATTACACCTACCCAAATACAAATAAGGAACGCTTCACATATCTTTAGTAAAAGTCTCACCATATTACTAAAAGCATACATAAATATGTCTGTACCATAACACTATCCAAACCTTAAAAATTAACAGAACAAACTTCCAATTTCAAGCAAACATCAAAAATGATGCGGCATATTTCAACTGTACCTCTCTAGAAACTTAAAAAAGAAGCCTAATTAATAACACCTTATGTGAGCATCTTTTAAACCACACTTTTGTGTTGCATCTTCACCATTCTACTAGTACTCACAGTCTTGAGCCTACCACATAAAAAGCAACAACAGCTCTTTGTTATACATCATGCACCTTCAAATGTATAAGATATTGGAAAATACATATACAAGTAGAAACATACTTGAGACAGAAGTCCATGCACACCTTAAAACTTGACAAACTCCACCTCCAAATTTAAACCAACAGCTAAAATTATGCGGTATACTACAAATGTCCATATCCACACACTAAAACAAAGTACCATAATCACTAATCCATCTTCCAATACACAAATATTACTATACAGAATCTATTTCAAACAACATTTAACTACAATAAAACAAACTACAATACACATCTCTACATTTAATAATATATTTCAAACATCACAGTTTTTGAATTATTTTTAAAGTAAAAAAAAAACCAAATACATAATACACCTCACAAATGTATAACTCACCTTCCAAATAGATCTGTAGAATTTAAAATATTGCAAACTCATAAATGATTTTCTTATGCACACAATCAATGTAATGCACCACTCTCAGCAACGTAAAACCAGTAATGGCAAAGATTCCCTCTCTTTCTCCACACAAATACATGTAAGTAACAAATCACATTCCTTCCAACATTATTTCAAATTATAAAACACATTTCTATTGGTTAGACATATTAACCCTTACCAACTGACTTCTAAAAGTGCCCAAACTGATTGTGGAATTTCTTAGAGTCGCGACTCCACCTTGCACCAACGCGATGGAGCAGCAAATCCATACGGGAGTTCAAGAATATATATCAAATAAAATTACCACTATTTTTAAAGAACACACCACTTCTAAAGATACTACTGACTTGGGAAATCTTACTTTAATAAGATTTCACTTATATATAAATTAGAATAACACATTTTAAGTCCACAGTTAAGTTTCAACCCTTACCCCATTCTGCTTAATGCCAGTTTCCATAGTAACAGTTCATGGAACATTCAACTGAACTCACAGGTCACAAGTTCACCATATTTTCAAGTTCACCACACAATGTTACAAATGCAAACAGCAGGTGTGGTTGACTTTTCCAAAATATGAGCTTATCCTATCTACTGTACCTTTCAAACATTTTTTACTAACCAATAAGAAACATGCTTTTTAAAGAAAGTAACATGCACCCTATTTTTGAATGTACAATGTTCTTAAACAGCCAATCAATTCTCTACTTTTTAAAAAACAGCATCTTGTCCACCATTTTACATACCTCTCATTCTACCAACTGACTACCTCAGCTACAGATATCTTTTCATTACTTCCAGACATCCCTTCAAGATGCTTACAGTATGGATTGTTGGACATAGCTATGTTTTCTGGTGCAAAAGGTATGCTGAACACAGAGGTATTAACAAAGACCTAGCTTTGCAAAATGCGGACATTAAATGGAGTGCACAAAGAGGATTAAAGTGACACCAATTGATGCCTTTGGTTAAAACCTTTTTGCATCTCCAACCCCCTGACCTCATGATTGTGCACTGTGGTGGCAATGACCTAGGCACATTGACTGGGGTAGGTCTGGAAATGCTAATGAAGGACACCTTTGCACAATTGATGTTGCTTTTACCTCAAAATGTCTTTGTATACTCTAACATATGCCAAAGACAGAAATGGAAGTGGTCAAATCAATTCTGTCCACAGATTGAGAAAGCTAGAAAGAATGTCAATAAAGCTGTTTCTGCTTACCTCAGAGACCATAGGATGGGCTCCGTATATAACAGCAATCTACGTTTTGATATGGATGACATCTACGAAGTGATGGAGTACACTTCACAGATCAAGGAAACAGAGTCTTTCTCAACAACCTAAAGCTCTGCATCCGCACTTACATGTAGCTACAACAAACTCAGAATGAAAACAAGGGCTCTTTTTAGAGCCACCCTATAACATAATACTGATTATAATTATTTTTTACACATACACATTTTTTTTTATTTTTCTGTGGATTTGCGCACCCGATGCGAATCCACAAAACAAAAGCATGAATTCAATGCACTACAACACAACACATTTTTCAACTTTAACTATTAATTTTAAATTTTATATATTTTTAACAACTCTATCAATTGTAATCTTGTCATTAACTTCAATCACAGTACCTCTTTAAAACAACTTCACAAATACAACACTACCTTCTACATTATATACTACTTAATTATTTATTTAAGGTGAATTCGTGAAGCCAACGCGACGTTACACGGGGGGCCGCGCTGAGAGCCGCGTTGGAGTCGCGACTCCAAACTCGAAAGAAAAAAAAACGATTTACTTTAATTATTTAGTATTCGCCCCGGGGACCCCATCCCCTGGAGCCTGCCACCATTTTTAGAAAAAAAAAACTAAGGAGGGGGACCGCGTGGCCCCCCTCCTCAGGCCAAGAATGGCCCCGGGGACCTCATCCCCCGGGGCATGGCCAGCCTGCATTTTTTTTTAAAACAGGGGGGGCGCGTGGCCCCCTCACGGGCCACTCCTGGCCCCGGCGACCCCATCCTCCGGGACCTGGCCTCTTTGATGGGGACAGTGGGGGGAGCCCCAATGCCCCTATGGTCCCTGCCGGCTCCCCGCCTCCTGCGGGAGCCGGCATTGCTTTTGGACAAGGGGAGCTGCTAACATGCCAATACTGCTTTGGTTGTTGGAAGCGAGAGCAGGTTTCCTGCTCTCACTTCCAAGAACCAAACCAGTGTTTGCAATGACAGGGCGGGAACCACACAGCTCCCGCCCTGTCATTGCAAGCAGCAATGTCCCGGGGGTGAGCACCCCCGGACATTGCGGGAGCCGGCCCTGGGGGGTGGCGGTCCCCTGGGCCATCGAGGGCTCCAGGAGGGGGGCCGCGCGGCCCCCCTCCCAACTAATTTAAGCCCCGGGGAGGTGGTGGTCGCCGGGGGTCTGCAACGGACCCCCACATTTACATATTCAATGCCCCAAGGAGGTGGTGGTCCCTGGGGCAGTGTGGGGGGGCTCAAGCCCCCCACACTTTGTTTTTTAATACAGCCCCGGGGAGGTGGCGGTCCCCGGTGCTGCGGGGGGGCATGTGGCCCCCCATTTATATCATGTAGCCCCGGGGAGGTGGTGGTCCCCGGGGCTTGGGGGGCCCACCAGACCCCCCCACCCAAAATAATTAAAAGCCCCGGGGAGATGGCGGTCCCCATGGCTACGGGGGGGCCGCATGCCCCCGCATATAATTATATAAGCCCTGGGGAGGTGGCGGTAGCCAGGGCTGAGGGGGCCCCCATGGGCCCCCGCTAATTATTTCGGCATTGCCCCCGGGACCTAGCCCACCGGGGGGGCTATTACAAAATGAAACGCGAAAGCCCGTGCTTTTTTTTTTTTTTTTTCCGCTGGATTCGTGCACCCAGCGCGAAGTCGGGCGTTTTTTTTTTTTTTTTTAATGCTTTTTTGGCCCGGGGGGTCCTTGTGGGACCCTCTGACCTGCCCCACTTTCTTATTTTTGAATGTTTTTTCACCCTTTTTCTTGTGACTCGATTACCGAGTCACAAGATGGCTGCCAACACATTCTAGTTTGAAATGTTCACAGCCAATCAAAATGAAGCTCGTGCTCGGGAGGAGTCGCGAATCCTCCTCGGTGCTCAGATATCAATATTTTTATTTTTGGAATTTCTCAGCAACTGCTGAACGGATTTACAACATTTAAAAACAGGGCGCTTTCTGAACCAAGAGCTACCTTTTTGCCAAATTTGGTGTAATTCCGTTCAGCAGTTCGGGCAGTAGCCGTGTCTAAAGTTTCCTATGGAAATTAACATGGGGAAAACGCGTTTTGGGACTCCCCTTTTTTCTCAGCCCCCGCTTGACGAATCACCCCGAAACTTTCAAGACAGGAGCTGACCGGAGCTGGCCATTAGTTTAGAAAATTTCGCGAAGATTCGTCAAACGGCGCCAAAGATATTGGCAAACGAAAAAACGCTTTTTGAATAGAAACAAGGTCCTAACTATAAATAGGTAATATATATATATATATATTTAGGTTGTTATCTAAATGTTTGTAGTTAATGTAATGTTTTTTTAAAGGTAACTTATTATGATTGGCTGTGGATAAGCCGAGCACTCAGTCGTAGCAAAGATTTTAAAAAATTCAGCCACTGTGGCGTAATAATTGTTTTATAAGAATGATTTCTAAACTGGCTGACCAATTGCTTTGCACTAATGAATTAATGAAAAATGATAAAACAGGCATGATCAACAAACAATGAGTGAGCTGTAAATAATTTTGAACTGTGTATAAATTAGATGATTCATTGAGTCAATATAACTCAATATGAGTTGGTTTGATTATGAGAAAAATAGTATTTTAGAATTTCAAGCTCGAATGTACTACGGTGATTGTTTGTGGAAATTTCTTCTATGTTTATTTGTTGAACAATGTGATGACGTATAAACAATGTCTGAAGCGTGGGGGTGTCGTGACCAAGATCGCAAACGCGTTATGGTGGACGAGTTCCAATAAACGAAGCAAGACAAATCTGCTGTTGGTGTCTGCCTCAATCTGTTGGAGAATTTTGTGGATTGTACAGGCGATATATATATATATATATATATATTAGTTTTTTTAATACATTTAGATTCAAAACCATATATCATACATTATTCTAAAACCTAAAAAGGCAGGCGGAAAGTAACTTTGGGGGGACCCTGCAGGGCCCCCTTACCCCCTGGCATTCCGCTATGGGGCCTGGGGGGCACCTATGGTCCCCCCTAAACATCCCTGCATCGTGTGGCAGGCACCGCTTGATGCCTGCCACATCGTGCAGGGATGTTTGCAAACATACATTTATCAATTGTATCTCGTGCTGCAGGCCTTTTCTGCCCACCGCACAAGCTGCAGTTGTAAAATGGATGCTTCTGACCGCCCATAGGGGGTCGCATCCAAATACAGCAGGTGTAACCACCGACCTATGGTCCGGCAGTGCCATTCTGCTATGATGTCGGTCGGACGCTCGTCACACCAACATCATAATTAGGCCCTAAATACTTCAAAAATGACAGATGAGGAAAATCTGCCGGATTTCTGACCAGACCAGAAATATATACATCTCAACAACTACCTAATCAAGTAAGTAAAACTTGTATTCAAACTAAAACGTACTTGCTAATAAACTTAAAAATGTAAAATAGCAAATAATTAATAAAACGCTCTCCAACTTCTAACTCTTTACATAGACTTCTTAAAAGAAACTACTACGACTTGGAAAAGCAATCAACTGCCAGAAAAAAATAATCATCACAAACCAGCAAAAAAAATAAGAAAGTAAGTATACATTAATTAATAAAAGACTGCCCAACCAAATAGCGAGTATAAGTAAACCTAACGACCTCAGCCTCTACAAATTACCAACAGATTAACATTTAAAATAAAACTGACTTTTTTTTTATCCAACGAAAAAGAAAGCACCTTCTCCGCATTAGAACACCCCAAACGGGAAAGCTACAAAACAGTGTGAAACATCTAAACAGAACATACATGTAAGAATACAAATTAGAAGTAGTTGCAAAAATTTACATGTAATGAACAAACATACAAACTTTAAAATATTGTATATATGTATTCCATTACACTACTTTCAGATACAATGACAGAGGCAGCAAAATACATAACATCGCTGAAAGGAAAACAGTTGCTAAATCACATGGGCTAGACCTACAACCAAGAAAATGCAGCAACAGAAAATATTAATTGGAAATCTACCAAATATTATTCTCATGCGTGCTATGGGAGGGCACCTATAAAAGATGACGTTGTAATTCATTTAAGAGAGCACAACCACCCCTCAAATGTGACAGAATTAGAATGTGACAGAAATGGAAGAAGGAGAGCAAGACCACTGACCTGGTCAGTGTGACCGTTCTCACCCGCGCAGCTCTGCCACTGAGTGCTGCCCCCTGAGCACTCTGCTGCTGGGTGTTCGAGGCACTCCTCCACCCCAGGCTCCTGCCTGCGCCTCATCCCTGGTAGTCCAGTGGGAGAGCACTCTGCTCTTCTGCTGTTCTGCCTTTATTGCCTTTTTTCTCTGTGCCCTCTTTTTCTATTTCCTTTTCCTTCTTTTGCCTTTTTTCTCTGCTACTTCTTCTGCAGTTCTGCATCGCTTGCCTTTTTCTCTGTACCCTCTTTCTCTCTCTCTTGTCCCTTTTTCTTCGTTCACCTGTGTTTTCTCCCCGCCGCTGATGTCCCCGCCGCCCCTCCCCCTCCAGTGTGTCCTTCTCACCTCCCAGCTAACCCACCCTCCCCGATCCCTACTTAATGGCGGCCGCACAGTGGCCGCGTCAAAGGCTCGCCAGTCTGCACCCGTCTGTGACTGTCCGTGACCCGACCGCGACCAGCGCCAGGGACCCTGGTCGTCTGACCCGCCTCCGCACCCTCCACGCTCTCAATCCTGGACCCAACAACAACTGCCTGCTCTCGACGCCGAACAACACCCAAGGCCCTCTCTCCTGTCTTCACTGCCACCGCACCTTCACCCACCTCCGTACCTCAGCAGCATCTCCCAGCCAACCGGACTTCACCGCTCACAAATCACTCAACTGCATCCTTCTAAGCGTACTATCCCTACATAAGCACGCCATAGAAATCTGGGACCGCCTCAACACCTACACGCCCGACGTCGCCTTCCTCACAGAAACCTGGACCAAC
Source organism: Calotriton arnoldi (assembly GCA_963921515.1). Classification (NCBI taxonomy): domain Eukaryota; kingdom Metazoa; phylum Chordata; class Amphibia; order Caudata; family Salamandridae; genus Calotriton; species Calotriton arnoldi. Next base: position 296,828 of record CAWUFW010006146.1, read on the forward strand.
ATTGCTACCGTCATTCCAGACGGATACAAGATCCTTGCCAAGAACCGCCGAATCCGTCCAGAAGGAGGCATTGCCATCGTCTACAAAAACACCCTCCGCATGATTACCATCCTGGACGACACAGCAACCCTCATGGAGCACCTCCACTTCTAGATCCAGACCAACCCTACAACGACTCTCCATGGAACCCTCATCTACAGGCCACCAGGCCCCTGCGCTCCCTTCACCAACACCATCACTGACCTCATTGCACCCCACGCCCTCGCCTTCACACACTACATCCTACTCAGAGACCTAAACTTCCACCTGGACAACCACGGCGACTCAATCACCGCCTCCCTCCTAGAGAACCTCACCAACATAGGACTGAAACAACTGTTCATCATCCCCACGCACACAGTGGGACACACACTCGACCCCACCTTCACCGAAAGAAACAGCGTCCTCTACAGCCACACCTGGACAGATCACCACTGCATCCACTTCTCCTTCAAAAAACCCACTGTACACAAGCACGCCCACCGCCTCCCCCGCAGAAGCTGGAACAAGGTCACCAAAGACCAGCTCACCTCTGCCCTCGTCAGCACCCCACCACGGACTACGGCAGACGCAAACAACGCAGCACGCAACCTCCACCACTGGAACACGAACTGCGCAGACACACTCGCCCCCCTCAAGAAAGCCACCGGAAGACACATCAAGAAGGTGAGCTGGTTCACCCCTCCACTCCAAGAATCCAGACGCTCCTGCAGACGACTCGAAAAGACATGGAGGAACAACAAAACCTTAAAAACATGCGCCGCCTACAAAGCAGTCACCCTGCACACCACCAGCTCGTCAAATCCACAGGGAAGAAATCCCTCCAAGACAGAATTCTCTCCAACGCTCACAACACCAAAGAACTCTTCTCCATCATCAAGGGATTCACCAAACCCTGCAGCAAAACAACAGACTTCCCACACTCCCAAGACCTCTGCAACAGACTCAGCACCTTCTTCCACCATAAGATTACAATGATCTACAACAGCTTCGACAACCAAGACCTCCTCACCGCTCCAGTCCCCCTCCATGCGACGCCACCCAACAGACCCCGCTCAAATGGACCCTGCTCATGACAGAAGACACCATGAAAAGCATCCACTCCGGAGCACCGGCGGACCCCTGCCCACACCACATCTTCCACAGAGCCGCCTCCTTCATCGCACCCAAACTACGACGCATGATCAATGGCCCTTTCAAGGCAGCCACCTTCCCCGACGTCTGGAAACACACCGAAGTCAACCGTCTCCTGAAAAAACCCTCCATGGACCTGACGGACCTCAAGAATTTCAGGCCCATCTCCCTGCTTCCATTCGCAGCCAAGGTCATCGAAAAGGCCCTCAACAGCCAGTTAGATAACTTCATCGAAGCTAACAATGTCCTGGACATCTCCCAAACCGGATTCCGCAGCAACGACAGCACCGAGACCGCCCTGCTCACCGCCACCGACGACATCCGCTCCCTCCTCGACCAGGGCGAAACGGCAGCCCTTATCCTCCTGGACCTCTCGGCGGCCTTCGACACCATCTCCCACCGCGCCCTAGCCACCAGATTCCACAATGCCGGCGTCCAAGGCAAAGCCCTCGACTGTTTACGCTCCTTCCTCACTGGCAGAACTAAGCGGGTCAGACTCCCTCCCTACCTCCCGGAACCGACGGAGACCAACTGTGGTGTGCCCCAGGGCTCCGCTCTCAGCCCAACCCTCTTCAACGTTTACATGGCCTCCCTCGCAACCATCGTCAGGAACCACGGGCTTAACATCATCTCCTACGCCGACGACAACCAGTTGATCCTCTCCCTCACCAACGAACCCAACATCACCAAACGCATCTTCCAAGAAGGGATGAAAGCCGTCACCACCTGGATGAAGAACAGCTGCCTGAAACTCAACTCTGAGAAAACAGAAGTCCTCATCAAAAGAAGTTTAACCTCAACCTCCTCACCCACACGTACAAGGCCCTTCACAACACTGGACCCGCTTACCTGAACAACCGCCTCTCTTTCCACGCACCCAAAAGACACCTCCGTTCAGCCGAGCTCTCTCTGGTCACCGTCCCACATATCTCAAGACCAGAAAGTGCGGAAAGGCTTTCTCCTACCTCACAGCCAAAGCCTGGAACGACCTCCCCCTCCACCTCTGGCAAGCTCCAACATTGCCCGAGTTCAGGGAGGACCTCAAGACCTGGCTCTTTGGATATCCCCAGCACTCAATGGAGCCATCCCCCCTCCCCCCAGCACCTTGAGACCCTCACGGGTAAGTAGTTGCTCTTTACTAACCCTGATTGATTGATTGAAGTAAGGGAGGTATTGCAGGATATATGAGAGAGGCAAATACTAGCTCCAAGGAACCCACAACAAAAATCTTTAAAGATATACTGCCTAAAGTCCCCGAACACATCACAGGCCAGCTACCCTCTATACCTGCCTTAAAACGTTTACTTGCACGAACTGAAAAAGCTGCCATCTGTACTCCTACTGCTCCAAGAAGATACCAAGACATGTAAATACCTGAACATTTTACAATGACACATAATGAGGAACCTTTCCTTTTATATTACAACCTAACCAATGAGAAATGAAACCTAATAATCTCTAAAGCAAATAACTTGTAAAACTAAGTGATTGCCAAACCTGGATGATGGATGGTACCTTCAAAATGTGTCCCAAACCATTCACTCAGATATACACCATACATGGTGATTATCTGTAGGAAGCCAGCTCTGTATATACTATACCAAAAAGAGGTATAGTGTACACGTAGTCCATGGTGTCCCCAAAGGTATGGCAGAGGTTAAAGTAGATATTACCTTCCTCTCAATTTAGTGGTAGCTGGGCTGAGCAGTTAGGCTTATCAGAGGGTAGTGTGAATGCAATTGTTGTACACTCTCATACAAGACAGGAACACACACTCAATGACTAACTCCAGACCAATGTGTTGCAAAAATATTGCTTTAGTTACTTTTATTTTTAGGAACCAAGCTGAACTCAGTGACAGGCAAGTAATACTTTCAGAAAGGCAGTAAAAATGCTTTTATGGTCCTGGAAATACTTTGGTATTGTCAATCGAAACAGTAACATTTAGCACTTAAAAAAGGATAGACAGTCGTAGCTAATTGGTAGAATGCAATGCAATCCTAAGGAAGGAAAACAGGGTTATGCATCAGCAGGTAAGTACACGACTTACGTTGCCAGTCTTCGAGGGTTAGTCTGACCTTGGGTAAGGGTCAGTTTGGCCTGGGCACTGCACCACCTCCGCTACTGGGTCGGCCGGGTGCAGGGTTCAGTATCTAGACTGCAGCGGTCGATACCGACAAACATGTTTGCTCTCACGGCCAACGGAGAACAATGGGGGTGAATGGGAGTCAGTGGGCGGCCAACGCCAAAACCATCGCGGTCATCTTCAGCGAGTCACTGTAGGTCGATGAGATGGAGATAAGCAGGGAATGGAGGAGTTCTGCCAATGTTGGGTTGACTCGGAGAGGCTGCGGTTGAGCAGGCAGGGCAGGAGGAGGCCGACAGGGTCACTTGGAGGAGGGTACAGGCTCTGGGGAACGCAGCTGTGGTCAGTTTGGGTCATTGGGTCGAGAAGATCCCGCTAGGTTGAGCTGTGGTGTTTTCTTCTGGCAAGGCAGAGTCACATCGATCCAAGGGTCGGTCCTCTACTGCTGTGGTCTTGAGTTCTTTTTGCTGCAGTGAGTCACGTTGACACAAGTGTCAGTCCTCAACTTACCGCAGTTCTTGTACCGGCGGGGTCCGGGGACTAGAGCCTCAAGCCCAAAGGGAGTTTCTTGGAGATTGGTTCAAAGGCTGGAAGGTCTCCCGGGTTTCTTGGAGGCCTTGCAGTGTTTCTGGAAGATTATTCTCACATATTGAGAGGTACCCTATTAAACGTAGGGGACAGGGTAAACTACAATTTCAACAAGGAAGTATCCCCTACTGTGCAAGGTCTAATTCTAATCACTACCATTAATCAACTCTTGTGGACACTCATTCACTCACTATTCTTAATATACTGAACTCATATATATGCAAAAATAGTCTAAAGTTTATTATATCGATTCACAATACATGTACAAAAAATACTTTAAAAAAGGATAAATGCTATACCATCAATGCACATATTCTCATCTTGTCACTTTCTTTTACATTACAATGCTGAATCAGTATAACCTGAGAGACATAAACCAGGTATGCATCCAGTTATTTACAGATACTGTCAAAATTTGCATAAAAAGATGTGCAGTAAAAAGGTTGTCGACGCAGCGTTTCGGTGGACGAAAATCAATATACCACCTTCTTGTATTGTGAACCAATATAATAAACTTTGGACTATTTTTGCATATATATGAGTTCAGTATGTTAAGAATAGTGAGTGAATGAGTGTCCACAAGAATTAAATGAATGGTAGTGAATAGAATTAGACCTTGCACAGTAGGGGATACTTCCTTGTTGAAAGTGTTCCTGGAAGGTCAGCAGGTCTAGTGGTTGAACCAGCTACAGGTGGTGGGGTTCTTGCCGGGCTTTGTCTGCAGTGGTTCAGTTCCTGGTCCGGCAGTGGTCTTCTTCCATCGTCTTCTTTGGTCCATAGACTTTGAAGAGGCAAGGTTCAGGAGTGCCCCTAAATACTAGATTTAGTAGCGTTACAGGGGTGTGCAGGTCGGGACCAATGGGTCCCTTCCCTGGGTTGTCTACACCCCCTATTATGCCACCCTCCAGCAGGAGGGGGGCATAGGCCTCTTCCTGATTGGGTGAGTCCCCTCACCTTCAAGATGGAGGGGACTGAGATGTGTGCTCACATCCTCTCCCCCACCTAAAGGATGGGGTTGGCATAGGTGGGCACACCTCCCTTCCTGGCTACGTTTTCCCGCTGATTCTCCTGCTTGAAGTGGGGGTCCGAACAGGTGGGGGCCAGTTGCTGATAGCAGCAAAAGGGTAGAGGTAACTAACAAAGGCAGCAGGCTTTTAAAGCTTCCCCTTCGTGAACACTGCCCATCCTGGGGGAGGAGGCATGACGCCTCTGCCCAGGATGGGCTTTGTTTCAGGACCCAGAGAGCGGAGGGTCTCTACCCAGGGGTCCAGAAACCTATCTGGAGGTGGCAGATGGCTGGTAGCCAGTCAGGAACCACACCAGGGCTGGTCGTTTTTCAGGGGGCATCTTTAAGATGCTCACTGAGTGCATTTTACATTAAATCCCACACTGGCATCAGCACGCGTTTAATGTCCTGAGAAGTTTGGTACCAAACTTCCCAGTTTTCAGTGGAGCCATCCTGGAACTGTGGAGTTCATAATGACAAACTCCCAGTCCCTATACTCAAAATGGCCTCACTGCACTTACAATGCCTGTGAATGGCACAGACACTGCAGGGGCATATTGCTTGTGCAGCTATGCCTTCACTGATGGTATGGTGCACCCTGCCTTTAAAGCTGTAAGGCCTGCAGGCAGTGTTGATGGGCATGGTACCCAGGCATGGGTGCCATGTCGACTCTTCAGTTTAGTCTGCACCAAAACACACAGCCTGCAATGGCAGTGAGTGGGTGTTCAGGTGAGGGGTCTCTGAGGGTGGTATAATACATGCTGCAGCCCTCAGAGGTCCTCTCTGGTCATAAGCCCCTTGGTACCAGGGGTACCTTTTACAAGGGACTTACATGTTGCCCAGAGGTGTGCCAATTGTGGAGACAAAGTTATAGTTTTGGGAAAGAACACAGGCCCTGGGAACCTGATTGACAGGGACGGTAAACAACGTTTACAACGCATCGTTCACAACGCATGCATTTACAACGCAAGTCGTTACAATGACTTGCTGTAGGGGGCAGAAGGTGTTGGATTTGTTGAATTTTCAATCCAACCCCTTCCCTACTGTTGCACACACTGGAGTTGGAATAGTAAATTATACTATTCCACACTGCAGCGCCCCCCCCTACAGCAAGTCGTTGTAACGACTTGCGTTGTAATGGCATGCGATGTAACAGCGCGTCGTTGTAACCACTTGTGTTGTAAACGCATGCGTTGTAAAGAGTGCCATTCGACAGGGACCCAGGGCACACTCAATCAAGTTGGCATCAGGTATCTGGCAAAACGTTAGGGGGTAATCATGCAAAAAGGGGCACTTTACTACAATATCAAAGCACAAATATCCCTTTTATATATGTCCTACTACCAAAAGAAATCATAGTCTTTGAGCAAGCCAAGATTAAAATTATTTTTAAAATTTACCCGAATACAGCCATACAAGGCTGTTACTATCTTGTCAATCAAAGGATGTGGAGACACCTCCAACAATCTGCACTAAGTGCAGAATATTCTACAAACAGCCAATTTTCCTTTGAAATAGAAATAATCATAGCACTAGCCTATGTCCCTGTCACAGAGGTAGTTTATTACTACAATTTACTAATATAAAGTTCTTTCTATCAACAAAATGAAGACAAGCTAAGCCCCCTAAAGGATTATTTCGAAGACACTTGGGTTGGCAAACTGCATCACTTCGGACAGGGATGTCAACCCAAATTCCAAATACCATGGTGGAATGTCTATGACAGCACCTTGACACAGGAAGCCAAAACAAACAATACAGTGGAAGGGTGGCACAAAGTATTCAAATGTACACTAGGCAGAACCCAACCTGCACTCTATAAATGTATAGAAGCATTACAAAAAGAGCAAAGCTACCAACAACTACAAATGGAGCAATTTGGTAGCCAAATTGCCCCTTAACTTAGCAAACAATCCAAAAGAATGTACGACATGCTACGGTATAAAGTCAAACTCTTCATAAATAGCAAAGGAGTAGATCACTTAGAAGTAACAGCCAAAAGCATAATATAAAATAACCTACCAAGGTTCCAAAAAAACTATCACAAAATCTAAACCAACATGTCAAATCAAGTTTTAATAAATATTAAATACAATATTTTATTACATCAGTCTATAAATTAAATATAATTCCAATGTTAACAAAGACTGATACAATAACTGATATATAAATTATTTAAAGAAAAATGTAACCGTCACTAACCAAGAAACTAAAAAACAAACTCAGTCCATCACATAAATTAATGACAACACATAAACCACACAATTCAAAATAACAATCACATAATATTTACACAAACAATAAAATATCATATTTCCCACCCAAAAAAAACAAAATATATAAAACGTACTGTGCTGTAGCTGCAGATCTTCCTCTGTATCCACATGATCAAAAATAGTAATCCACCAAAATTTGGAAAAATATTGTCCAAAAAGCCCAAAAACAAAATGCAAAAGTAAAACAAATCCAATAGATATACCTAGAAGCAATGCAAAGTATCTAGAAACTATAAAAAAACTAAAACAAATTTAAAAAAAGAAACACTCCAGGAACCCCTCAAAAAAGCAAATCAGAGAAAAAAAGCAGTGCTTTATTATAAACCCAAACTGATTTACCTTTAAAAAAAAAAACGGAAACTCCCAATGCCCATAAGACACGTTTGTAGACAATAACATGTAAAGTAAATAAGAAAAACCCACCCGCAAAACACAATACAGACCTAAAAATGCACATACATCACACTTTATCATCAAAATATCAGTAGCATAACACAGTTTAGCATAACATAATGATACGATCAGCCAGTCAAAATTCTTTTTTTCAGCTCTACCTAGCCATAAAAGTCACATCATAAAAGAAATATAAAATGATTGATGCTAGATTGAAAAGTTCAAGAAAAAAGCATTACAAAAATAGGTTATAAAACCTTCAATAAAATCACAAAATCCATTAAATAGTGTAGTATCATAAAAAGTTTCAGTATTTAGATCATAGTCTCAAAGAGCTTAAGATATAATTCAAGACAGCAATAATGACAGTTTCATTTCCCAGACACTGCAGATAAGAAAAGCAGCTATGTGGGATCTAGAATCCAGAGCACACTATATGGGGTCGCAGGAACTGCCATCTTTGGGGTGAATAAAATGTGAAGAATAAAGTAAAGTTTAGGCTGCTTTGTTCGGCTGGGTTTTCACAATGACAAGTGGGGAAAGATGAAAAACAGGTGCCTTTGATAGGAAAGGCCACCAAGAAGTGTTTAGTTTGAAGTCGGAACCTTGTGAGTAAGAACTTCCGTCTTTCATCTGCTGTAACCTGTAAGTAAAGTGGTGGGTATGGTAGTGGGGTCCAGGAGATGGTCCCCTCACTTCCCAGCTCTCTCCCTGCCATGCCTTTTGCGCATGTAGATAAAAAAGATCTTTTATATGCGATGAGGGGATGTTGGATAAGACAGCCAGATTGTGATAAAAAACTAAAGTGCCCAGACTTTCAAAGCTCAGTTTAACAAATTTCAGATACGGGATATCTAGGCAATTGTCCAGGTTCATGCAGTCTAGCACCACTGATCTACACAATTGGGCTTCAGGGTCTTTCTAAATTTGCTGCCACAACAAGAGGGGATGTAATTTGACGTGATCCTCCAGATAGTTTAGCCCTACCTCATCGTGGCAAAATGATGTTGGGGTGGAATGTGGGGCAGCCAGAAGTCTTCTTATAAACTTATTCTGTACAATCTGGAGAGTTTTACAGTTTGCGTGTCCCCAAATACCCGCCCCAAATGTTGCAACAGATAAACATTTACTTTTAAATACACATATCAGTTAACTTATGGGTTTATGTCCCAGCCTTTTTGCAAATCTAAAAACTGTGTCAATTGCCCTTTGAAATTGCAGGACTCTTATATTTAGTAAGAACTTCTAGTTAAAATCAATATCAATTGGTATACCCAAGTATGTGAAGAAGGTTTTTTTTCCACTTCTTCACCACCAAGTAAAAACGCTATGGTCTTCGACAATTTTGGGCCGCATTTCATTATAAATCACTTGGTTCGGTTAGTTTTTAATCCTAGGTTGTCCATAAAATTATTAAAAGCATCTAACAAGGATTGAAGGCCGTTTGCTGTTTGGGCAGTAAGGAGAGCATCATCTGCATAGAGTAAGACAGGGATTTCTCGTGAATTAATTTTAGGGATATATTTTCCGGCGTTTACCAAGTGGTCTCCAAGAGTGTTAATATAGATTAAGAATAGGAATGGGCTACGACAGAGCCTTGCCTAACCCCTGTTACTGATGGAAAGTCTTCAGTGAGGTCCCCATTCATACTACATCACACTCTGGCTGTGTTATGTGCATGAAGCCTGTGCAGCAAGTAAATTATTGCGCTGTCTTTGCCTAATTCTGACATCATTGACCATAACCTGGAGCGATCCACTGTGTCAAAGGCACATGTTAGGTCCATAAAGGCAAAAGGGACACATCCATTTTTTTGCCTTACTGTATTTTTGGACTATGAGAGACAGGTTTAGGGTTTGCTCCACTGTTCCCAAGCCTGGTCGAAACCCAAACTGTAAATCTGAGAGCCCCTGAGTCTCAGCAGCCCAGCTTTCTAGTTTGGCCAATATAACCCTTCCTAGGATCTTAGATGTGCTATTTAGAAGTGATATTGGTTAATAACAATGCGGCTGGCTTTTTAAACCCTTTTTGAAAATGGGAATAACAGTGGCCTCTTCCCAGATTTTAACCAGAGGCCCATTGATTGCATATCTTGAGACATTAGTTATCAGTGGTTCCCAAAATTGTGGTTGGGATTTAAAAATATCCAAGGGGATTCTATCGGGTCCTGCAGCTTTCTCAGGGGGACAGTTTTCAATTGCTAAAATTACATCAGAGACCTTAATGGATCTACTCAGTTCCCAGCTGGAGGTGGGATCGCTAATGGGTCTAGCATTTACAACTTGTGTTAGCATCTGTGCCTTTGGGACAAAAATATTTGAGAAGTGGGCCACCTAGGAATCGCTTGGGATGACACACTCGATTTTTGCGAGGGACCCACCTAGAAGGGTCAGAGAGTTTACTACCTGCCAAAAGGCTCGGGAATCTTTCAGCTCACTGGCAGCTCTTAGCTCCTCCCAGGCCTTCTCCATTATTTCTATTTTCCTTTTTGAGATGGCTTCTTTATAGGTTTTTATGGTCAGCGCTACTCCCAATGTGTCCCCCTGGCATTTATTGAGAGCATTCTTTAGGAGTTTGTGAGCTTTAGAACAAGTGCTATTAAACCACCTTGAGCTAGTTTGTACTTTTCCAGCTTTTTTGGTCAGTTTGTCTGCCAAACACTTCGTAAGTGAGGTAAAGGCCTGAATTAGCTCCCTTGGGCTTGAGTCCTCTTTCAAGACCTAATTAATCTCTTTTGCTTATGTGTAAATATATCACTGTGAAAGGCATCCTTATCAATCTGTCCCCATCCGATCTTTATTTTTATTATATTCTATTTAATGCTGGGGGGTTTTCTGAACATCCCTACATAAAGATCATTTTAGATTCAGCATTAGTGGGTTATAGTCGCTCATGCATGAGGCAACAGTTTTACGAGTGACCAATACTGATAGCAGCTCTTTGGGGATTAATATATGGTCTATGATAGAATTAGACCCTGATCCTATGTATCTTGGAATCCGGATGGGTGGGCCCGTACTATAGTCATGTGCAAAAACCAAACTGCTAGCAGAGGCCACTCTGTATAGTACGTACCCATAAGGTATATGTCTAAAATGTCTGAGGGGTTCACCAAAATGGTCACAAATTCTGCATGTTACGAATGAGCCATTACTACACATTTCTAAGTTGAAATCTTCAACCCACAAGATTATTAACTCCTTTCTGTGGTTATTTAAGGTCTTATGCAAAGTGTCCTCTATCCTATCGACAATCTTGGTTTCTGCAGGGTCAAATATATGATAATAGTAATTAACCAATAATAGGTCAAACGATTTCCTCAGAGTGTACAGGAGAATTTGATAAAACGGAGTGATAACCACTTCAGAGACCTTACAGTCCATCAAAGTCACAGAAACAAATGTTACCAATCCCTCTTTAGCTCGACCCGACGTTGAGGGGATTGCTGGAACGTGAAAAGTGACAAAGCTGTTTATACGCGGGGGTCCAGTATCCAGGTCTCTTGGAAGCAGACTATTTGATTATGACCCACCAAGTTCAGCCTTTTCAGGAATCTCCAGTTTGGAGTGCAGTCCTACCACATTCCATGAAATTAAGCCAAATTCCCCTTGTTGCTTAAGAGCGCCATGAGACACCTATTGAGTTGGTACAGGGAGTAGAGGGTGGCCATCGGTAGAGACTGATTGGGGCACTATGGGGTGTAGTCAGTTCAGCTGTTCTAGAGAGGCCAGAGAGGTGAACCTATTAGAGAGAGGGAGGGTTTCTTCAAGTGGTGGTTTGCAGTTATATCATTTGCTATACCCAGGTGAGCAGTATTACTGTTACTAAATATTTATAGTCCGAGAGCCCTTAAAGGATAAAAAAAAAGCAGAGTACCAGTGCTCGGTTGGCATACGGGGATGATGGAGTTTGACTAAGTGAATGTAATCGGGACCTGACTAAGCTTGGTCTGTTAAAGTTTATAATTATATAGTCCCCCTGAGAGCTCTTACGTTGTAATCCAATCCAGGAGACCCTCCTTGTCAAGATAATGTTTTTGGAGAGGTCAGTGGGCCATCCGGAATGCTTTTGCAGCCAGTGCAACACTTTATTCAAGAGAGATGTATGTGATTACATGTGAGGATGAGCCAAAGTAGGAACATTTTCTAAAACTATAATAATTGGAGTGCACTCTGGAGGGATGTTAGGCCGAATGCCATTTGGTTCACTCCGAGATTTCCTTTTCGCCGTGCCTGGCCCCTTACTAGATGATTCTTTCCAAGTGGATCACCACTTCCCCTATGTAGAGTTAGAGCTTCATTTATTTTAAGGTTATTTTGTTTAGTCACCTGGGCTCATTTGGTCTTTGTTATTGACCCCGGAGTCCCCTCCCCTAAGAATATGATGCTGTGTATAGTTATACAGAATTGAATTTTGGGCTGAGAGAGGTACTGAACAGTATCCTCTGACCCTCCTCCCTAGGCCGAAAGTACTGATCTTGGTATGGGAGCTGGAGGGAGTTGAGGTGTGGGGAGGGCAATTTCTTCCAAATGAGTAGTCCGTTGATTACGTTTCTTGAGCTCCAGCTTGATAGTATCAAGACGCTCCAGGATTTGGTTTAGCCTTGTCTCTAGGGCAGCAATTATGGTGTCAGTAAGAGTGTCAGGGGAGGCATCAGGTACTGTCTTTTTACTTTTACTTTTCGGGGTGTCTTTCTTCTTGGGGGACTAGATAATATTGACCCTTCAGCATTTGGATTTCCTGGCGGGCTCCTTCCTCTTTCTTTTCCCAGCCATATTCTGATCAATTGGTGGTGACATGACCACCATGATTTCTAACTCCAAAGGGATGGGGTGGTGATGGACCCGGGGTGAAACAGGTATCTCCAGTATGGATGGGCTTTAAGTTTGTCTTTCTTGATGTATGTCCTTTATGGATGCGGGTAGCATGCTTAAATCCTCACCTATATTTGGTGGATTAGATGCCTGACCTCCAAGCAAACCCGGCGGGGATGATGTTTTGGAGGATAGAGAGAGGCGACGTTCTGCCAGCTCAATTTCTTTGCTAATGATACCAACTGCGCGTGTCAGGAAAGCGTCCATGTTTGTATTTCGGGGCACTAACGAAGTGCCAGCATTGGTATTTGCATTAGTCTTGCATTTCCCCATTTGAGGCTTAGGGATAGCAAAATAAAAGCGAATAAAGTAAGTGGATAAATGAATAAGCCTAGTACGCAAGATATATCATGCTAAAATATAGAGATACCTCTGCTTGGGAGGCTTTGCCGTGGCGAGTTTTTCTCCATGAAGAGTCGTCACAGCTGGGCACCTTGAACTCTACTGGTTATTGGCTTGGGTGAACCAGGGGGTGACTTAGGACCAAGAAAGGGCTGGTGGATGGGGTCCGTGCATCGCCTCCCCTCCTCTCTGCCCCCATCGCACAAGAGAAGGGTCTGTGGGGCCTGCAGATACTCAGAGCACTTGAAGAAGTTGAAGAGCGCTTGAGGAACCAAACATGCAGCTATGTGTCTTTTGCAGCACAACCAGGGAACAGTACCATAAAGTCACCATGCAGATCAAAATCGTACAAGGCAGAATAGTAAGTGATCAGCAGACACCCACTTACCTCCTCCCCCTGGTCTCGCTGCTGCTGCCTCCACCCGCACACAAAAGGAAAGGCTGCGGTTGCAGTATGTAGGTTGTAGTATTAAGGTTGTATTAAGGTTGTAGTATCAAACAGATAGGTGGTAATAGTGCAAAAACTAGAGCTGGAATCTCTAGTCTCCAGTTCCCAATGATCCAGGGCATCCAGGTATCCAGATCTCCAAAGCCCTCCCTAGTTTTACTTAAGGCTGCATGCCTCCTACCCCCGACCCCTTGCAATGGCCAGAGGCCTCTCCAGAAGCTTCTCCAAAAGAGAAGAGAGAGAGCTGCCCCTTAAGTCAGAATCAGGGCAAAATTATGGTGAACCAGGTGCGGTGCGAGCAACCAGCACCCTGCGCCCCATATTGCCCAGCAAAGCCAAATCGCCTTGTTGTGCTGTACACCCGAATCCACACGCCTCTGTGAGTGAAATGAGCGCAGTTAAGAAGCAACAGGCACAGCAGGAATTCGATGGTAGAATGGGGCTAGGTGCCCGTCTCAAGGGCTATGTCGCAGGGCTGTGTCAGGGGAGGGGAGCAGAAATGGCACCTTGGATGGCTTTGGACAGCTTTGGAAGTTTTTGAAGTCGCTAATCCAAGGGAGAGAATGACAGCACTCCCACCTCCTCTACGCTTCCTTGGCTTCCCTGGCATGCAGTATGTGCGCATGCAGGCGGGCGCAAGCACAGCCTCAGAGACAGGTGTCCATGACACATTCCTATAATAGTCTATGGAAACTCAAAACTACAAACTAGTGAAAAACACTACTATTAATACTTCTAAATATACAAAACAAAAAACTATAACTAAGTTCCAGACTTCGCCCTTAATCCCCCACTGTGCAAAACCCTTTAAAATCCTTAAAAAATGACTTACCTGTTCCGATGAACAGCAGCACCCTATTGCGTCCTGGTTCCAGAAAAACAGACTAAAAATAACACAAATAGATTACAAAATAGAAGGTATCAGTAAAACAAAATGGCTGCTAAATGAAACTAAAAAAGGACTATCTTCTCATAGAAATTAATGGGAAATAATGTAAAAATGTTGAATAAATCTATAACAAAATGTAAAAAATTATTAAACATGTAAAACATGTAAAAAATGTTAAAAAATTGTGAAGTACAAATTAAATAATACAATAAAATATATACAAATATTTCATGTATACTGAAAAAAATGTATGTTAAAATGATGTAAATATATATATAAAACAGTTTTAGAAACATTCAAAAAGCATTTAACAATGGAAAATAAAAGTGGAAAATGTGCAACATACAATAGTATTTAAATATAATTTACATTTTTTATTTAATAATAAAAAATCATTCAAAATATTTTATGTACTTAACTATATACAAATGTTAATTTTTAATTAGAAATATATTTGTTTAAAAATTTATAATGATACATTAAATAAACTTTGAAAACATACATAAAATGAGAAAAATGTGTTACTTGTCTTTATTCTATGAAAGCAATGTAATTATTGATATTAATGCTTACAAACATACAACTATCTTTTATTATATTTATAAAAAAAAATAATACTATTGAAATAACACAACCTATCTCTACTACATACAAATAAAATTAAAACAAAGGATTTCAGACTAAAATTAAGAAATTATATAATCACACTCCAACATAAACCATTTTCAAAAAAGTGTTTTATACACTTAAGGGATGTCATTTGCTATTCCCACTCCATCCTATACCAATTTGGGGAAGGTGGGGATTCTAAAAGGGTAATATTTACTATTTCCACTCCAATCTATATCAATTTAAAGAAGATATGGGATAGTAAATTGGGTGAGAAATGCTATTCCCACTCCAATATACCCAATTTGGTGATAATGTTGGACACTAAAGGGGTGACATTTACTATTCCCTCTCTAATATAAATCAATTTTGGGAAAGTGCTGGATACTAGAAGGGTGTCATTTACTATTACCACTCCAATGTAACCATACTGGGGGAAGGTGTTGAGCACTAAAGAGGCTACATTTACTATTCCCACTCCAATTTCAACATATTGGGGGAAAGTGTTGGATATTAAAGGGGTAACATTTATTATTCCCACTCCAATCTAACCAAATTGAGAGAAGCTTTGGACACTAAAGAGGTGACACTTATTATTCCCACTCCAATCTAACCATATTGGTGGAAGGTATTGGACACTAACATTTACTATTTTCACTCCAATCTAACCATATTGGGGGAAGGTGTTGAACACTGAAGGGATGACATTTACCATTCCCACTCGAATCTTACCATATTGGGGGAAGGTGTTGGACACTAAAGGGGTGCCATTTACTATTCCTACTTCAATCTAACCATATTGGGGGAAGGAGGTGGACACTAAAAGTGTGAAATGTACTATTGCCACTCTAACCATATTGGGAGGTGTTGAACACTAAACGTGTGACAAATACTATTCCCACTTTAATCTAACTACGTTTGGAGAAGGTGTTGGACACTAAAGGGGTAACATTTATTATTCCCACTCCAATGCAAGGCTATTTGATGAAGGTGTTAGACGCTAATGAGTTGTAGTTTACTACTTCCACTGCAATCTAAAACATTTTAAACAAGGTAACACAAATTAAACATTTTATACACACAATCTATACTCCATACTCACACACATTTTTTTAAATGATAAACGAAACTAAAATTTAATCTAAAAACACACTAACTAAACCTACAAATCTATATATTCATATTTTAACATTACCATATAAATAAATAAGTTATTACTATTAATAAGTAACATAATTTTAAGAATATTGTCTACCATACCTAAACTTCAAACCATAAAATTAAAAATATAATCATAATTCACAATTAACAATCATAATATAAAAAAAGAAAGAAAACTATTTTTTTTAAAATTATAAATATATTTTAATATGCAAATATAATTTTAAAATATAAAAATAAAAATATTCATATTATTTAAATTTCTTTTTCAAAGAAGTATAAAATGTAAAACATTTATATAAAAACTTCTAAATATTTCCTTTCATAAAAACACATTTTTGTATATTTTTATTTTTAAATGATTTTTAATCTTTTTTTAAATAAACTTTTTTAAATGTAGTACCACTAAAATATAATTTAAATTCTTTTCAATTAGAATTTATTAAAAATATTAATGTAACAAAATTAATTTAAAATTTGTAAAATATTTGTTAGGGCTCGGGCTCCCCGACACCATCTTAACTCCTTTCCCCTTAGACCACCTCCACATGCCCTCATAGATTAAGATATTCTCAGCCCCCCAGCAATGGGTTAAGGACTATGATGAGGATCTCAGCCCCCCCAGCACTGGTTAACTGAGTAAAGTGTTCACTGTGGGGAGATAATTTACCTTACTGTGTTTGGCAGTAGCATCTTGACCTGCTTAAAATATTTGCTATTGTCCATTATTGTGTTTGGCAGTAGCATTTGCGCTGCCTAGGGTATATGTTATTGCAGGCAGCAGCCTTCCGTGTTGCTGCCCGAGTTGAGAGTGTCGCTGTATCTGCTGAACTCTCATGAGAGCTCGGGAAATCTAAGCGGCCATCTTGGGTGGGCCATTGCTATTTAAGCCACACCAAGGACTGAGTCAGCGCTTTGCCGCAAGACATTCGGAGAGAAGGGTCTCACCTTCTGCGTAGGTCCAGACCATACCCTTTGGAGTCTTCAGCTACAAATTACGTACCTGTTTCACCAGCAGTCTGCTGTCATCATGACGTCTCATCAGCAGCCATCACGACGCCTTCGTCTGGCATCACCACCTGGAAAGAAAGAGCAGAGAAATGAACATAAGTAGGCGCTTACCACCATAAGGAGAAAAAGCAAGGAACATGGGAAAACAATTGATTTGAGGTTTAGAACTGACCCAAAAGGGGAATGCTTAGTTTAAGTAATATACTGTTGAACTAAATTGTGTATAGGGATTGTTTTCACATCCTGCAAAGACATTCTCAAAGAAAAGGACAATGGTGTGGTTGAACACCTCCCGAGCAAGCAAATAAAGCCACTTAAAAAGAAACCTGTGGGTAAGAAGCAAAGCATGTTCCATGTTCTTTGGTTATGATCCATAATAGTAGGTGAGAGAAGTTAAGTGTGCAATAGTTACAGATGTTTTTCTTGTTTTCATAGTTGATTTTAAAGGGGTTTCAATCCAACTTCCCAAGGGAGAAGTCAGACAAAGAGAGTCAGAGAAGGCATCTGATTCCTTCATTTGATGAATAATCACAACTCCAGTTGATAGTAGGTACAGGCATAGGGGAAGCCATTTAGCCAACTAGGGGGTGAGAGTGAGTTTATCGGGAAACCCTGAGAGCATTAGTCTTGACCTATGTAAGCAATTGCTTACTCTTTCCACAAGGTTCGACAACGGAGTCTAGAAGATGGGAGAGGAACCCGGCAGACCAGACCATCCTCCCTGAGCTTGGCCGTCCTGATGGTTAAGCCATTTCACTAGAGGAAAGGTAGGGCATAGAGGAGGCGGGTCCATATTGTCTCTGCAATGCCGAAATACAAGCCCATAAGGTAACGTTCGTACTGCTTTTTCTGTCAGACGGCAAAGCCCATGAAATTCGCCTCACCCAGATGATATGGATTCACAAGACATGATGCTGCGAGACATCAGCAACATGTTAGCGACTAGTCAGACAGAAAATGCCACCCTGAGACATGATATCAAAGTTCTGCAGGAACAGGTAGTCCGGAAAAAGGAGGACCCTTGGGCCCTGCTGCTTCAAGTTCATAAGAAGACTAGATCAGTGCTGAAGCCCGCCAGTTTCCAGCCCTCAGGTGGGCAACAGCAGCCCCAAATATTGCTTCCACTGCACAGATTCAGGTAGTGACCCCGTCCCAGTTACATTGGCCCCACTTGAGCATTTTCATAGAGTTAGCAGCAAATTCAGCATCTTCATGAACAGTGGCACTTGCATTTAATGGCCAGATCCATAGCTTTTACCGAGGATGCCACAAAGGTGGCCTTCATCCTCTCATATCTGGGAGAAGACACAGCGTTGTGGTCAATCCCGCTTGTGGAGCAAGATAACTCACTGCTGTACAATTTTCGCAATTTTAAAGACTCAATGAAAAGGTTATTTACTTGTCATGCCTTCATCCAGGCTGCAGATAATGAGTTACTAAACCTCAAACAGGGGTCTTCGGACCTGTTACACTATATTTCCAACTTCAATAAATTTGTCGTGAAGTCCAATTGGCCAGAGGACAAGCGAGTGTCCCTGTTTTACAGAGGCCTTAAGGATGAGCTTAAGGATTTGCTATCCCAGATTGTGGAACCCCCCGAAGACTGCACTGAATTAATAGATTTAGTCGTCAAATTAAACCATAGACTAGCAGAACGGAGGTCTGAGAGAGGGAGACATGTAGATCAGAGAGTGATCATGTTCCACAATAAAACCAGGGCGGAAGCTCTGAGTAAGCTCATTGATACCTCAGAACCAAAACAGATAGGTACTGTTAGATAGCCATTGTTGAAAGAAGAAAAGGATAAAAGAGGGAAACTAAATCAGTGCTTTTATTCTGGCAAGATCGGGCATTTTGTGAAAGAGTTTCCCACTCGACTAACCCAGGGCATGGTGGTAAAATTGAATTCCACAACAGCCCCTGTGGCAGTGAGTGATCTGGCAAAAAAGGAATCTGCTCAGTAGGAGAGGAGGTTGGCCTACCGGGTTGGTCCTTAAGTTTGACTTCCAAGATTCATTCTTGTGCAGTATATCATCATTTGAACATTTCCATGGTCTTACAATCCTTTTCAGGCCACTCATGGAAGGTGCAGGCCTTGATAGATTCAAGAGCCACTGGAAATTTTATAGAGATAGTGAGGGCCGTAGATGGCAAATAATTTACCTCAGGACTCATCCAACTTCATACCGAAACACTAGTCATGAGCTGTGATAATGGGCACAGAGAAGAAGAGTACTTCGATGTGATAGATGCCCCTCATTTCCATATGATCCTAGGTCTTCCTGGGATGAGAAACCATAATCTACAGATTAACTGGAGAACCAAAGTAATCCTGGTAGGATCAGACTTTTGTGAGGATAATTGCTAAAGGGCTAAGACCCATGCTCACACCATCTGCGCCCAAGTTCTCCCCCAGCTCATTAAAAGTGTGTCTGATGTTGAAGGCCTCCCCGAGGTCTATATGGACATGGCAGATGTATTTGATAAAAAAAAGGCTAACACCTTGCTGTCCTGTCATGACTTTGACTGTTGAATCGATCAAATGCCAAGGGCCAAGTTGCCATGCACTTGAGTGTATGCCCTCACTGAAAAAGAGAATGAACATCTCCACCATTACCTGGATAAATCCCGAGAGAATGGGTTTATCCAACATTCAAAGTGGCCCGTGTTCTCCCCCTTATTTTTTGTTCCCGAAAAAGGGGGGATTACAGACTTGTATAGATTACCAGGCCCTAAATGCCATCACTGTCAAGAATAGATACCTATTGCCTCGTATTCCGAGTTTATTGAATCAAGTTAAAGATGCTACGATCTACACAAAACTAGATTTGCAAGGGGCCTACCATCTAACACGAGTTTGAAAGGGTAACTAGTGGAAGACGGAATTCCAAACCTTGGGCATCATTTTTATGTCAGACGGTCGGACTGCCGACCGCCATTTTAGCAGTCAGGAGACATTTTAATTTATTCACAATCTATGTCAGATCATGTAAAGCAGGTATGTGCCATTCTTCAACAGCTTCGAAGGTACAATCTGTACAAAACAATTGGAAAAGAACGAATTCCACACCATGCAGGTGGATTTGTTTGGGTATGTCTGGGTGAAAATGGACCCCAACAGGGGGAGGCTGTATTACAATGGCCTTCCCCCATTAATGTGAAACAACTTCAAAGCTTTCTGGGGTTCGCCAACTTTTACCTGCAATTCATCAACAACTTTTCAAAGATAATTACTCCCATTATCAGACTTCTCCATAAGGGTGTTTAATTCCATTAGGAATCAAATGCCGAAAAGGTTTTCCAGGAATTAACAAAACAATTCACACATGCCCCATTCTTTCTCACCCAGACACAACTCTTAACTTCATCGTGGAAGGAGATGCATCACAAACCGGCATAGGGGGACGTTTGTCCCAGCAAAACAAAGCCTAAGGCTAGATGCATACCATAGCGTACTATGGGCCTGATTCACAGAACTAACTTACGTCAAAAACGTAAAGTTAGTACTTTTTGGTATTCACAGAATACACTTACTCATTTTGGTATTCACAGAATGAACTTACTCATGTCGGTATTCACAGAAGTTAGTAGTCCTAAATTTAGGACTCCTAAATGCCTTCTGTGAATACCGAAAGTCTTAAAGTTAGGATTTTTCTCAGTTTAGGAGTAGTAAAGTTAGGAGTCCTAACTTTACTACTCCTAAACTGAGAAAAATCCTAACTTCAAGACTTTCGGTAGTCACAGAAGGCATTTAGGAGTCCTAAAGTTAGGAGTCCTAACTTTACGACTCCTAAACTGAGAAAAATCCTAACTTCAAGACTTTCGGTATTCACAGAAGGCATTTAGGAGTCCTGAAGTTAGGAGTCCTAACTTTACTACTCCTAAACTGAGAAAAATCCTAACTTCAAGACTTTCGGTATTCACAGAAGGCATTTAGGAGTCCTAAAGTTAGGAGTCCTAACTTTACGACTCCTAAACTGAGAAAAATCCTAACTTCAAGACTTTTGGTATTCACAGAAGGCATTTAGGAGTCCTGAAGTTAGGAGTCCTAACTTTACTACTCCTAAACTGAGAAAAATCCTAACTTCAAGTCTTTCGGTATTCACAGAAGGCATTTAGGAGTCCTAAAGTTAGGAGTCCTAACTTTACGACTCCTAAACTGAGAAAAATCCTAACTTCAAGACTTTTGGTATTCACAGAAGGCATTTAGGAGTCCTGAAGTTAGGAGTCCTAACTTTACTACTCCTAAACTGAGAAAAATCCTAACTTTAAGACTTTCGGTATTCACAGAAGGCATTTAGGAGTCCTAAAGTTAGGACTACTAACTTCTGTGAATACCGAAATGAGTAAGTTAATTCTGTGAATACCAAAAAGTACTAACTTTACGTTTTTGACGTAAGTTAGTTCTGTGAATCAGGCCCTATTCCCGTAAATTTTTGCCAGTGTAATTAAACGATCCCGTCGCAGATTACAAGTTGCTGGTGATTAAGGCAGTTTTTGAAGAATGGTGACAGTATGTATTAGGGGCGAGACACTCTCCTACAATTTACACTGATCATGGAAACTTACAATTTCTAAAATTTCTACGGGCATTAACAGCACAACAGCTCAGATGGACATTGTTTTTCAATGATTATATCTTCATCATCACTTACCGCCCTGGGAGAGAAAATGCCAAAGTAGATGCCCTCTCATGAATTTGAGAATTCAACCATACCTTAATACAAGAGACACCAAAAACCATCATCCCCATTGAAAAGTTTCAAGGAAGTCTTATCTTCAACCTTCCTGAAAGATTTAAAAATGCATATTGGAACCAAAGGTGTGGACCAATGGCTATTGGAAAACAAAGACCTATTTGCAGAAGAAGGACTTCTTAATTTTGAGAACAGTCTATATGTAGACCCAGTAAAACCTTACATTATGTAGCCTTACAACTATGTCATGACTCTCTTCTGGTGAGTCACCCGGGAATGCAGAAAACCTTAAAGCTGGTTAAAAGACATTTTTGGAGGCTGTCCATTTCTAAAGACATACGGGAACATGTGGAAACCTGCACAACGTGCGCTCAAAGTAAAATCACTCGTGAATCTTTCGATTCCTGTTCCGCCCAAACTGTGACATGCAATATCACTAGATTTTGTGGTGGAGCTTCCAAAGACCAACACTGGCTACACCACTGTATTCAAAGAAGTAGATCATTTATCCAAAGTGGCCTATTTAATTCCACTTAAAAACTCCCTATCACAGTGGAATTAGCTTCCTTCTTTATGAACAATATTGTGAGATTGCACGCTTGCCCTTAGTCCTTATCACAGATCGTGAATCACAATTTGTCACCCACTTTTGGACCGCATTGTGTAAATCTTTAGACATGGACGTGCAATTATTCTCAAGTTACCACCCACAAATGGATGGTCAGTCTGAAAGGACCAATCAAATCAAGGAGCAATACTTACGTTGCCTGTTACTCAATTTTGAGTGAGATTGATCTTCCCTGTTATGGGTCATAGAATTTGCTTATAACAATGCTGATCATGCTTCTCTAGGAATGTCTCCTTGTTACTGTGTTTTGGGATACCACCCCTTATGACCCTGTGGGAAGACAAGGTACCACCAGTGCAAGATTATCACTTACACTTATGAAATCTTTTAGAACCAGCTCGGTTCCACTTAGCAAAAGCTAAAGAATCTTACAAAGCTACAGTTGACAAGCATCGAACTCCAGAACTACCATATTCCTGCAGGAAATAAGGTTTGGCTCTCAAATAAAACATACCCATACAAGGCAAGAAAAAAATGCTACCTTGTTTGATAGGTCCATTCAAGATATCCAAGGTTCTAAACATGGCGGCAATTAATTTACGTAGAAAAACAAGGAGGAGTGAGAAGCTAAATTGGGGCAACCCTCAGCCTCCCTTAAACTTAATCAGTACACAAGAGAGGGAAAGCCTCACAACTGATGATCTCCTAACGTTTTGAGAGGTCAAATTGACTGGTCTCAATATATATATCAAAGTGGAAAGGAATCTGCACCCAGGTGAATCAGTGCAACCCTTGCATCACATGGATATATTAGTAAGATCCTCACCCACTAGTACCGCCAGTGGCATGCTTCATCATTGGATCCTCACCCACTGCACCTAGTGTGAGTGGGTGGGATCAACGCGGTTTGTAAGCGAAACTCTTACTAAAACCTAAGTGCAAGTTAAAAAAGCCTTCAGGATCCTAATTCTTGTTTATTAATATGGTCCTTTAGCTGGGATAAAAAACAGTGTGATGTTCTATGAGTGCAATGACCCCCAACATCCATAACCCAGTAAGGTCGACATGTTTCAGACTGTTACAAGTGCCACTCAGGGTCAGCAGGCTTTCTTCAGGACCAACTCAATCCGTAGATTTTCTACAGATTGTGTTAAATACCAACTCCTAATGCTGGTTTACACAGTACACTAAATATGAAGCATGCAGTCATACAGACCATATAGGACATTTTTCCTCTAGTGGTCTCTGAAATAGAAAACACAAAAGCATTTTTGTTAAGGGGTGAATCACACCCCTGATCATGTAATTGTCTCATGCTTGTGCACACTTAGATTAACGTGTGCCAAAAGGGGCATGCAGGCAATTAATTTACACCTAACCCCCTCACTCAAGATACACTTGTTATTTCACATCTCTCTACTTAAACCTTGGAACCCGAACCCTAGAGCATCCCTCACACCACCTCCGATGGAGGTGTATGGCCAATGAGAATACGAAGTTTCATGCAATTCTAAATTCCAAAATATTTCGGGGGAGGCTCCACTATCTATTAAAAGGTATGTTTTTTTAAGACTTTGGATGCTGTCACCACCACTTTGCTTGTGTCATCAATGACAAGGACAGGAGCCCAACACAGGCATGCCTGAGGGGGCTCTTCAGGTCACCAGATACTTCAAGTACCTTAGCTAGGCCTCTACACATTCACTACATTAACATAACACAAAGCACAAAAATTAAACCCTAGATATAATCTAAAAATCTATATTTTTGTCTTTATGTAATTATCAAGGACACTAATTATTAATTTACAATAAATATCATTAAAATAAACATTTAAAATATATTTAATTTTCAAAAATTAAATAATATAAATAAAGTACTTGCTGGCTTTATTTTCAAGAGATGCCACTTAATCAACTTCAAATTGAGATTTTCCAACTGTAAAAATATAATGCTGCAACAAAAACTGAAAAACAAATATTTGTACCAGAATAAACAATTTTATTTGGTGTGTCACTTTAATATAATTTCAGAAATATTAATTTACACATATTTTGCAAATTATAATAATCAACAAAAATGCCCCTTATAAATTGTATCAATCTCTCAATGATCCTTTTTTTCGATCCTTTGAGCAGTTACTGGAGGGAGGACTCTTTTGCTGACAGCTCTGAGGCCAATATTTTGTCTGATGAACAGGAGAATTGGATTCCCATGTCTGTGATCATTTACGGTGTTTCACATCGTACAGCTGAAGGACTTTAGCCTTGTTCAAATTATCCGATAGTGCATTTAATTCAACTGAGGAGCGCTTTGCAATACAAGTGGGTGACACCATTATTGACATGCATTTTGTGAAAGGCATTATCTCAGATGTGAAAAGTTCCCTATAATCATTGGACCTACATAAAGTCCTAAGGATGGTCTTAAAAAACGGTTAGAAAAGAGACCAAAATGTCAACAGAACAAGAGCTGTATAGGGCAGCATTGAACTGGAATAAAGGAAGAGATTGGATCCTCATTTGGTAACACCAGGAGGACACTGCTTCCTTTATATTTAATCCTTTGGTCCTTGGGCTTGCTTCCTCTGTTGTGGGGTTTTTAATTGTGTCTATATGTTGAGTGTTTATGCTTTTTGGAAGGAAGGTGTGATGGGGTTTGATCATTTCACCTAGATGGTATATATATAGGGTATTTGTATGAGAATTGTTTTTTTCAGAAATAAATTAAAGGTAAGAATAAATTAAAAATGTGTGTCTGTCACTCTCCCTTATGTATTCTGTAATGCAAGATGTTAGGTAAAGATTTAATTTACAAGGGGCATGTTTGTTGATTTTGATGATTTGCTGGTTAGTGGTTACCCCAGTCCCTTGTGATGATTAACCCTGGGCGTAGTCCGCGAAGTAACGCTTCGCGAAGCTACGCAAAGTGCAGTTCGCACTACGCGAGCTACGCGTAGCACTACGCGAACTGCGTAGTGCGTGTTCGCAATGATTGCACAGTGCCGGATGCTTGTCCGCACTGTGCAATCATTGAAAACGGCATCTTGCACAGTGCAAGCTGTCTTTTACTGCCGCTCGAGTAGATTTTTACTTGAGCGGCAGCTTTCTCAACGCGGACTGGTAGTTTCTCATCGCGAGCGGTCGCGAGCATACGCGACCACTCGCAATGAGAAACCTGACCTCCCCACGTTGAGAATCTCGCCGGGAGGTTTATTTTCCACGCTCGCGATCGGCAACTTGATGTTGCTGATCGCGAACGAGGAAAAAGTCTCGCCGGGATGTCATTTTGCTTGCTCGCGGTCGCCAACTTGACGTTGAGGACCGCGAGCAAGCAAAAAATGACCGCTGCACTACGCTACGCTACGCGTGTTTGCACTGTGCTACGTGCAATTCGCGTAGTGCGAAGTAGCGCAAACTTCGCAAACTACGCGAGCGTAGCGTAGTTTTCCGCCCAGGCCTAGTGATGATATCAGTCAGCGTACACTCCATTTGTATTGTACAAATATTGTGCAAGCAATAGCATGATGTCAAGAATATTGTAAGACAGAATATTGCAGGTAAGACTATTAAGTACTTGACATTGTGCGGGGGCGTGGCCAAGCCGGCGACGAAGATGGCCGCCAGGCTCTGAAGCTCCGTTGAGCTTTTCCAGCCTACTTACAGATTCCCTGCACAAACGACGTCCATGTGCCTGGTGTTGCGGCGCTAGTGATAGCGGACGATGGACTGTCCTTGCCGATCCCACTGCTGCCTCGTTGTGTGCCCGCGTTGGTGATTTGTGGCGGAGGACAGATACGGCGGCGCACCCCGGCCCAACGTGTGATCCGCGGCCTGCCTCCTTCCCGGCGGGCGGAACCTGCGGGAGCGGGGGGACGGACTGCGCGCCACGGCCGCGGCTCGGCCCGGCGGCAAAGAGCTGGTGAGGTGTGCTGTGCCCCCCGCCCCAGGACATTATTGAGGCCCCGATCGGTTGCGGAATTGAGGGGGGAGCCGCCGGGCCCATGGCTTGCGGCCGCGCGACATAGCGTGACTCGTCGGAGACTGCCCAGGGGTGCTGCGACTCGGCGTGGGAGTCGGCGGTAGGAGTGCTGTCCCGGCCGATCCCCTGTCTGACCCGCTCTGTGCCCCTTGTTGGGATCTGCTGCAACTGACGGGTGCGCTCGCGTGCCCGTTCTCGGCGCGTGGGCCGTACCTGCCTCCTTCCTGACGGGCAGTACCTGTGGAGCGGGGGAAAGCAGATCACAGCGCGGCCTGCGGCCTGGTTCGGCCGAGAGATATCGGCGGGCCGCGCTGCCCCCCTCACCCCTGAACATTGAATATTTCATAGCCTGAAGGTAAGGGCGATTTTCTATACGTCGGCGTGGCCTTTTGCTACACGGCATTATTGACTGGCTTTACAGGAGCCCTCCCGCAGGCACCCTGCGCCTCTCCGTCCCACTCCACACCTCATTCGCGCCGCTAGCTGCCACTACTGCTGCAATCCAATTGCCGGTCTGGAGATTGACGAGATTAGCAGAGTCTGCCCACTTTGTGCCACCTGAGAGGCAGTTACTACACCACCAAACAAGAACACTGTGGTACGGCGCGCACACATCGTCGACCCACTCCACATTCAAGCCCACCGCGGCTGGGGTCTGTTATGTAACCTGACAACACAGCAGGGTTACAGTGCCGGACATCTGCCAGCGCTAATTGTAGTTGAGTCCACAGGTCTTCTGGCTGCTCTCCTCTCGTCCTGCCAGCATTCTCTGGTTGGTCTCCCACGTCCCAGCTGTGCCTACGCCTGCCAAAGCACATCCCCTAACGGGCCCTTGTCCACATCAGTGACACACCTGATGCACCGATCCTTACGTAACGGACACCGCCATCTTACGTCCCTCTTCATACGCCACCGGGGTGGGGTCTGATAGTGCAAGAACACCCGCTGGGGCCTGGTGGGTCACGGTAACGCTGCTTGGACACGGCATGGGCAGCAAAGAACTTTGCCATTCGAAAAAGTAACTGACACCGCTCCACAGCAAAACCCCACCATGGCAGAATCGGTGCCCCAAGTGGGACAGGAAGACGTCCCCTCCGACTCCCTTGCATCCTTATTACAGGAGATGAGAGGGGGTATTAAGGCATTGGACAGTCGCTTTGACTTACTTGACAGAAACATCTCAAGCCTGGGTTCCAAAATACAAGTTCACGACAGACGGCTTTATGTGACCGAAGCACGTATCTCCGATATCGAGGATGGTACTGCACAATCCATGAAACGCCTGGAGAGGGTCAAACGCATTTTGAAAGATGTGGCCATCACAAATGAAGACTTGGAAGCACGCAGTCGCCGCAATAACCTCTGCATTCTTGGCGTGCCGGAGACAACCCCCACTGGCCGCATGGATCTATTTGTTGAGACTTTATTGGTCGGGCTATTCGGCAAAGAATCCTTCACTGCTGGTTTTGTTATCGAGAGGGCGCACAGATCACTGGGCCCTCGCCCCAACCCAGGTCTTCCCCCCAGGCCCATAGTGGCACGCATCATGAACTTTCGGGACCGGGACACGGCGCTCCGTCTGGCTCGCGAGAAAGGCGATATCGACTGGCAGGGCGCAAAACTCTCCTTTTACCCAGACTTCACGGCCATGGTGCAGGACGCACGGCGCAAGTTCAATGGTGTCAAAGCCACCCTGAGAAACTTGGGACTAAGATACGGCATGCTATACCCTGCCAGGCTGAAGGTCGACGTCGATGGCAGGGCACGAATTGTTGAAAACCCAACAGAAGCGCAGGAGTTTTGCCGAGTCTACAAACAAAATAATCTTCCTTCCAACAGAGCGATCGCAGGCCCATCTCCTCCTCACAGAGGATCAGACGCAAGTGCTGAACTGTTCTCCAGTGCTGGCACGGGGTGACTCCACAATTTGACTCACGTAACCTGTTCGAATGTATCTTTTGGGAATCTGTTTTTTCAACATCCTAGCACCGACATTTCATTTTGCTGGTAGCTTACCGGGGCGTTGCCGCCCCCCTTGGTGTATCCTTTGAGAATGGTTTGGTATAATTCAGGGTACTGTTTTCCTGATTCTTTATTGAAATGTAAAATAACTTGGTACTTCATATTCTTTGTTATGTTGGGAATGGCCCTTCCCTGGGTAGGGATCGGCTGGGTGGGGGGTGGAGGGGGGTTGCTTAACATCGAAAATTCTATCACACGTGACATTTCAAGTTGTCCAAAGCTGTTCCTGGTTATTTGCTGTCGCTACAACTACAACGTTGAGAATGCTGTCTCGAATACATGGTTAGGCTGGGTAACGTAGAGGGTCCCTCTGACCTCACCTTGTTGTCTTGGAAGGTATGTGGCCTGAATGATACTAGGAAACGCAGGCAAGTGCTCCACTACTTGACAAGACATAAGGTTGATATCGCATATTTACAGGAGACACACCTCCCCAAAACAGACAGGGCACATTTTGGAACTAGTTGGGGTCCACACAGGTATTTTTCCAACTACAGTAATTACGCGAGGGGTACTGCCATTCTAATACACAAGCGAGTCCTTTTTCGCTTTCACTCCATGATTCAAGATGACGAGGGAAGGTTCCTGGCGGTCTCCGGAACCCTGCTGGGCAGAGAGGTCACGTTGCTCTGCGTTTATGCCCCGAACACGGACACGCCGCAATTCTTCCACTCTCTTCACACTCACCTCATGCGACTACAACCACAAACGCTACTCATAGGGGGAGATATCAACCTATTACTGGACCCAGACCACGATAGCACCTCCAAATCCACAGACGTAAAGCCTAGGGCCCGATGTGCACTTCGAGAGCTTTGTGACCAGTTCAGTCTGTTAGATGTCTGGCGTACACGCCATCCCAACACAACAGAATATACTCACTACTCGGGCCAACATAACACTTGGACGAGGATCGATTACTGGTTGCTCTCCCCAGACATTTATGGTTGGTGTGCAACAGTGGGGACCCTTCCCAGGACATAGTCCGATCATTCCCCGGTGACACTACTCCTTAAGATCCCCCGCCCAGAGGGCTTTGAACGGCAGTGGCAGTTCCCCAGCCGTGCTCTGCATGACGAAGTGTTTAAAGAAGAGATAAGGGAAGCTATAGAGGAGTACTTCGCCATCAACACGGCCTCGGTGGACACGTCGGCAGTTCTATGGGAGGGTTTCAAGGCCATAATCAGGGGAGCCTGCATAGCCAAACATGCCGGGGTCCTCAGAGACCTCTGTAACACACTGGCATGCTTAGAGCGGGACCTCCAGGCACTGGATGAGGCAGCCGCAACTCACACACAATCCACATATGAGAACAGACGGCTGGTGTTATTGGAGGACTACAGGGAAACAGCTGACCGGGAAATCCTATTCTTGGGGAAATATCAGACAGCCCGACACTATGGCGAGGGGGAAAGGCCTGGCAGAGTGCTCGCCCAACTCCTACGCCCCCCTTACCACAAGACCTACATCACTGAAATACATTCCCATGGTACACACATGCACACTTCCACGGCGGATATTCAAAAACAATTCTTGGAATTTTTTACTACCCTGTATTCCACCACCATAGGGAGTGATCGGGAAGCCCAAGAGGGATATTTAGACGAGATAGCCTTAGTGTATATCGAGAAATACATGCAGAACTTTTTGGCTGAACCCATTGCAGTCGCAGATGTACAATTAGCCATTGAAACTATTCGGGGATCTTCCGCACCCAGGCTAGATGGCTTTACCGGAGATTTTTATAAGGAATACAAAGAGCTGCTAGCTCCAAAACTCATTGAGGTCTACGCTGAGGCACTGGAGGCACAAATATTGCCCCCCACTTTCAGAGAGGCGGTCATTATCCTCCTCCCCAAACCTGGTAAGGACCCTACTCAATGTGGCTCGTATCGGACACTTTCTCTCCTCAACCTAGATTATAAAATGTTGGCGAAAGTCATCGCTAACCGGTTGTCCCAATTAATGGAGTTCATCATTTCTTCGGCTCAGTCTGGTTTTGTGCCACATCGCTCCACTTCCCTTAACCTCTGCACACTTTTTTCGGTTATTCACAGGATAAACCCTGACATTCCGGCGGCAGCTATCCTTCTCGACACAGAGAAAGCCTTCGACTCTTTAGAATGGCCCTTCTTTCTTGCTGTCATGAGACGCATGGGCATGCCCATGGGTTTCATCGCCACGACAACGTTATTGTACACTAACCCTACTGCTCGGTTGCGCCTAAACGGTACGCTTTCTGCCCCCTTTCAGTTATCCCGTGGTACCAGACAGGGATGCCCATTGTCCCCGCTGTTATTCATTCTGGCCATGGACCCTCTGGTAAGGCACTTTCAGGAACTGCATTTACACAGGGGCCTACAGTTCAACACTGGCCCCCTCTTGTTCTCTCTATATGCGGATGACACAATCCTCTATGTCCGACATCCTCAAGATAACTTGCACGAATTGATTAGGGAAATAATTCGATTTGGTCGCTTCTCTGGTTTAGGAATAAACTGGCACAAGTCAGTTATATTCCCGCTGACAGCCAGCACAAAACAGTGGAGCTGTGAATTTCCTTTAGAATGGTGCTCGGACTCTGTGAAGTATTTAGGAATCCATATACATTTAGACTCCGCTCAAATAATACGACTCAACTATGGGCGAGCAGTCGACACACTCACAACCCAAATAGAGAAATGGCTAAGGCTGCCCCTGTCTATGGCAGGCCGTGTAGCAATTCTGAAAATGGTAGTACTCCCTAAATTCTTATATCTTTTTAATAACATACCCATTCCTCTCACCAATACCTTTTTTCGCACACTTCGTACCCTTTTGACCCACTTGATTTGGGGTGGAAAGCAGGCACGAGTCCGATGGGCAATCCTTACGTTACCGCATGAGAGAGGGGGATATAATGTACCAGATCTTCAGTTGTATTATTTAGTGGCGCAATGCAGCTACGCTTATTCGTGGTATCACCCCGACGCCCGGATCCCATATCTACGGCCGGAAGCTGATCTCGTTTTTCCTGAAAAGCTCACGACTATCCTACCTGTGGGCCTCCCTAGAGACCCATCTGATATCCAAACTGTTTCCTCCACGAGCTGGGCATGGAAAAAACTAGGCCGAATCACTGGTACAGAAGTTCTTTATTCTTCGGCACTGCCCATCGTAAACCCCCGTTTGATACCAATTACGGGAGAACGAGTGGTGCAGCGATCCCTCACGACATTTGAACTCTCACGGATGGGCGACCTATATCCAAACGGTCACGTTTTTTCTTTAACGGAAGACGCCAGGTTCCAGACAGGTACCATCATGGATAAGTTTGTCCTGGGCCGAATCCGTTCGGCCCTGCGCCCCACCTTCCCAACCTTCCCGGTTGAGCCAACTTCATTCCCTCCTCTCACTATGGTCATTGAGAACGCAGACAACACACATCTCATTTCAAAACTCTATAAAGCATCTGAGGCACTCAAACCCATAGACGACAACAAAGTCCGTAGAGCCTGGGAAATAGACTTGGGAACGACAATTACAGATGAACAGTGGGCCAAGTGCTGCTCTGTCACACAGGACGTTTCACTGAACAGTAGGCACAAACTCCTGCATTTCAAATTTTTACGCCGCATATATTTCACCCCAGCGCTAGCACACAAGATAGACCCCTCCAAATCGCACCACTGTCGCAATTGCTCTGCCCCTCAAGCCGACTTTGCACACCTCACATGGTCAAGTCCGAAACTGCGACGCTTTTGGGAGAGCATACATTACACGCTAGGGAAAATGATCAATCTCTCTCTAACCCCTACTCCCGAGATAGCCTTGTTGGGATACACAGTGAATTTCCAAAAGAAAATCAGACGGTTTGCAGCATTGGGTCTGCTGTTGGCGAAACAAGAGGTGGCCATTCATTGGGGGCGTAAGTCCGCACCAACCACCCAGAACTGGCGGCAGAGTTTAGCCTATTGCAACATTAACAGTGAACTATACGCAAGTGTGATGCCTAGCTCGTCCCGCCCCAAAGACATATGGGGCCCATACCGGTCATATATCGAAACACTACGTCACGCTTTAGATCAACAAGTGGAGCAAGGCATAGTGCCAGAAGGAGTGGGATAGCCATTTCTTTGCTGACCTTTATATCCCATTGTTTTATTGAAATTGTATGACATTACTATATGTGTTAAATCCGTAATCGAAAGATACTAGTATTATCGGTTTGTATTACAAGGGTGAGAAATTGTCGACAGGGATCTCTCAATTTAGTTATTACACTGCATATTGTGTTTCATATAGCGTCCATGGTCTGCGAATTATGTTGTAGACAGCTAACCGACAGTTGAATCTTCATGGATGTATTGTGATATTATATACAGCTGCATTGGTGACAGAATATTTTTGTACAATGTGTTAAGATTGATGAAAAGGAAAAAAAAAAAAGTACTTTACATTGTTTCTTTCAATATAGTTGTATAAGGTATCATTTTTCAATTATTTTGTTCTGTTTTATTCATTTTGGTGTTAAAAGTTCTTATTTTAATGTAAAGTATGTATACTAAGTTTAAGGTGAGTTTTTTTTTTTATTTGGAAACATATTTAAATAATTATTTTTTAGTTTATTTCAATTAATTTATTTATTAGCAGGCCGCTGAACATGTAGGGGAATAGGATGGGAAGTTTCTAGAAATGTATTTTTCAATTGATTATAAATAGTTTATTTATTTTATAACTTCTAATTAGCAAATTTGATTTTCAATTAGCTACACTATTTTATTTTAAACTGTTTAATAGATAATTTAAAAAAATTAATTATTTTGTAAATTACTAATTGGTTAGTCAGGTATTTTGATTTTATTAAATTATTTAATTGTTTTAAATAATTTATATGTTAAATAACTGTATTATGTTTTAGGTTTTCCATGCAATAATTAATTGTATTATTTACTTTTTTTAATTAATGTGTATTAATTTTTTTTAGTTTTATTTTAATTTGTTATTGTGGATGTTGGATTTTTAAAGTAATAGGGTGGGAAGTGTTTTAAATCTATTTAGTTATTGCTTTTAATTAGTATAATTAATATAATTGTATTCATAATTCTAATTGTTCATTTAGTAATTTTAGTTTTTCATTAGCTATATAAGTTATATAAGATGTTACAAATGTGTTTTTATATATTTGTTGAATATATACTTATGTGTATTGTTTAATTTAGGAGTGGGAGCAGTAGATCTGACCCATCCAGAGCAGGATTCTTAAAGTTGGAGTGAATGATGAATATGACTCCTCCAGATCTACTAATTTTTTATGTGAATATAAAAAAAAGTGTAAGTTTCTTTGTGATTTAATTTTAAACGGTTTTTAATATACATTATTTATTTACATATTTTTAGAGTACTATTATTTTAATAAAGTATTTTTACATTTTAATAATTTTTGGATTCTTTTTGATATCCAGTGTTTGTATTTATTATTAATTATTAGTATTTTGTATTTTATATTTATTTAAATATCATGTTGACTTTTTTCGCATTTAGTTTAAAGTACATATTTTTGATTTATGATTGTAACGTATGCACTTTTTATCTTATGTATATGTTTTCAAATATAATATTTCTTTTAAATGTAATATCTTTTTTATGTTAATTTAATGTTTACTATTTAAAATTAGATATACTTGCCTATTTTCTGACAATATTTTGGCCCTCCACACTTTTCTTTCGATATTTATGTACTTTATATACAAAGTATGTAAATGTGAAATTATTGTCTTTAATATTTTTGATGATGGTTTGTAGTGCGATTTCATTGTCGGTGATACAATCTTTGATTTATTACAAATGAGAAATAGTTTTGTTTTTTATTTTGAAATATACATTTTTTTAATAAAAAAGTATTAAACACTTTAACAACAGTTTTGCAATACAAGTAAAGCATATTTTTAGGGAATGTTACTGTCAGTACAGATATCAAGAAATGTAAAAGATGTTTTAACATCATTAACATTAACATTTTACCAATCATCTTAGATTGAATTATTAAAAAAAAAAATAATACTCACCAACGTCACCATTAATCTTAATGCCACAAATGGAGAGTGGCCACGCCAGCGACCAAAATGGCTGACTGGCACTGAAGCTCCAGCGAGTACGGCCCTTTCACTACACAGATCGCGGGCATTCCCACATCTGATCCCATCCACATGGTGGGACCGCATTCAGGATGGTGTCCCCAGGTCCCACCGAGACCAGGCCCTGACTCATAAACCCGGGGGGCGCATGGCCCAGCGCTGCCTTGGAGGTCATGCAGCGACAGGGGCTGTGGGCGAGCCTGAGGCCAGGACTATTGAGTCACGCGGGTCTTGCATGCCTCTCCCCCTTTGCCTGAGATGATGGTGGCTGCATGCTGGCTGTTCCTGTGTCCCCATTACTCCCTCTGGCTGCCCCCCGAGAGAAGACCCTGTGGGGGAGCCCCACCCTTGATATCCTGTCACAGCTAGGAGCTCCTGAGCCCCACAGCCTCAGGTGCGGCTGCCCAGCTGTTCCAGTGAGTGGGCAGCTGCGACGAAACTGTGGGGAGAACCCTCGCCGATACAGAGCACGGCACATACATGCATGGTCCTTTCCAATGCCCGGCACACCTGTGACCGGCTGGCCTGCGAGACGCAACGAGGCCTGTGTCCTCTCTCTCGCTGCTGCCCACCAGATCCCGGCACATTGCATTCACTGACCCCCGTCAGTGACACGCATGCACCTCTGCAGCCCCTAAGTCCTAGGGAGCCAGCCACGCTGCAGCAGTCCCTTTGAGGCCATTAACTCAACATGGGGTTGGCGCAAAACCACTCCTTCTATTTTGGCCGCCTGGACTGCTGTTTGGGCCTGCTTTGTTGCCCTGATTGCTCTCCCTGCAGCTTGTCCTCTGCGTGTCACCTTCATGCTCCATCTGGTGCTCCGGGCTGTTGTCTGCGACTCAACCGGGCTACCCAGTAACAACGCAACCGTCTTTTGCACAGACAGTGCGCCCTAACATACCGCACCCTTCTTTTTCGCTTTTTGACCTCTCGCCTCATTTGGGAGCTGCATCACTGTCTTACAGTGTCTTCCTCCAGTCTACTCCCCATCTTTCATGATGGGCCATGTTGATCCTAAACAACAGTCCAAAGCCCCTAGGCGCCAAGGTCCCCAATTCAACACAGAAAAAACCCCTGACAGGGAGATTGGCTCCCACTCCTCAAATGGCGCTGCCGCTATTCTAGCGGAGCTCTGAGTCAGATTCCACTCCATTGATGCATGCTTCGATACCATCACCAGCCGCTTTGATCACATGGGTGAGCGGTTAAATCGACAGGCCACTAGATTGGATAGCGCAGAGGAGTGTATCTCCGGCCTGGAGGATGGCGCGAGCATGGTTAAGCATGTCGACAAGCTGAAACACATTCTTAAGGCTGTGGGCATCAAGAATGAGGACCTCGATGCACTCTCCTGCCAGAACAACATCCGCATCATGGGCATTGCAGAGTCCACTCACATGGGGTGCACAGATACCTTTGTAGAATGGCTCCTTACAGAAGTCTTTAATGAGGACAGTTTCATACCTACCATCGTGGTGGAAGGCACCCACCGGTCATTGGGCCATAAAGCACCTGTGGGCACCCCCCTCGCCCAATCGTTGCTCGTCTCTTCAATTACTGGGACACTGCACTTCGAGTGGCCCATGAACAGGGCCCCTTACAATATCAAGGTTCCACTGTTTCTCTCCCCTGATTTCACTTTCACCGTTCAGGAGGCACGGCACAAATATTCTGCTCTCAAGAACTCCCTGCGTAAACTGGGCATCAAGTATGCTATGCTGTACCCTGTGCTGCTGTGGGTTGAAGTTGGTGGGAAACCCTGCTTTTTCGACACCTTGGCTGAGGTCGCAGACTGTTGTGAACATCACGCTGCGAATGCCTTGGGATCCAGGTGGAACACTCCTGATTGCTCCCCTCCTCCGGCACTGGCTACTTCGGCTGCTGAACAGTTCCCTTCGGGCTGATGGATGACCCCTTTCTTCTGGTGATGTTCCCCATTGGTGAACCTGTTGATGCTCCTCCTCATGGTGATGCCCTCGGCCCTCTACCCCTGATCAGACATGCTCTGATTATAGTCACCACCTGTTGCAATGTGGTCTGTGATAAAAAAAAAATCAGGTATCACACATAATGTGGGCCTAACCTGCAGAGTGTTGCCTCCCCCTGAGGTGTATACCACAATGTTGTTTGATGGGATGTTTGTTTTTGCTATGTTTGGTACTAGGGATGTGTTGTCTAGTGAGGGTGGGGGTGGCTTTTCCGTGGGTTGGTATGTTTTTGTTATGTTTGATTTTTGTTGCCAATTTGGTGTGTATTGCATCTTCGTCTGCTGTTATGTGAACATTCCTATGCCTCCGATGACATTATCAGGTGGCCGGGTGATGGTGGCAGACCTTGTTCTATTTACTTGAAACAAGAGGTGCCTTAACAATCCCCACAAAGAGAAACTGGTACTTACATATCTCTCCTGTAATGGGGTCAGAATCGCTTTTCTCCAAGAAACCCACCTTCCATCCTGCGACTCTCACACATTTGAGTCCTCCTGAGGGGTGCATCGCTATTTCTCATGTTACAGCTCATACTCCTGGGGTGTGTACATATTAGTCCATAAAAGTGTCTCCTTCACTCTTTGGTCCAGTTTTTTTAGACACGGAGGGCAGTTACATCATCTTAACCTGTGTCCTGGCTGAGAAACGGGCTCTATTGATCAATATCTATGCCCCGAATGTTGATACATCTGAATTCTACCAGGACATCAACACACACATGGGGCGGGTGGAGCGGAACATCATCCTCATGAGCGAGGACTGTAACATGGTGCAAAACCCATCGGATTACTCCACTCGTACACGAATCCACAGTAAACCCAGAGCCCTGAAAGTCCTTCATGATCCTACCCACACCTATGCACTTCATAATGCTTGGAGATTGCATCACCCCACTGTATCTGACTGTACCTCTTACTCTGCACCGCATGATGTCTGGATGAGACTAGATTACTGTTTTGTTACTGCAAATGTGACACAGTGGACCACTGATGTGATCTGCCCCGCATGTTGTCCGACCATGCCCCGGTCAAATTAACATTTCAGATACCATATGGTGGAGGCGTGGAGCGCAATTTGCGATTCCCAAGCGATGTCTTACATGACCTCATTTCCGCTCTGAGCTACTTGACTCCATTGTCAAATACTTCACTCTCAATACTGGATCAGTCTCCACACAAGCTACCCTGTGGGAGGCATTTAAAGCCTATATCCGTGGAGTGTGCATCTCTGAGCATGCGGGTATACTGCGTGACATATATTCCCATCTGGCTCGTGTCGGAGCTGAGCTGCACTACATCAACAGGGACTCTAAACCCCGTAGCCCCTCTCAGTTCCATAGGCCTTCAGTCCTAATGTCGGAGTTTCAGGACCTGGCAGATAGGTAAATAGCGTATCTGGGTAACCATGCCCAAACTAGGAGGTATGATGAGGGGAATCGTCCCAGTCATACACTGGCGAGACATCTCCGCCCTAATTGTCTTAGTGGGTATATAACAGCACTCCACTACAGGGGTGCTGCTTTCCGATAACGAGGGTATAATGGCTGAACTTCTGCATGACTATGAGCACCTCTACTTCTCACGCACGTTGGATACTCCGTCCGAGATTGCGACTTTCCTCACAGAAATTGCGATGGTGTGGCTCACTGATGGTCAACAACACTTTTTAAGCAAACCTATCGTCAAGGTGGAGATAACGCAGGCCATTGAAGCCCCTGATGGGTCTATGGCCCCCGCTCTTGATGGCCTCACTGTGCTTTTTATAAAGCATACAAGCACCTTCTAGCGACGCACCTCCTCGATGTGTACGCATAATCTCTTGAAACAGGTACTCTACCACCCATGATGTGAGAGGCTGTGATCACACTCCTTCTCAAACCTGGCAAAGACCCCCAGCTCTGTACTTCTTGCTGACTACTCTCCCTTCTCAACCTAGATAATAAAATTCTAGCTAAATGTCTTGCCACATGCTTATCCCTCCTAATGGAACAAATTATATCCCCCATTCAAACAGGTTTTGTCCCACACCAGTCCATCTCCTTAAATCTGAGAATGATATTCACTTTCTTGAACAGGGTTTCTGCCGAGCTCCCTGCAGCGGTAGCGTTATTGGATGCCGAAAATGCATTTGATTCTCTAGAATGGCCTTTTTTGAAGGCAACATTGGACATACCGGTCTTCCCTCGGTGGTTTATACTATGCTAGTCATGATACTTTATTCCAAACCCACGGATTGCCTATGAGTGAAAGGCTCCCTGACGTGCCCCTTCCCTGTGATGAGAAGGACTAGGCAGGGCTGCCCACTTTCCCTGCTTTTCTTTATCATTGTGATGGACCTTCTGGTCCACCATCTTCAAGAGAAGCAGATGCATAGAGGCCTCCAATTCACATCTGGCCCCCTTCTACATTCCATGTATGCCGATGATATTTTGCTATTCGTTTGTCACCCATCTGACAATCTGCCTTCGATACCTTGACCCCACAGGAGAAGTGATGGATCAGGCTCCCTCTCTCTATGGCGGGATCGGTGGCTATCATTAAGATGGTAGTTCTACCCGGTTTCTTATATCTTTTTCTTAATATCCCAATACCCTAGACTCAACATTTTTTCACCACACCACGTGGCCTCCTTCTGTGGTTTGTCTGGGCTGGGCGTAGACCACATGTCCGTTGGGATACGTTGATCCTCCCTTATGATCAGGGGGGCTTTGGAGTTCCTGATCTCCAGCTCTACTATCTGGCTGTGCAATACCAATATGCGTACCATTGGTACCATCTTGACGTCCGGCTCCCTTATCTTAAACCGGAGAGTGAACAGTTCGGAGACCTTTTGCTGTCTTCCATCTTACCAAAAGGTATTCCCATAGACCTACTGGACATACAAACCCTCTCGACCACCAGCTGGGCAAGACGGAAGTTCCGCCAGGTCCTTGGAAGAGACATCCTCTACTCCCTCGCCTTGCCCTTGTTCAGTAACTCCTGGCTTCTCCTTATGCTTGAAAAGTTGGTTCAACGCACCTTGCAACGTCGCAACCTGCATACCTTGGGGAATTTATTCCCTGATGGACATGACCTAGCACACACTGATGACGTTCGTTTCCAAGACGCTTCCTATGTGGACGCTACCTACATACCCCCTTGCCCCAGATGGCTTTCCTCCGCTGACACTTATCATAACAGACCCTGAAGGGGAGCAGTTGATCTCGAAATTGTATCGCACTTGCATACCCATGAAGCCAGAGCCCAACCGGCGGGTTGAAGAGGCCTGGGAACGTGATCTGGGCCACCCACTGTCTGACAAGATTTAGTACTACTGCTGCACCCAGACTAACCTCATTTATAGATCAATCACAAAAACAAGATCCTTCATTTCAAATTCCTGCTGCGAACCTATACCACACCCAGGGATTTAGCATGCTTCAATACTACACGCTCGTCCCAATGCCCTAAATGTCACGCTATTGAGGCAGATTTTGCCCATTTAACCTGGACCTGTTTCCATATTGGGCAAAAGGGGCCAAAATCTTCTCCGTACTCTCAGCCATGATAGGAGTCACACCTGCCCGCCCCGCCCCCCGATGGCCCTGCTGGGCTATGTCCAGGACCTTCTGAGAGTGTTCGTAGATTTGTCGCCATCGCATTACTACTCGCAAAGCGTGGGCTGGCACTTCACTGGGGTAGTAGTGTATGCCCCGCGGACTCCGCTTGGCTGCAAAGATGTTCATGATTCACTGTGATAAAACAAGTCAGACCTGCAGCCTCTCAACTCCAGGTCCAAAGATCTTTGGCAACCACTACGAGACTATTTACTTACCTTGGAATCTAATGGGTCTGACTGATGTGCTGCACCACTGCGCATGTCACCTTTCTCTGTTATGTATTTCTGTGGTCTCACAGAACCCATGGCCCCCTCATGTGTTCCTTACATTGTCACTTTCGCCACGCCTAGATTTTTACATTATTGTATTTTCCAACGTTTTATTTACTTTTTTCAATTACCTGTTGCTGTATTATATGCAAAGATGGATGTTTTCGCCCCTATGGGCTTTATGTTATTGTCTGTGTTGCTTTCTGGAAATACAAATGAATACAGTTTGGAGGAAAAAAAGAATCCTAATGCCAAGGCAGTGGAGAAGGTGGCCCTCCCTAGCCACGTTGTCAGCCCATGGATGTTGCACCTTCTGCATGGTCCGTTCTGTATTGGTGACACCGTATAAAAGATGTGTCACCCTCTCCAACCTCTGCCTACAATTATTACGGGAATATCCCCAGCCTACAATACCCGCCATCCCGAAAATACAAGGCATGTAATGCTGTGCCATCCAACACAGTGCCCCACAACTCCCACTCGCAGAAAGATGGCATGGTGACTCCCTTCCCTGTACCTATGAAGCATGACTAAACTGCCTTGCCCACAAAAAAACACAAATATCTAGAAGAAAATACAAATACACACTTGCACAAACATAACAATGATATACACATACACAAATAAAATGCGCAGACAAATTCCAAGATCAAAAATGTGCACAAAACAAGTCCAACACACATCACATACTCCAAAAATACTACCTCACAAAACGCACAACCCCTAAAACGCTCGTCTCTAAACACCTGAACAAACCACAAAAGAAAATGGTGACCGCGCCCATTGTGTGTTTTTATTCCAACGTGATGATGTTCCATTAGTATATGAAGACATTTGAACGTGTCCTGAAGTGCCGAGATGTTTGGCTGCCTGCTGACAGATGGAACGAGCCTATCAACCCTGCCTGTGGCATGTCTGTACATGAGGAGTTATGTGCGCCGAGGCCCAGGTGTTTGTTATGCACACTAAAAGAAATGATTAAGGGTTGCGCTCTAAATACATATGTGTCAGCGGTATTACAGTCTCTTTGTGCTGGTTCCTTTCGTGGAATACAATATTCAT
Organism: Calotriton arnoldi; assembly: GCA_963921515.1. NCBI lineage: Eukaryota > Metazoa > Chordata > Amphibia > Caudata > Salamandridae > Calotriton > Calotriton arnoldi. Next base: position 337,985 of record CAWUFW010006146.1, read on the forward strand.
GCCCGTAATTTCAGGGGCCAGGACAAATCTTTCTGTATTATAATGATTTTTCATGTGCGAGGCCTGAACTGGCCAGAATGTTTTCAAAGGATGTTATATGCGAGGATTGGCCTGTGTATGGCTAAATCTAGGAAAGTCATGTTAATTTTATTTAAATACAAAATTCTCAAATTGTTTTGAACAATGTGTGTATATGTGTAGTTATAATATGACATTTTTGATAAAGTCAGAACCATACAGACAAATCATACTGTATTGTTTTACATTTTTAAATTAAACACGTATGTTTTATTATGAAATATGAAAAGAAATGTTTTGTAAACAAATAATAAATATTTTCCAAGAAAGTGGTTGACTTTTGAATAGATATACATTTAAAAAAAGAAAACACATGAAAATAATTGACTCCCAATAATTGAAATGGCAGTTCTGAATGTCAAAAATCATGGACAAAGTCAGAGTCTTCATGTACTTTAGAGAACTGAGGGGCATATTAGCAAGGGCTTTATCGCCGCTTTAGCGGCACTTTTTGCCGCTTTAGCGGCGATTTTTTTATCGCCCTATCAGCAAGCTGTCGCTAACAGGCGTTAGCGACAGCTTTCTGGCGATAGCGGCCGGTTTTCCCATCGCCTTGCATGCCAGCGATAATTATCGCTAATGACATGCAAGGTAGGCGTTCCCAACTAAAAGCGACTGAAAACAGTCGCTAACACAACTTCCCCCTATTAGCAAGGCAGGAGAAGCGATATAAAAAGTCGCGCTAAGCGCGATTATCGCTAGAATTTAACACCTGCTAAAAACATGACTTACCTGTTTGTTCAATGGGAGGTGGATTGTCAGGCTAAGTCCACCATGGCGTTGATGCGTGAATATCGCTGGATTTCCAGCCATATTCACGCATTTCGCCGCTATCGCTGGATATTTTATCGCATTGGAGATAAACCTTGCTAATAGCATATTATCTCCGCGATAATATCCAGCAATAGGCGGCGTTAAAAAAAACGCGCTAAGCGCGGTTTGCGATAATTTTCGCAAGTTGTTGCTAATATGCCCCTGAATTATTTGAAAGATAAGGTGACATGATAACAGATATAGAACTACGGAGAATGTGGCACAGTACATCCACATTCTTGCCTTAAAAAGTTTATTATAGAAGTATTGATATTCTCTAAACTGTCATTGATATTTGTTAGTTATGTACTAATGTCTGCCCATTTAAACTGTTAGTTTATATGGTCTGATATACCAGCCAGAGAATCAGCAGTTCCATAAAGCCACATATGTGCGTCCTACATTGCCTAGTTTAGTTCTTTTTTGGATTGAGACATCTGTGGAATCTTTCAAGATGTCTGAGAGTGTCTCCATCGCCTTCTTTCAGAGACAATGCTGCCCTGTGTGTGCACAATTCAAAGTTGAATGATTCATCTTATATTTCCAGGGCTCAAATGTTGGTCTTCTTTGTCTAAAAGAAGTGTTGAATAGGAGACACTATTATAGTCCTCTCTTGTCAGGATTGGTGGAGTGTTGTTCAAATCCTCCATCAGGCTGAAGAGAATATATTCATCCAAGTAGGGCAGGGATGGCTCTAATGACTCAAAGATTTTTTCCTGAATATCAACTACATTAGATTTATTGTCTGGATCTAAATAATAAATAAATAAAACAAATAAAATGATTTGTGTTGTACATTTTTCAACAAACATTCTAAACATTTGTTCAACATTCCAAAAGTAAGCCCTCTGTAGGGCCATGTGGAATGTATTTAGTATTCTGCAGGCGTAAAAATGACACATGTCCACTGGTATAAAACAGAACATACCCAAATCACTCTGGTAAGCTTAATGGCACCATGAACTTACTCCTACTGCAACTCGGAAACCCAAGAAGATCACTACCATCACCTCCACCATCACCACCACCATCACCACAGAGGCAGCGCAAGAGAAGGGAGCGGACATATCGCTAGAGGATTACCCTCATTGACCTCAGGGAAGAGGAGGTCATTGCTCATTACAGGCTTAAGAGGTAGTCCATTATCCACCTCCTGCATCAGATTGCACCAAGTCTGCAGCCAACATTGCAGCTGTGCACCAACATTCCTCCATAGGCCAAGCCACTGACTGACCTACACATGTTGGCGTCAGGAACTTTCCAACCCACCACAGCCAGATTGGCAGGAGTATTCCAGGCAACCTTTTCTAAATTCCTCCCCTCTGTCCTGGATGCCATCATAAGCCTCACACCCCTGTACCTCTGCTTCGCCAATACAACACAGAACCAACAGGAAAACAAGCAAGGCTTTTATGCCATTGCAGGATTTCCACATGTGTTGGGGGCAATGCACTGCACCCATGTGCAACTTGTGCCTCCAGCAGCTACATCACACCTGTACCGCGGTAGGAAGCACAAGCATTCCACAAACGTGCAGGCAATTGTGGACCACCTGGCCCTCTTCATCAGTGCCCTCGAAAAGTGCCCGAGCAGTGCTCATGATTCCTTCATCTTCCATCATTCCACCATCAATGAGCGCTTCCTGAATGGGACATATGTGACTGGCCTACTGATTGGTAAGTACTTCTCAATTGAATGACAGATCACATGACAGTCAAATATGTTGGAATACATTGGCATATCAGTCTTGGGCTGAATGAGACAGTGTATACGTAGTTGGTGTGGGGCTACATACTTGCACCATACTACATGGCATATGCGCAACACAATCCTATAAGTCACACATGTCGAGACCGCCTTCGCCACTGTGGGCTACATGTACATTCCACAGGACACATAGAATGAAGAAATTGCATAGATTGCTTGCTTTTGGTGCAGGAATGTGTCCCTGAAACTAAAAAGTCATTTGAGGACACAACGCTGACACACGTGCACCATGGTGCAAGGGGAGAGGGTGTTGGTGCTAGTTACTAATATGTGATGGTGTGTATGCGGACGAACCATGGATGTGCTGTAAGTTAGGAATATGGCACATTTCAGTTCTTCACTTTGGATGCAGGTCAGCACAGTTAGATGGCATCCAGTGCTGCCGAATGGCAACAACTTCTACATGAGGCCCTGTGTGTGCATTCATATGTTTGAAAGAGTCTCATTAACGCAACACTATATGAAATGCTGTGTCCTAACACTGGGTTTAAGTAAGTGATGATTCCCTTCCTTTAGTCTGTGTGTCCACAAGTAAATCCTATGGTAATGAGACATGTGATGTATCTCGGACCTGTGAAAGTGAGAAGTTTAGTCATATTGTAACTTCGCAAAATTATGTCTGCCAAGCTATAGTACATTACTCATCAGATACACACATCCCATCCTATCTGCACACCGTTTTGCAATGCACAAACCACTTTATCAGCCCTCCAAAGCTCCAGACTGTGCAGCAAGGTACAGCCTCATGCACAAACTACATCGCCCATGACAGCCAATAACACAGTCATCTTGGGAATAATGTGCCTGTCTTAGAGCAATGCTGCATATTTCCTGCCAGCACAGGCACCAAACCCTGGACACAGAATAATGTGGAAAATATATCCTACACTGTCCCCGAGGAGTATGGCACTGTAGTGTGGTTAGTCTACCAGTTGCACTATACAGCGCAAGACTCCCACATAACTCAAGCCCCTTGTGTACTGTCAACATAGTGGACACAGTGCACTGCCATATGTTCACTATCATGTCCCACATTGATATCCACTCAATACCCTCCCCATGGCAATACACATTGAACAACATTGAATCCAACTTTCGCAGCCAAATATGTGTGACTGAAGTACGCAGCATCACCAGCTCCATCTATAAGGTTGTAAATTTAGACATGTATCAGTTCAGAACTGGCAATAGTAGTCATTAACAGACACAATAGATGAGTGTCAGAGATTTGTCTACTCAATGGCTAATTGACTGTCCTTACTGGTGGAAATAAATCACCTTCAAGGCATTGGCACTCCGAAGTATGACACATTGTAAGTGAATCATAGAGGACAGAACACCTGGTATGTGCAGTACAGTGTCGGTCATTTCTGATTCCTACTTGTGTGTATGCCACACAATGTGATAGCACGTCTCCTTCAGTAGTCAAAGTGTATGAGTCATTCAGGGCACATAACAGAATGTACATGAATGTGGGGCCATCCCCTTGTCATTACTCTTAACTAATTGGACCCTCCTGTCTTTTCAGCTGACCAAGGATATGCTCTGCAGCCGTGGGTGATGATTCCTCTGAAAAACCCCAGATAGAACCTCAATGGAGGTACTATCATGCCCTAAGCAGTACTCTGTCCATAGCAGAGTGGTCATTCGGCGTACTCAAATCCCGCTTCAGGAGTCTGGATATGTCTGGGGCCGATTGCTCTACTCACCACCAGTGGTATGCAAAATTACACTTGTTTGCTGCATATTGCATAAGATTGTGTGCAGACAAATGTACCATGGGCTGATGACAATGAGGAGCAGGAACTGCCTGACGATGAGGATGAGGAAGATGAGGAGCCACATCAAACAGTACCATCAGTAGCAGCAACACGGCAGAGGGACCATATCATTCACAATTTTTCACAGATGCATGAGTGACTTACCTGATGTCACAAAATGATGTCAGCATGAAACTGTGTACATATATATGTAAATAAACATCTACCAGTGTGTATGCATTTTGATTTCATAGTCACAGGAGACATCAAAACATTTACATCACACCTGCTACTAATTGCCACTAGTTGTGGCTAGACAAGCTGGCCTTGTGATCCACAAATCATAGGCTATGCTTGGTGGTAAAGACGATGTGCAACTGCTATGTGCATGGCCCACACATTTCCTTCCAGACACAAGGCCACACAGCTGATTTTTGTGTACCACAACATGATATGGTGGGTTCTCTCAACACTTCCCTGCACATAAACCATTCATGGAATAGTTCTGCATGGCCAATGTGAGCAACAGCATGCAGGACGCATGGAAACAGATGAGCCAAGGTTACATTATTTGATACATCCTTGTTCTGGTTCTACTGGGGATGTCTGTCAAGTTTTAGACTGAGCCAGGTCCATGTGACTCTCATCACCAGTCTCAGTGTCAAACTACATGAGTGTTGCATGTGAACACCCACTGCTACACACACGCATCCCTGCCTTGATGCAGAGTGTAGTTATGGTGTGATTTATGCAGCTTTACTGTCAGCAATATGTAGGAGATGACACCAAGGCATGCATGGTGATCTAGCATAGAACCATAGACATGAGTGAGAATCATGTGGCCCATAAATCATGACTCTGTTACTTTGCGATGGGGTATGACACAAATATGAAAGGGCGAAACTCAACCAATCATATGGCGACATCCATACCTCCCTTTCTAGGGTGTTGCAGCCAATCTCAGCACTCCCCTGCAAGGGAAAATGCAGCCCTCCCAAGTGTCACCACAGCCTACTGCCTGCACTGTGGTACATGGCACAGATTGGCAGTAGGCTGCTCTGTCGTAGATGTGGGTGCACTGACCCCATGACAGTGGTAGTTTGTGGTATCCCTGGGGGAAGCTAAAGCAATGTCATTGGGTGCTAATACCAATTTAGCATATGGGGCACCTCTTGTAAGGTGTGTCCTTGCACTACCCGAGGGATTGGGCCCTATGTGTAGTATGATCCCCAAAAAGCATGAACTCATACTTGTGTACACTGTCAACACACATATTAAACACATGCAATGACAGTAAGAGGGACAACTCCACTATTCACACCCAACACAGCAATTCCTGTAAATGATTACATGCATTGCACATCCCAATACACACAAAAACAGACATTTGTCCTACTGCGTCTAAACAAATTGACACGTGAACCTAAAGCATGGATTATGCTGCCACCGCATCAGTCAAAAATGACTCTTCTCAGCCATGAATGACCGCATGGTGCCATTGTCAGGCCTTGTGTGAAATGGACGCATTGACTGATAGCGTAAAAGAAAACGAAGCATCGGCTGAAAACATGACGCATCCGCCCAGGAAGTGATATTATGGATAAGGGGAAGTGATGTTATTGATCCTGTATGCTGCAAACCAGGAAGTGTGAAGTTACTTTCATTTTCATTTTAAGTCACAGTTTTACTGTCTGAGCTTGTGAGTGATTGTTTTTTTGGCTCTGCTGTAGAGTGTTTTGCTGTATTTGAAACTGGTAAGTTGTGTCTGCTGTCCCTGTTGTGTCCCTCAAGTCCTATTTGTGCTGTTTTGTTGTCTATTGTGTATTTTCCTGTATTCAGTCGGTTGTTTGTCTTCTGGTGTATTGTTGTTATAGGGCTATTTATGGGTTTTTGGGGGATTATGTTTTGTTTGGGCGTTTGGGTGGGATCATGACTAAGAAGGGTAGGGATCACTCCATGAGTGAAGAGGAGTTTCTGAGCTTCCTCTGGCTGGTGACCCATTACCTGCCCAACATGGTAGCCAGTGGGGGTTGTGTACTCCTGGGCTACCCTGTGAAGGTGCAGAAGCAACATTGGGAGAGTGTGCGGCAACAGATGCAGAGGCTGTTTGGGGAGTGGACCAGATGGTCCATCAACTCAAACATCACTGGACAGATGTTTTTGGCAGGGAGTCTGACCTCCTGGACTATGTTGGCATCCACGTTGGTGGAGAAGTTGGTTAGTACACATGATTTGTGTGTTTGCCTATGTGTCTAATTTATCCATTGATGAATAGTGGTAACATTAAGTATGGCTCACATGACTGTTTGCACAACATAGCCATGCCCCCATGCAAATGAGGGAAATTCTGTGGCAATAGCGCTGGCATGATCTGTGCACTAGTGCTATCTGTGACACTGAGCGGGCCACACAAGTGTTAGTGTCCTTTTAGGTGGTACAAATGAGTCCCAGGATAGCATTGAGCTGATGCACATGCCCGTAGCCGATCCAGACAACTTATATGATGACAAACCAGGTAGTGCAGATCAGCTCCAGCGGTGCTTCTCTCACCACAAGCATTTGTCAGGTACAGTTGGGATGGGACATTACAGGGGATACGTTACACATAAAGGGGCTTATTTACAAGCCCCTTGTGCTGCCGGCACATCACTTTTTTCCTTATCAAAAGTGATGTACCAGTGGCACAAGGGCCTTGTAAATAAGCCCCAAAGTTGTCTGCAAAATTCTGTAAGAGTGCAGTTCACAAGTATTGGTGTTGCACAGCTTAACGAAGATTTGCCCAGTGCTGGCCAGCAAGACAGAGAAAATGCAGATTTTGGCAGTAGTCATTGATGAAGGGGCAATCCGTTGAGTCATAGCGGACCACCTTCAAAACAATTGTGTTTATTTAGAAGCCCTTAGCGGTGCTGGTGTGTCACTTTTCATATATTAAAAAAGTGAGGCCTCAGTGGTGCAAGGGGCGTGCAAATTAGCCCCTTGGTGTGCTTAGCATACACTGCACCACTGACCTATGGTGCACGTGTGTGCATTGTTGACATGGTTGGTATTTTACTGGAAGGAACAGCTCTCAACACAAAGAAATGCTGAGGCAGTGTATGACACTTTCGTATGTGTGCATTGGAATGCCTGTCAACTGTGCCATTTGATTACTTACAGCCTGAACGGTTACAAAGCCAATAGTTTTGCATATGTAGTGTGCTTCTGTTGCATATAATATATGTGTTCTAAGTTAACTGGTGTGTTTTACATGTTATGTCTTGCAGGTGGACCACCATCATTCAGTTTGTGAGGTGGATGGTTTCAAGGACCCCAACACGACCAGTGAGTGCCTTCATTAATGCTAATTGTGTCATGCAAGGATTGAGTGTGATGTCAGATGCTGTGTGACTAGCCAGATTCAGTGTGCATCCCATCACAACTAAACTTTTGTATGATGATTAATAGGTTATGAAAAGTATATGTCAATTGGTGCATGTGTATCAGCCTCTGACTAATTTCAAGGAGAATACACAGCCAATCTGGGATGGACCACATGATAGAGGCTTGACAGGGGAGCCATGATCACAGTGGCAGACTATGTGAAAATATGTGGTAGTAGATACCCATCTGAATATGGCCGTGGATGTGAATAATTCAGAATACATGCCTCTTGCACATACTATGATATTGGGAGTATGTAATGAGCGGTGGCATGGTCCACCATGGACTTACAACAGTTCAGATAGGAGAGGTTTCATCTGTTTCTGTGTGATGTGAGGTACTTATCCAGCGTCCATTGTTACATTTGATACCTGCCAAGTGTTCAGTATAGTTAGCAATGTATCTTGGTACAGGTCCTTGCCATATCAGTTACACTACGTTGAGAGACATTACATGTACTTTGCAGACATTGCACATTTTAAAGTGGCGAATGCAAATGGCGTAAAGTTCATTGCAGGATGCAGAAGGCACACTAATGTTCAGTAAAGATGACATGTGTACCATACCATGGGTACAAAACAAGCATCCTATGTACTGACATGGTCATACCTAGATGTGCCTAGGTGGTGCAATTGCATTATGCAACTTTTGCCATGCCTTTGTACCTTGGCCTTAGTAAATCTGAGATGATAGATAATTGGCCTTTGTGTATGCTCGCTCTAAGCTGCAAGATGTATTTAGGCTGTAGGGGCTGCTACCTTTGATGTTGTGAAAATAATATTGTGTCATGATGTTTGGACCTGTTCCTAGTCACCCTTTGATTGACAGTTTTCCTTTTTGCTTAAACAGACAACATGACCGCAGAGCAGTTAAGGAAGCACAAGCTCAGGAATGACTGCTACCTGCACATTCGAAGAGTCGCAAAGGTTCACAGGGCGATAAGGAAGCGACACGAGGAGAAGGCTCTGGGAAAATAGATGTTCTTCCCTCAGGGTTCACCAACCTTGGACACTCGAATCAAAGGAAAAGATGGTCGGGCAGGCCAAGGTACCTGCAGCACTGGTACCCAGCACCTCCACCAGCATACCATCACAACCACCTGTCCCCACACCTCAGCCCACAGGAGGGGCTAGTTCATTTGAGCTCAGAATAAAGAAGGACCTGTCGGACCTAAAGTTGAGGGTGGCGTTGCTTGAGCTCAAGATGGACCAGGCAATCACACTGCTCCAGGAAGTGAAGCAGGCAGTGGCAAGACTCTAGCCACGTTAGCCACAGGGAGCCTTTCTGCCCTTCCCCTGTTGGTCATGATGGTTTTATAGCTTAGTTTAGGTAAGTGTAGTTATAGAGGGGTAGTGTTTTAGGGGGTTTGTAGGGGTGGGAAAAACTTTAGTGGGCAGGGGTACTTTGTGTTTTTTTGGGATGGGGTTGATGTGTTTTATATGTGTTATGAAAAAGCAATACAAAATTTAAAAAAATACCAAAAAAATATATGATTGTTTAGGATTCTATGTGTAGTTAGTTGATGTTTAGGTGTAGTTTCTGTTGTCCTTGTGTGAAGATGTGTCTTAAGGAGGTAGAGAGGGTTGATGTTTATCATGTCATGCTAAATGTGTAGAGTAAGCTAGGTTAAGTTAAGGTAGGTTTAGATAATATGTAGGATAATATAGTGTAGGTTAGGTTAGATTAGTTAGTGTAGGTTAGGTAGTTTTAGTAATTAAAATCTTTCTGTTGACATTAAATGTCATTGTTTTCTACATACAGGTCCACATCATGATTTACTCTGTGGGAGTTAACATGTGTGCTTAGGTAATGTTATGTACATGCATTTGTCTTTGCTAGCAGTGTTTGGCAACATGTGTGAGTAGGTCTTTTACCTATGGGCAGGGATCTGTTCGGTTGGCCATGGCTTTACATTATCTAGCTACAGACATTGTTGAGCAGTGCACGTGGCAATCAGAATGGAAATGGTACACAGTGCAACACATATTCACATACGATTTCACGGTGTGGGTACGTCATGCGACATGCTTGGGAGGGATGTTGTGGTCAAAACATTCGCCCAAATTGAAGGTTTTTAGACTCACACAATGATGGCTGCCCTGTACACACTCACACTTGTAGCATTCACTTGTCAGTCCATTGTTGTTTGCTTGCTAGGATCCATGGGTAGACCCAGCATTTGTGGTGTGACTTCATTCACCCTTAACATTGACTGCATGACACCTGTTCTTCATGCTTGCAACCTTGATTAACCACTTGCTAGTCAACACCCACTTAGGGTTGACCAAATATGTTTCACTGTCTAGTATTGTCCCTGATTCCAAACAACACATGTCCCTTTGGTAAGTAGATGGTGTCTTTGCCTCACAGAATGCACAATGGGCAACTTGGTCCAGACTACAGCAGACAGACAACACACAGGTAGGCAGGGGTCTTGACGTCCCTCAACAGGTGGTTGCTTCCTGGGCAGCTGGAGTCCAGATTGGACTCTTCATCTTGGTGTAGAATGCAGGGGGTCGGGTACCCCAGGTATTGGTGCGGCACGCCTCCAGTAGGTCCTAGTGTCTTCACATTTGGTGGGGAGACAGATCTGACTCTCCAAAGCTGATATACCCCTTCTTACTTGGATGATTCTTCGCAGGAGCTGTGTAGCAGCAAGTTGGTAAACCGGACTCTGCTGGTTCGGTTTCTGCAGACTGCAGGGGAGTAGTTCCTCTACCCCACTGAGAACTCTGGTGGTTGGAAAAGGGCTGAAGGTTCTCTGAGGGTCTTAAAGGCCTCACAATTGCAGGACGAGACAGCACACCACAATGGTTGAGTCCTGGGTGCAGCAGGCAGGGTTTCACGCCAACATTCTGCAGCAGGTCTTCGGTTCTTGGGTCAGCAGCTCTTCCTTGTCCGTGTCTTATTTGTATGTGTCGAATCTAAGTTCAGGGTCCAGGAATGTCACCTAAATACAAAATTTAGGGGCGCTAAAGGGAGTGACAGGTAGTAGCCAATGGGCTACTTACCTTTAGGGTGTCTACACCCTCTAAGTGACCTCTGCCTGTGGGAAGGGGCACTACCCTAGCCCTGATAGGTTAATTCCTGCCATCTCAAGATGGAGGGATTGGAAAAGTAGTGCCCACATCACCTGTCCCACCTTATGGGTGCTGCTGGCTGAATGTGGGCACACCTCCTAATCTAACAAAATGTCCCACCTGTCGTCCTGCCAAATGTGGAGGAGAACAAGGAGGTTGGCTGATATCTCCACAATCTGGAGATGCTTGGCTTGGATTTCAAAGGTGGCATCGCCTTTTAAGCTTCCCACCCTGAAATGCCATTTCAGGCTTGGGAGAGGTGTGAAGCACCTCCGCCCACAGCAGGCTATGTTTCTGGCCTCTGAGAGCACTGGCTCTCACCCCATGAGGTCAGAAACAGGTCTGGTGGTGGCAGGCTGGCTAAGACTAGTAAGAGACCACACCAGTGTTTGGTAGGTTTTCAGGGGACCCTCTCAGGTGCCCCCATGTGCCTTTATTAATAAATCCAACACTGGCATCAGTTTGGATTTATTAAGACAAGATGTTTGTTACCAAACATCTTAGGGTACAGCAAAGCCATCATAGAGCTAGGAAACGTGTGATGACAAGTATCCCGCCTATGTACTCTCTATTGCTTTCCTGGGCACTTACAATATCCATGAATGGACTTAGATATTGTAGGGTCATATCTGCTCCTGCAGTTATGTCCACACATGGGATATAGTGCCCCCTGCCTTAGGGCTGTAAGGCCTGCAGTAGGGGTGACTCACCTGTACCTCATGCAGTGTCTGTGGGCATGGCACACAGGGCTGTGTGCCATGTCAATTCTCCAGTTTTCTCTGCACCAAGAAACGCAGCTTGCAACGGCAGTTTGTATGGTCTTGGTGAGGGGTCTCTAGGGTGGCACAATTTGTGCTGCAGTGCTAGAGGACCCTCTTCAGTACCAATGCCCTCGGTACCAGGGGTACCATTTACTAGGGACTTATAAGGATTGCTGAAGTTGTGCCAATCATGGTACAGTTTTAGGAAAGAGAGCTGGCAGGCACTGGGAACCTGGTTAGCCGGGGCCCAGTGTACCTTTATTCGAAATCACATCAGGCACCAGGCAAAAAGTGGAGGCTACCTATGTCAAAAAAGGTAGTTTCCTACAAGCTTGGGTAGAGTTTCACCCGCTATAACAGTAACCCAATTTCTTACAATATGTAAAACACCATTGTAGACAAAATGGATGCCATTTCTGTCAATCACTCCAACTTCCCCATCTGCACACATATCTCCCCACAGGCCTCGCAGAGTAAGTAGTTGAGCTGATGACCCAGGGGTTATTTCCACTGCAGTAATTGTCTTAGCTAACATTGAACTTGCTAAGGTGCAGATGTAAGATTGCAGCAGAAATTATAAATTGTTTGCTTTCATACTGGATCCATTTATTGAGAGAATGTCTTATAGTCAATGTTTCATATTAGTTAGACAATCTCTGGGTGGCATTAGCATAGAGGGTTTTTTTAAAAATTGGGATGGTGCTTGTGTGTTAAGGTAAAAACGTTTATTTTTTCTTGTGTTCTAATTTGCTAGATAAATTATACTTTTGTTCACACCAACATGATTTTGCAGTTTTCCTAATTTGCCATGCAAGAATTGGGTAGAAGAACTCCTTGATTTTGGGGGTGAGCTTGGAGACTTTCCTGTTCTTTTAATGATGCTGCCCAATTTCTTTCTAAATTTGTTGTTTATTTGGAACTTTGAATAATTTTCTAATTTTGCATTCTCTATATACTTTTGCAACTGAGAGCCTTCAAGGCATTGACTCTGTACCACCTATTTTTGAATTTTTGCAATAAAACCCTTTAACTTTTCATTGATCTAGAACTCAAATATTGGGTGGGGCCGTTTACTTATTTGAACGGTTTTACTCTGTTGATTAATGTTTGCGGAGGTGCCTTAATGCAGGGGACACATTGCTTCATGAAATTGATTACCATCTTTGATCCAGTAAACAGTGGAAGAATCTAATGAGGAACATTTTGGGGTGTCGAAATTTTTGGGATACAGTTTGCTCCCACATTAAAGAACACCTCCTTTTACCAAGAGACCCTATTTAGATTCTTTTCACCTCTTATGAATAGTCTTGGAAAATATTGGATTTTCTGGTGGAGTTCACAGTGTTGAGATTTTGCGGAGAAGTCTGACTTGCAATGGTGTTCATGAATGACTTGGAGTGTACGTATAACTAGGGCAGAATAATTGTGTGAGTTGTGTGAGATTTGAGGTGTTTGTGATGTACTATTGAAGTTTCGAGTTTGTAAGATGGATTGCTATACCCTATGTGAAGTGTTTGGTTATGCAATGGTGATTCTCGGCTCGATTGGTTGTTTGATCATTGTTGTGCTGATTTATTATTCTTATTTGTGAACTTTTTTATACACAATTTGCTGGTTTGTTTATCAGATTTGTCGAAATCTAAGATCTCAAAATAGTGAGATTTACTTATCTGCATAAGGTAGTGTGTAGTGGGAGGCCCAGCATGCACACAGACAAGGCTTTCCGAATTAACAAGTTTTCCTTACCAGGGTTGTGTGATTAATATAGGTTGATATACTTGCTCCTACATGCAAGGGAGGAAGCAAATTAATCAAGGTGGATTGCCACTGGACGGGGTCTGTCTAATGCGAATTGTGACCTTAAACAATTCTGTAAAGGTTGCTGTTCTTGTTGCTCTTGTTTCTATTGATTGCAAGATTTTTCCTACCTTAACTTGTTGACTTCCTTCTGTTTTAGGGTGATCAGACAAAGGTTTATTTTGTGTAAATGGAATTGGAAAGGTTTTGCAATTGTTTTCCTCATTCACACAGAGAAGTCATGCTGTGATTGCCTAATCAACCAGGGAGCCACACTGGGATTGGTGAGACATCACCACAAAGTCGTGCTGTCGTTGGTTGGATGCTGACAGAGCCTTACTGTGATAGGTTGTCCTTTGACAGAGCCATGCCAAGATTGATTGTTATTTTTTTCTACCTTGTTTTATGTGATTTCGAAATCGATTTGAACCAAAATAGTCGGTGCTATATTGAAAAGGCCTACGTTTTCTGTTGTACCTTCTTCTGAGGGTTGGAGATTACCTGCCGAAGTGATGCCTGCATATGAAATGATGATGGACATTGGGTTATATAGGTGTACCTGGATTTCTGAATGGCATGATTATACTACTTCTGATAAAGACTTACAGTTTCCTTTAGAAGGTACTTTTAACATTAGAAAACTAGATTTCCTGAGACAAATAATGAATGAGAGAAAGCCGTTACCTAGACCTACCCAGTTTAAAGCACTGAAAAAGTGGGAGTAAATGTCTACAGAGAAGGAAAGTAAAAAAATGAGAAAGCAAGTGAACGGTTCATTTAGACAGTGGCTGGAAAGCCAGTGGGATTGACAGTAGGAATTTTAGATGGAGAATAAAATGGAGGGTGAGAGACTTTTTCCTGTAATAATTAAAGAGGCTGATGACAAAAAAATACAAAGGAGCAAAAAGAGCAGAATCATAATACAGATGATGAGGGTAATTTTATTAATGATATTTGAATTCCAGACCTCCTTCATATACTGACAGGGCACAGGTCCTGGTAGAGTACCTGATTTGGGTGTGGTAAGAGATAGAGCAGCTCTGCAAATACAGACCTCACCAAAAACTGTGGTTGTTGAGTACAATAGTGCACCATACAGAAACCTTCCAAGGCCTGTGGGCATCAAAGACACTTGAAGGAATCTCCCTTGGAGTGGAAGGAGTCACTCCCCTGCATTCGCAGGCACCGCAACTTAGTCGACTGGTCTGCTGATCCTGAGCTCCTCTGGACTCCGTGAGGTTCTGCAACACAGGTGGTGGTTCTCCACAGCTCCCAAGGCCTGCCCTGCCCTCTCACCAAGTTTGATGCCAGTATCCCCTTGTGGGGGTTGCAATAACCAAATCCATGTGCACAGCATCAACTTGCAGTTGCAAAGGCTTGTTGGATTCCTTCCAAGAAGGTCTTCAGGCTCCAAGTAGCAGCAACCTCCAGCATCTCCAGAGACCAGAATCTTCAGCCACACTGCATCGTTGTGCATCGTGCATCTTTTGGTGAACTGCTTGAGGTCCTCTCGCGACTCCAGTGCCTCCGGCCCGTGGGTCCATTTGAGGGTCATCTTTGTTTATTTTGGGCTCCTCTGATTGCTCGGGCCTGCCCTGACTCCCCTACTTGTGGTGAGTCCCCTGGACCTTGCTGGTATCAACATTGCACCTTCTTCTATTTCTGTGTGGGTTGCACTTGCCAAGGCTTGTTGGTGCGACCGCCGGACACCGACCCCTCAGCAATCGACATCCGATGTGGGACAACTTGTGCATAGCTCCTGGTCTTCCTCAGCATTACCTGGTCCTCACTGCTGCAGAGTCAAGGTCATAGTCATCTCTCCTGCAACACCAGATATCGGAGGGCATTCGTCTTCCAAGTCTCCTGGTCACTCCTGAGTGACATAGGCTCTGTCCCCTCTGCTTTCAGGTAGTTCTCATCTAGAATCCACCTTTGAATTCCACCAGACACTTTCTCCTCCTTCAGCAGCGGCACTTTCCTGAAGTCCTCCATTGGGTTCGACAGCGGTTTCTGACACCACTTCACACCTATGCACCCGGCTTCCCTGGTGTAGGTAACGTGGGTACTAGGGTATCCATGGGTGGGGTGACTCTCCAACCTTCTGTCTTCCACGGGGTTTCTTCAGGGTCTACTGGGAAGGGTCCTTAATCTTTAAAATTCCAACCGCGACTTACACGTAGAGTTGTAAGGAGCACGTGGTTGTGTTCCCACACTGCAAACGCTCTCTGTGGGGTCCCTATCTACTCACCTAGGGTGGTTCCTTGGGTCCCCAGCACTTCTACATCCTCTCGACCTTGTCTTGACCCAAGTCGTGGTTCTTATACCACTTTCTTAGTATATGGTTTGGTCCACCCCTGAGGTCCACTGTGTATTCTGTGCTATTTACTGTGTTTCTTTGCAAAGTATTGTGTGCATTGGGATTATCTCCAGGTAGGAGATATCTAAACATGTTAGAGAGTATTATATAATAAATACATATTTTTATAAATACCTTGTGTGGTTCTTTTTCACTTAATCTATACTGTAAGATTGCATTCTGGTAAAACAAGCTGCTTTACACTCCTTCCGGACTAAGCATGAAGGCTGCTCTCCACAGCTACCACTTAGAGAGCTGTCTAAGGTTGTCTAAGACCTCCTAAATCACCATAAGGGTTGTCTGGACTGATGCAAAGTGCCCACTGACATTATTGGGCATCATATACCAGGTCAGATTCTCACACTGGTGGGCAGCAGTTGGGATTCAAGCCTGCAATGTTTTACCAGATAAATCTTTGTGTTGATTAATTGATAAACCATCACTAATACTAGGCACATATAATACAAGCTTAGAATAGTAAGTTCTACTGAGTTTCGGGTTGGGTAAGTCAAGGGTCTAGCACACCCTTTCTCCAACCTCAGAGAGTTTAGTTCCCACTAGGTTAGGTAGGTGCAACACTACACCTCACTTAGTATGTCTTCCAAAGGAGATGCCAGTGGCTCTCTGACTGCTAGATACACTGAACTTTCCTTCCAAGAACTGAAAGCACTGTGTGCTTCTAGAAAGTTGAAGACAGGGAAAAGAGCCAACACTCAACGCCTCCTAGAGGTGTTACTGTTAGATGACCTAAGGAAAGCCAGTGGGTCAGATGAACAGGAAAGAGTGGGTGGGCAGGGGACTGAGGAAAGGCCAGGAGGGGGACCCCTCTTTGACCTAGAATCTAAGCCTGACCAGGTGGAGCCTGATGACTTCCACCTGGATAACTCAGATCTCCCAGAGGATACTGCAGGTGGCCAAGAGGATGCCCCCTTTGTTCCTCCTGGGAAAGTGCAGAGTAGACCAAGGAGGTCTAGATCCTCCTCTGCAGAATCCATTGCCTCAGGACAGTCAGTAGGGACCTCCATTTCTAGTAAGAGGGAGAACTCTTTGGATAGGGAATACCAAATGCTTGAGCTTGAGAAAGCTAGGCTTAGGCTCAGGCAAGAGCAGTTGACCCTTATCAAAGAGTCCCTAGAAGTCCAGAGAGCTAGGAAGAAATTGGGACTAGAGTCCCATGGTGGCAGCAATAAAGTCCCTAGAGTTAGATAAACTTCTTTTGACCATAGGCGCCTGAGCAAGATAGTCCCTCCGTACCATGTTGGGGATGACATCCACAATTGGATAACTGCTTTAGAAAGGGCCTGTAAAGTACAGAGGGTTCCTCAAGAGCAGTGGGCAGCTATCTTGTGGCTCTCCTTTTCTGACAAAGGTAGAGATAAGCTCCTCACTGTTAGAGAAGAGGATGCTGATAATTACTCAGTGTTGAAGAGTGCTCTCATTGATGGGTTTGGCTTAACCACTGAACAATACAGGATTAAGTTCAGAGACACCCAGAAAGCACAAACCCAGGACTGGGTAGATTTTGTGGATAGTGCCACAAAGGCTCTGGAAGGATAGCTACATGGAAGCAAAGTGCATGACTACCAAGGATTGTACCATTTGATTATGAGGGAGCAGATCCTTAATAATTGTCAGAACCAGCTTTTGCACCAGTATCTGGTGGACTCGGATCTGACTTCTCCCCAAGAATTGGGAAAGAAGGCAGATAAACGGGTCAGAACCAGAGTTAAACAGAAGAATTAGGGTGGTGGTGGTGACCAGAAGAAAGATACTTCCAAAACCCAGGAGAAAGGTGGGGATAAGTCTAAAGAGAAGTCCTCTGAAGGTCCCCAAAAATCTTCCTCTGGGGGTGGGTCCCAAACTCCTTCTTCCCCTGGAAAGAAACCTTATTGCTTTGTTTGCAAATAGCAAGGCCACAAGAAGTATGACTCTAATTGTCCCAAGGCCAACAATAAGGATAATAAAACCACTACTGTTACCCCCCTGGTGCCCCAAGTAGTAGTACCCCAGGTAGTAGTAGTGCACCCAAACGTTTAGTTGGGTTCTCTTGGGGTACTGAAGTGGATACTGGCCTAGCCAGATCCCCCACACAGGATATCATATACCAGGCCAGCTTCTCGCAGTATATCTAGCTGTTGTGTCAGAGAAAGAAGAAGAATCAGAGTCAGAGAACTACAGTCCAATAAATCGGTGCCAATACAATTTGGAAAGTGATTTCGAAAGTGAATTAGAGGAAGAAGAACCACCTTGAAAAGACTGTAAAGATTAAAACCTTCCAGTTGAAATAAATGAAGAATTACTAACAGCATGAACTGAAAGAATTATTGAAAACAGAAGAAAATTAATTTTAAAAGTTTCATTTTTATTATTGTTCTGAAAGAAATAGGAAGAATCTTTTGATTATTGTTTTGAAAGATATAGAAAGAAATGAACAAACCTATTATCTTTTTAAAGAAAATTGTGGTTACATTTTGACCTTTTGAATTTTGAGCTTTACAATCTGTTTTTAGTTTTAGTAGAAAATGGAGTAGAGCTAATGGATAACAGGATTGTTAGGTTTATTGATAACATTACTAGTCGTAGTTGGTCTTTTGCTGTGCTTATTTTCTCCGTTAGGAAATATCTCCACAAGTCCACAAGTATTGAAGTAACTACAGTGCATAATGAAGTGAAACATAACACATTTAATCTTAGGAAAATGCTAAAATGATACAAGAGTACTAGAACATCAGTCAGTCAGAAATCTTTATTCGGCTATGTTCCAAGCCATAAAAGAATACATCATAAAAAAGAATTTCTGATTAAGAAGACACAAATATCCAAATGTCAAGCTCTTAAAATAAATATCATAAATCTAGACAGAACAATATTTAAACTAAAAATAATAAAAAGACAGAAAGGAAGGATCTACATGCATAATACTTAATGGCAACAATTTCAAATATCATCGTCAACAAGTATGGAATAGAGTAATAGGAGCGTAAGCTCATTTTCCAACAATATTCCGGAGTCGAACTGCAGAGGAGATATAATTATAGACCATTAAACAAATAAATTCATCCTTTAAAAGCTGGAGATAGTGCAATGCAGCCTGACATTTTCTTATATTTAGGAATTTTAAAAGTGGTATTAAAAAAGCACGCCTTGGGTTGGTATAAAGTTTGCAAAAGAACATAAAGTGCAACGTGCTCTGCATAGATTGTGAATCACATGGACATACATCCAGTCTCGCATCAGAAAATGCATTACGTGGATATGAGACCAGTAGATGAGAGGTTCCAAACCTAAACCTTATAAGATAATATAATTTAACATGGCTAAAATAAAAAGAAAGGTAAGGCTCGGTACCTAAAGAACAGACTAGAAGTGAGTGCTCAATAACCCTTTTTTTCCCCATCTCCTGCGTGTCTCTTTTCAAATAAGAGTACGCCAAAAATTCTTTCTTCAACTTAGCCCTTGATATTTTGGCAATATTTCCTGGATTGTCAAAACAATCCGACAATCCCAAATTCCTCAATTGGGCTCTAACATAGGAGATCCAAGGGATTTTGTTTACCCACTCTAGTTTTAAACAATCTGTGATAACGGCACGGTTCAGGACTGTTTCTTCCTTTACCCAAGTATTATACCACAATAAAAGAGGCGCTAGTTGTATGCGAAAGGACAGGGGAATCACGCCAAGTTCACTATGAAACATAGTGGAAGAGGTACTTGTTGGAACAGTCAACAGGCGTTTCAAAAACATGTTTTCAGCTCTCTGTAGGCCTGAAGTATTGCAAAAAACCCAGACTCCAGCGCCGTACAAAGTAGCGGCACACGTGCGTGCCTTGTAAATTTCAATGATTGCTTTTAATGAGCGTGAGCCTAGTTTTTTAGCAAATCTAAAAATGGCTTCCAGATTTTGATTAAAACCCCTAGTCCTTGCCTCCATTAAATGAAACCATGTGCTTTTTGAATCAAAAAGGATTCCCAAATAAGAGAAAGTAGACACATAAAGCAGTTTCTCACTGCCTATAAAACATGTCTTTACAATTGTAGGATGTTTGCCCACCATCATAACGTGGGATTTGGCTACATTGGTCTTGAGGCCAAGGTCATTCATAAAATTGTTAAAACGAATTAAAAGGCGTTGCAACCCCACCCCGGTTCGGGACATTAAAACACAATCGTCTGCATATAATAAAGTCGGTAGTGGCCTTTGGCCTATCTGAGGAGCATCCACGTGCCCATTTGTAATGACAGTTTCTAAATCATTTATATACAGACAGAATAAAAAGGGGGCAAGCACACAGCCCTGGCGAACCCCGCGGCTCATTTTGATTGGTGCAGTGAGTTCCCCACCTGCTCCATAGCGAACCCTCCCGGTGACATCCCGATGCATCGCTGCTATAAAATGCACGATCGCTGCTTCTATGCCCATCACCAGCATCTTCTCCCAGAGCTTTCCTCTCTGCACCCAGTCAAAGGCAGATGTCAGGTCCATGAACCCTAAATAAAGGGATCCCGGCTTGGCTAAGGTATATTTGCCTATGACCAGATGCAGATTTAGGCACTGTTCTAACGTGCCCAGGCCTCTCCTGAAGCCATATTGGATATCAGAGAACTTGCCATTCTCTGTTACCCAGGCCTCCAGCCTTTCTAAGATTACTCTGCCCATGATCTTACAGGTGCAGTCGATCAAAGATATTGGCCGATAACATTTGGGATCTGCCCTGTCACCCTTTTTGAAGATGGGGACTATTGTCACAGTTCTCCAGGAGTCAGGAGGTCCTTGAACTACATAGCAACTTAAAATATTTGTTAGAAGCGGAAGCCACAGGGATGTATTAGCCAAGAACAAATCCGCAGGGATGCCGTCAGGGCCGGAGGCCTTATTCCTCACAGTCTGGGTTAAGGCCCTATCTACCTCATCTAATGTCAGGGGTCCCATAGTTGTTGCCCCATAGTTAATATTAGTACTAGAAACAGGATCACTACCGATTTTATAAAGACCCGAAAAATGTTCGACCCAAGTCTCTGGCATAATGGCCGCATCAATTTTACCACTATTATTCCCATTGAAATAATCCTGGTTAACAGTTTGCCAGAAAAGTTTAGAATCTCTGCTCTGGCAGGCTATATGCAGTTGTTCCCAAGCTTCATGTCTGATTTCTAGCTTGCGTTTCACAAGCGCCTGCTTATATTTAGAGCGCAACTGTTTTCCCTCTATAAAATTTCGAGGTTTTATTTTCAAAGCCTTTATTAATTTATTGTGACAAAAGGTGCAGTCATCATTAAACCACCTTTTGCTACTCAATGGCCTAGGCCTAGGTTTCTTAATTAATGCAGCATTTATAGTCTATATTATTGCCTCAAAAGATGTTACCATGACTGAAGGATTTATGCTTTCTTCCAGGCAGTCTAAGACTTGAGTCAAATTAGTTGTTATAATTTGATGTAAAACCCGGTCAGAGTTTATGGTAGACCACTTCCGGAGTAGCCCTTTATTTTTGTCATAAATTATTGGACCTGATCTAACAGGTGCGGATTGAGCATCAGTTTCGGTCACCATCTCTAAAGAGATAGGGTAGTGATCACTGTAATGAATTTTATGAATAGTAAAAACCAAGGAGTGGGATTTAAAATACTCTGAAAAAGCAATAAAATCAATAAAAGTGCCTTGGCCTCTCCCAATGTATGTTACTAAATCAGTTCCTACTAAATTGGTAAGATCCACAGTAAGAAAAAGGGAAAATTTTGACAATATTGAATTGAAAATATTCCCACAGGGGTTATGATTAAAATGACAACTGCCATCTATATCCCCAGCTATCAAATGGCAAGCGCCCTGTTTTGAAAGAGGGCATAATTTGCAATTGAAGTCGCCTCCCCACAGCACTACAAAATCCGTTTTTAACTCCTCTATATGACTTGACAATGCATATTCCAACTCTTGGGCAATACTTGTATTTGTGACATTGAAGTTATTGTGATAAAAGTTTACAAGTACCAGTGTCAAGCTTCGCCTAAAGGAAATATTAATAATCTGAAAATGCGATGAATCACACTTAATCTTACCTAACCTGCCATTCATTGTCGTTGAAACAAGTGTCAATAAACCTTTTGCATGTCCGCCCAAGGAAACATTAGCTGGTGTATAAATCGAATAAAACCCATTTATATGTACGATATCTCGCAACCATGTTTCCTGAAGGCATACTATGCTATAATTTTTGATGAAGGCAACCCATTCTGTGAGTTCTAATTTGTGCGACAACCCTGCAATATTCCAAAAAAGACTTCCACAAGTGGTCATATTTTTTGGACCAGTAGGCCCCTCCACTAAGGAAGATGAGAGTGAGGCATAGCCCTCTTTGGGACCCATATCCTTTATTGCCGCAGGGAGTTCCAATTCTCCGTGCAACAAAACATTCAATGGTAATGCAGTGCTCTCTGATGATGCATGAGAGGTACAGCTAACTAAGTTAGAAATCACAGGGGAAACAGAATTATCCAAACTACATGCATGGGCATTAGGCATTTCTTCTTGAAAACTGACATTGGGGAATGCTTGAAAATTCCCTGAAGAACCAACACTGTCAGTCATGGTCACATTGGGTGGTATTAACTTAACCTTCCCTGACACCTTGATATTAGGCAATATGTGTGATGAACCGCAATTAACCCCAGGCAAACTCCGAGCTGAGGAATGCAGTCAATCTACATAATCTAGTGGAGAAAATGGTTAAAAGTTGGAATAGCAAAAACAGATGACATATTAACAGCTATGGGTTCGGGGCCTGGGCCTCTTTTTGTTTCCGGCTTGTAAAAATAGCCAAGTGGAACTGCCTCAATGGGGCCCCTCACGCTGCCACCCCGGAAGAGCCTACCCATGAGACAGTGGACTAGAGACCTAACCCTAAAATTGACGACAATGCAATCCCCTATTTCGGTTTTAGCCTGTGAACCCACCCATGACACCCGTTCAACATTATTTATATTGTAATACAGTTCACTACTACTTGGCCAATCTGCAGCTTTTGCCAACCAATGAACAGTTTAATTCTTGAGCTGTTTCCAATCCTCGTCTTTGTCTGTTGGCAAGGGTGGGACATTTTTGAGGATGATGACATATGGTGTAGCATCTGGCGGGAGATGAAGTGTTCTTTTGACATTTTTCCGATTGCCACTTGAATGTGTATTATATTGTCCATCTACAGAATTAAGTCCTCCAGACTCCCTCTGCCTGGATAATGAACCTGACCGACCATCATCCCGTGTTTGCGCTTCAAATGACTGCGGCATTACTAGTTGCGGTGCAGTCTGAGGATGTTAATAGGACAAACTTTAGCTAAGGCTGCCAACTGGGGAAGCATTTCTTGTGGTGTGCCCTGATTTAGATTAGAAATCGAGTCAGGCGCAATACCAGGGCCGGAGATTAGCTTTGAAGCGCTAGAACCAATTAATATTTTTAGGGATGTATCAATGCTATTCAGCACTCCCACTCCAAGGAGTGACTTGATGGTAACTGTTAGAAATGGGGGTCTCTAGTTGGCAATGGCTGGCACCACTGTCCAAATAGGGACCCTTCTTCCTAAGTCAGGGCAAGTGGGCTACCCCCTTTGATAACCCCTGCTCAACCCTGTGGTAACGTAGCACGAGCAGTTAGGCCTATCTCAGAGGCAGTGTGTGAAGCATTTATGACCATGCACAATAAGGCAGTAACGACACCACAAAAGGACACAACTCAAGTAGGTATAGAAAAAAAAAGTATCTTTATCTAAGGTTTAGTACGAGACTCTCAAAAGCGTTTTAACCAGTCACCATGCATGTAAATCAGTAGGGCATGTAAATCAGTAGGGACTTAAAAAGGGGCAATACGTATTCACCAGAACGTGGCACTGACTGAGTTCAAGCCCTGGGTCTACGCGACCCGTTGCGCACCAGATACCTGCCGTTGGACGGGGACACAGCACGTAGCTTCTCGAAGAAGCGGAGACGGTGACAGGCGGACTCCCAGCGACCACAGTTCTCGATGGCAGTGGTCCGCAAAGTGCACTCGCAATGATTCGGGCACTCCAAGACAGGCGGGCCCTCAGCGGCAGCAGCACGCGGCTGCAGCGGCTGGGCTGGTGGTGGCGACGACTCTCGTCGTGCAGCCCCGTGGTGGGCTCGCGGCGGCAGCAGCGCTCTCCTAGCTGCGGCGGCCCACGGGATGATTCACGATGGTGCACAGTTGACAAAGACGTGGGCACTCAGCGGCAGCAGCTCTCTCTTAGCTGCGGCGGCCCACAGGGCAAATCCCAATGATGCAAACTTAGCAAGGGTGCGAGCACTCCGTGGCAGCAGCTCTCTCTTAGCTGCGGCGGCTCACAGGACAAATCACGATGAGGCAAAGTTAGCAGGGGTGCGAGCACTCAGCGGCGGCAGCTCTCTCTTAGCTGCGGCGGCTCACAGGACAAATCACGATGATGCAAAGTTAGCAAGGGTGCGAGCACTCCGCGGCAGCAGCTCTCTCTTAGCTGCGGCGGCTCACAGGACAAATCACGGTGATGCAAAGTTAGCAAGGGTGCGAGCAATCAGCGGCGGCAGCTCTCTCTTAGCTGCGGCGGCTCACAGGATAAATCACGGTGATGCAAAGTTAGCAACGGTGCGAGCACTCAGCGGCGGCAGCTCTCTCTTAGCTGCGGCGGCTCACAAGACAAACCTCGGTGATGCAAAGTTAGCAAGGGTGCGAGCACTCAGCGGCGGCAGCTCTCTCTTAGCTGTGGCGGCTCAAAGGACAATCCACGATGTTGCACAACTAACACAAGTGCGGGCATCCAGCGGCGGCAGCTCTCTTAGCTGCGGCGGCCACAGAGTTTCAGCGAAGGTTCTGAGGATTCAAAATAAGGCGGGCACTCAGCGGCGGCAGCTCTCTCTTAGCTGCGGCGGCCTGCACAGGTTCAGCGAAGGTTCTGAAGATTCAACTTAAGGCGGGCACTCAGCGGCAGCAGCTCTCTCTTAGCTGCGGCGGCCCACACAGTTTCAGCGAAGGCTCTGAAGATTCAAATTAAGGCGGGCACTCAGCGGCGGCAGCTCTCTCTTAGCTGCGGCGGCCCACACAGTTTCAGCGAAGGCTCTGAAGATTCAAATTAAGGCGGGCACTCAGCGGCGGCAGCTCTCTCTTAGCTGCGGCGGCCCACACGCAGAGTTCACAAGGGTTACCAGTCCGCGTTCCTCACAGTAGGACTAGAGGTTCCAGATTACTCGACGGAGGTCTCACCTGCAAGTAGAATTCCTAGCAAGGGAATTCGGGCGGCTGACGGGGTGAAGTCTAATGTCCCTGAGACTTCAGCAGGAGGCGCTCTCAATTCAGGCCCTTGGGTAGTTTCTTCAGCAAGCTTGGTGAAAGTTTCAAAGTCCTTTCCTCTGTCCGCTCGGACAGAGGTTCGTCTTGGCATCCAGAAGGAACACACCTGAAACAGGTTTCAGCGCAGCATTTTATACCTAAAAAGTCTTTGTTCTCTGCAGTCACAAATCACTGCATCCAGCCAGAACCAGTTCGGTGGGGTCGGGGAGTACTTGGTTTACGAGGCGACATCCTGCCCTTTAAGAATCTGGGGGTCTGCTATCAGACGCCCAGTGGGAGATGGAGCCATCATTCACCTTGCCAGGCACGGCCCTGCTCGGATCAAAGAGTCACCCCTCCCCATACTCTAAATGCCGATCTCTCTCTCCAGCCAGGTCTGACCCAGCTGGCCCTGCTGCTCCAAAACCAGACGGCCAATACACCACGCTAGCAAAAGCCTACAGGAAAGCTTCAGGCCAGAAAATACCTTGTTTCTAGTAGAGGCATTTTCGAACACGGGCTATGCTAATAATCCTTACTAAAGATGCATCTCAATGTTCTGAGCTTAAACATATCAAATTCGACGTTCCTATCAGGTTCCTGGGGGCAGGTAGGATTAAGGCATGTAATACTCAGCCTGCACATTCTGGCCTATGAGAACGGGTGGCCTCGCAATAGTAAACAGTGAAATGGAGGGTAACTCGCTATTAGAACATGCTACACAGACATACTTTAAAAGCTGCTTCGGTGGGTAGCGCAAATCAGTGCTGCTGGCCCACCAGCAGTATTTGGTCTACCAGCCCTGGGCACACACAGTGCACTGATACTAGGGACTGACAGGTAAACCAAATGAGTCAATTATGATTATCCCAATTCATACAGTTATCTTTACACAGGGAGCATTTGCGCTGTGTCACTGATTGGCAGTGGCACAGCGCCCAGAGCATCTAAATCCAGCCAACATAAAAGGTCAGAAGCGAAAAGAGGAAGGGAGACCCGCGCCAATGATGCCAGGTCTAACAGTAACCTCCAATGTACTGGTAAGATCTATCAATGGCACAGACCCCCCTGTGGGCTCAATGTTTTTAGGGCCCGAGCCCGGGCCAGTATCTGAAACTGTCGCCCCTTCCACTGGTGGCCTGCAGTTTCAGTAGGGGCCTAGTTGTTTCTTTGTAAATAATTTTTCTTCTTTTATAAAGGAAACATGTTGCAAAGTTCACTACATATTCTCCAACTTTTGAAATCAATTTGCAATATTTATTTAATTCACTAGCCCAGTAGTCTGCCAATAGGCCTTTCAGCCAGTAGGCCCAAAGCTACTCGTGGGTGCATGAAACAACTGTTTCTGTGGTGTCCGTTGAATTTAAATATCATTTAAAGCATGGATGGCATTGGATTGAAATGCAAAATGTGTTTTTTTGGGTATTTCACTTTTTTATGTGTGTTAAATAAATGCCTTTGTTGTATGTGTGTGGTTGTAACTTGCAAACCTTTTTTAGCCCTGTGGATTTTCGTTGTTGGCATTGTTGCATTAAAGCTGTGTTGTTTAGCATGCCTCCTTTGTCTGGCCAGTGTGCGAGTGTGTTTGTAATAGTGGGCCAGCATTTGCCTTGGCTGAGCCTCCTGATGTGGCCAGGGGCCATTTTGTAAAGTATGTGTCCACATAGGCCTACTTGAGTTCATTGTTTTCCAGGCTTCCTGCTTGTTGTTGTTGCTTGTGAGTGACCATGTGGCTGGTGGCCATTTTGTGGTGGTGGTAGTTAGTGTGCTTGCTTTTGCCATAGGCCTGCATGTCTTCTTTCCTTTGTTCCTCTTGGCTTATTGCTTCTTGTTGTGGTAGCCTGGCCATGTGGCTGGCGGCCATTTTGTGAATGCAGCCAGTGTGCTTTTGCCATAGGCCTGCATTGTCTGTCTTCCTTTTCTTGTTGTTGTGGCCTGGCTATGTGGCTGGCAGCCATTTTGTGAAGGTAGCCCGTGTGCTTTTGCCATAGGACTACATTGTCTGTCTTCACTTTCTTGTTGTTGTGGCCTGCCTGGCCATGTGGCTGGCGGCCATTTTGTGAAGGCAGCCAGTGTGCTTTTGCCATAGGCCTGCATTGTCTGTCTTCCCTTTCTTGTTGTTGTGGCCTGGCCATGTGGCTGGCGGCCATTTTGTTAAGGCAGCTAGTGTGCTTTTGCCATAGGACTACATTGTCTGTCTTCACTTTTTTGTTGTTGTGGCCTGCCTGGCCATGCGGCTGGCGGCCATTTTGTGAAGGCAGCCACTGTGCTTTTGCCATAGGCCTGCATTGTCTGTCTTCCCTTTTCTTGTTGTTGTGGCCTGGCCATGTGGCTGGTGGCCATTTTGTGAAGGGGCAGCCAGTGTGCTTCTGCATTAGGCCTGCAAGCCTTCTTTGTGGTGGCTATGCCTTCTAGCTGGTTGTTGTTTTGCATGCAATTTTTTCTTCTTTTATCCAGCAAAAAATGTAGCAAAGTTCACTACATTTTCTAATAAATTTGCAATATTATTGATTTGAATTGATTCACTATGTGGCCTAGTCTGCCAATGGGTTTTCCAACCAATAGGCCCAGAGCTACTCATGAGTGCATGAAACAACTGTTTCTGTGGCGTCTGTTGAATAAACATCATTTAGGGCATGGATGGCATTCGATTGAAATGCAAAATGTGTTTTTTTGGGGGGTTTTCACTTTTATTTCATGTGTGTTAAATAAATGCCTTTGTTGGATGTGTGTGGTTGTAGGGTAACTTGCAAACCTTTTTTAGCCCTGTGGATTTTCGTTTTTGGCATTGTATTAATGCTGTGTTGTTTAGCATGCCTCCTTTGTCTGGCCAGTGTGTGAGTGTGTTTGTATTAGTGGGCCAGCATTTGCCTTGGCTGAGCCTCCCGGTGTGGCCAGGGGCCATTTTGTAAAGTCTGTGTCCATATAGGCCTGCTTGAGTTCATTGTTTTCCAGGCCGCCTGCTTTTTGTTGTTGTGAGTGAGTGACCATGTGGCTGGTGGCCATTTTGTGAATGCAGCCAGTGTGCTTTTGCCATAGGCCTGCATTGTCTGTCTTCCTTTCTTGTTGTTGTGGCCTGGCTATGTGGCTGGTGGCCATTTTGTGAAGGCAGCTAGTGTGCTTCTGCATTAGGCCTGCATGTCTTTCTCTTTCCTTTGTTCCTCTTGGCGTATTGCTTCTATCCCTTGTCAGCTGCAGCTCCCTGAATGCTGAATCCCACGTGATGCACAATGCCAAACAGGGTCTGTTACATTTGTATTTTTGTTGTTGTTCTTCTTCTTTCCTATCCTTCCTCAGTGTAGTGTACACTAGTACTAAACCATGAAAGCCCTTGTTTTGTCAAAGTCTCACAAATCAAATGTCTACACTTGTATAGTTATGTTTTTAATAACTGAGGTAATAAATGTAATAATATTAATAATAACACTAACAAATGTGACCTCACACTAAGTTATATATTCTATTTGTTTGTTTGTACTAGTAGTAATTGAACCACAACAATGAATACCACATTGTCACTGATGTTCTTTTTGCTTCTTTGCTTTTAGGTGCACAAAAGAGGAGGAGACAACATCACCCATTGTACTGCCAGACAGACGTCCTGCTGCGGACGACGTCACATGACGTGTGACCACAGACATCTCTTCAATTTGTGCCACTGCATGCTGCTGAGATCTTGAAGATGGCCCCAAAGAAAGGTACCAGGTCCATCTAGTACCAAGAAAGTTGCCAGTGAGAAGAAGGCACTGTCACTTATTACCAAGAAGACCGGTTTGTCACCCAAGACCTTTTTGGGAAAACAAAAATTGCTCCTGTAGCAGCGGTGTCCGGGGAGCAAGCTGGAAGCAGCACCCCAGCATCAGCAGATCCACCCCACCAACCTAGGCCCAAGCCCATGTCTGTCACATTGGCAGCCAGTCTAATCACGAGTCCAATGCCGACGAGCAGTCATGTTGAAGTTGACTTATCGTTATCGCAATGTAGTACCCAATCAATCGCAGGGAGACTCAGATAAGTGAGCAACAAATGCCGCAAGAACAGCCGCAACCACCGCCCCCAATAGTAGTTGTTCTTCCTGAAGTAGGGGCAGTTCAGGAGATCGAGCATCATGCAGAGTGAAAGAAGAGTAAGCCACTCTTTCAGAAGATCCATTGTCTTCCAGATCCCCAGCAAGGAAAAGGAGGGTTAGTCCATCGACTTCTTCTGCAAGCCCCCTTCTGATGATCTAGACGCCACTTGGAAGCCACCAGCTCCGTCTGAGAGTGAGACACGCCACGCCCACGAGACAAGGCTAGGGAAAAGGAAGGTTCCAGAAAGCCTTAGAGTTATGGAGGTAGATGTAGAAGAGGAGGATGATGACAAGCCAGTCATCATCAGGGACATTAGTCCCGCTCCAGTGGAGACCGACATTATTACCCCATCCCAAATTGCTGTGAGAGATGTGGCACGGATACCACCAACACAGATCATACCACCAACACCACCTCCAGCTTCCATATTTCTGCCGGCAGCTACCTACATCCACCACACCCACCTCAGTAGAAGTAGGTACTGCAGAGAGTCAAACTTCACGCCCACCTACCAGTTCATCCGGCATTGCAAGTGGCACCAGCAGCGCTAGAAAGCTGACCTCCCCAGTTTGGGACTTCTTTTCGGCTAACAGGAAGGAGGTGAACATTGATATATGCTCCATTTGTGGACAAGGTGTTAGTCGGGGTAAGCTTGGTACAAACTATGGTACCGGAGGCCGAACAACACATCTGAAAAAACACCACTTGATCCAGTGGGAGGCGCACCTTAGAGGCCAAAAAACTGCACCCATTGTTGATGGTGGGAATGAAGAAGTAGAAGATCCAATCACGGTGGAAGGTGAACAAGAGGGAGACATTTTCTCTGGTACACAAAGTAGCCCTGTCACTAGCAGTGCAGTGGTACCACCCACATCCTTCATCAGCAACATCGCAGTGGCACAAGACTAAGAGTCAGGCTGAGACACCAAGGGGTCCCAGGCAAGAGAGTACCGCAACGAAAAAACGTGTGTTGAACCTAACAACATCTGGCATCAAGAAGTCACCTGCATCAGAGGCACCAGAAAAGAAAAATATCCAGCATACCATTCTCAGCATGTTTAGGTCGGAGGGGAAGTACGAACGCAACCACCCAACGGCACATTTGTACAACGCGAAGCTAGCTAAAATGTTAGCGCTGGACCTCCTCCCTTTTTCTTTTGTGGAAGAGGTGGGTTTTCTTGAATTTGTGAGAGCCATCTGCCCAAAACTGGAAGGTTCCCAGCCAGTTCTATTTCGCCAGAGTTGCTGTTCCAGCTCTACATCACGACGTGCTGGAATTGCTTGGACAAGCTTTGCAGCCAGAGTGCTGTTCACACTATCTACCTGACAACAGACATGTGGACCAGTTGCCTAGCCACTGATTACATGTGCATCACTGCACACTGGAGCTCTTTTGTGGGGGTTAGATAGAAGATATCTGCAGCAGGTGTTGTTGACACTGCTGAGATTTTTAATGCCACTCGGAAACATGCAACTGTAGCCATGTTCGCCCATGGAGAAATCTCATACTGCTGCAAACATTTTGGAAGACTTTGACAGCAAGATCTTTGAATGACTGCGCCCAAGAGGGCTTAACATTGGTTTTGTTGCCACATACAATGGTAGTACTATAGTTAAGGCCATGTCCGATGGTAGCTATTTCAGGGTCCTGTGTTTGGCGCAATGCATTAACATCATTGTTCAAGACTTTCTGAAAAAGAACACAGAGTTAGCAACTTACTGACCACCTGCAGAAGAATCTGCACACATTTCAGCCATTCTTTTAAAGCCCGGAAGCAGCTGAGGATCATTCAACGTGAGCATAGAATGTCAGTTAAAGCACTCATCCAGGAGGTGCCAACACATTGGAACTCAACTTATTACATGCTTGAACGTCTGTGTGAGCAGTACAGACCAATCAATGAATATGTCATGCAAAGAGGGGATGCTACTGTGAAAGGCATGATCATTGAGATGGACCAATGAGGCCTAGCTAAATGCCTGACAGAGATGCTACTTCCTTTCGAGCTCTTCACACGTGAAGTCAATAAGGAGGACTGTACTATGGGCCAAGCTATCCCATTGTTGCACATGCTACAGGAACAGCTGAAGGGGGTGTCTGCAATGTACGCAGGTGTGGAGGAAAAAAGAAGCGTATGAGTTGGTGGAGAGCTTAACCCTTCGGTTATCTGAAAATACAAGGGTGCAAAGAGGCATTGTGTCATCCAACCATTACATTTGTGCCACAATTCTGGTTCCAAGGTTCAAACCAGTACTGAACACATTGATTCCTTTTTCAGAAGGGGATGTTGCCACCTACAAAACTTGAATAGCTGCGGAAGCCAGTCGCTTACAAAAAGAACGGCCGGGAATTAGAGGCCCGCTAGTCCAGGCTACAACAAGTACTGCAAGGCAGCCGGCATCAAGTTCAACTTCAGAGCCTGAGGGCAGAGCGGTTGGCTCACAGCAGCCAAAACCACCAACACCAAGGACAACATCAACAACAACAAGAACAGGAGCATCAGCCCCACCAAAATCGGCACAGGAATGGTTTCTACAGCAAGGGCTTGTTAGGTCCAGTGCTGAGGCAAAGGCAAAAGAGGACCGAGCAAAGCGGAGCACCCCTGAGCATTGAGCAGATGGTCCAGGCCTATATGGATGACCCAACAGAGGTCTGTCATTGATCAAAACCCATTGCTGTATGGGTATGGGAACAGGCGCCAATGGCCAGTGCTCAGCAGGCTGGCGATAAACTATCTGGCTTGCCCTGTCGCAAGTGTCTCTTCTGAGCGTGTTTTCAGTGCTACAGGTGCCGTTCTGACAGTGAGAAGGACCAGTCTCTCGCCCCAAAACGTGGCAAGGTTAACCATGATTTAAATGAATCAGCACTTTATACCACTGGATTACACCATACCTGAAGTAGCACAGCAGGAAAATGATGACGGCGACTTAGGTCATGATGGAAGTAGTGTGTTAGATGACCTACTTCTGGGTGAACCACCAGAGTTTGAGGACGATCTCTACTTCCCTGACAACAACTAGGCTTCCGACTTGTTACTTTCTTTCTTGCTTTGACGCCCCAAAAAAAGCCCCCAAAAAGATACATCTAAGGAATATTATTTACTTTTATTATTTGTGTGTGTCACTGTCTTTCTGGTTTGAATCACAACAAACCCATCACCACCATCTTACTCTTTTATTGCCTGGATTGGAGTTGCAGCGCTGTGTAGTCAGTGAAGAAGTAAGTCCACTACCCCGAGTCCTGCTCCAGTCTTGCCTCGCCCTAGATCCATTTCCCTCAAGCCAGTCCATTGGATGGAGAATAGTATAAGAAATGTGAAATGTGTGCCTACCTCGTCGAGTCCCTCTAAAGATCTTGACTGTAGCTATCCTCCTTTACCGAGCCTAGAGGGCCTGCCCTGTAAGAACAGGTAAATGATGGCATGCATTGGACGCTGAACCGCTGACTCTGAGTGATTGGTGTTTGTGTTGTTGTTGTGCATGATGTCTAGTCTACCAGTATTTAATCTACACACAAAAAAGTGACTCAGGTCAATGTTTACCTTCCTGTTGTTCAATAACAAAATTGTTACTACTACAGGCCGATCCATTGCAGTTTTGATTCTGGACTCACATCAGTACACTACAGAGTTGGACACCATGATGACCATACCATACTCGCAGTCAGTCATGTAGGATCGGAGATGATTGATGGAATAACTCGGGTGTTTCATGAAGTGGCCTAAAGGTAAACAAGTCAACAACAACAACACCAGACCTACATGTCTGGGTAGTGGTGGAGGTGAGTGTAGTGGTATGACTGACAGCGGTGCATTGATTTAGTTACTTAATTTGGAAAATGCTGTGTTGCTGTGTATGTGTGCTCAGTGCTGTCTGGCTCAAAATCCAAGCTAAGGGGAGGTTGGGTGGGCACGCGGGCCTGCTCCTGTTGTTGTTGTAGATGCTGGAAACAGAGTAGACAGGATTTAGCCATGCCGTCCCTGAAAGTTTTCTTGTTGCACTCCTCCTTAATTTATGCAGTTTAACTTTACTTTTCTCCTTGATTTTTCAATATCCCGTTTGTTTTTCCATCTACACTTAGAGGCTGGCCTTTACCCTCTGCTATACTGGGAAAAACAACTCACACTTACCTTACCAATCTGCATCCGCCTGGCAGGCACCCAAGATTGAGGGAGAGAGCGTCCATGGAAGGAAGGACCAAGAGGAACACTGACTGCTGAGATACAACTCCCAATTTGACCATAACATAGTTATAGTATCATATTCTTTTCATTTGATTCAATTTTTTCTCTTCAATCATTACGACTGTGTGTGTTGTTGTTATTATGTTTGCTTATATTTGACTCCTACAGATATTTTTGATTTTCTTTGCTAGCTTTAAAAGGAAGCCCAGTACAACAGAACATAAAATGTATGTAACATGGGTCTCTCTGGGAACAGACAGGTAAGGCAATTGCATAATAATAATAATGAACAATATACTGCTGCCCTGTACTGCCTACTACTAGTCTAGTACTACTCATCATCATCAAGTCATCATCATGCATGCATTTCCTTTTTCTCCCTTAACAGATTTATGATGGTCGTCTGCCAAGATTGTGTGTTGTCCATGTGTAGTGTTTGTCTTTGTCAAACCTTTCCCTCAAATACCCCTTCCCAACCATTCATCAAACCCTAACCCTCTTCCCCGAGGCTGTATGATTTATATTGAGGTGTGACTAAATTATAAATTTACACCAATAATTGATCACAAACTTGCTGGGGCGGATGTGGTGAAAGCAACACTAACTCAAGGCAGGGCGAGGATCTTCTTCTGCTCTAAGTATATATAGCCCACACTGGCAATATATTATAGATTAGATTGCCCACTCGTGCTCAGTATTCACTATTCAATTGTTTTTCCAGAGGAACATAATCCATCATAATTATGAATTGCCGGCATCGATTTATCATCCTTCCAGCACTAAAGGTTACACTTGTCGACTTCATAGGTCAAGTCAACTTCAGTTTGTAATTTGTACTAGGCTATCCCTGCCACCATTATTTACTTTAGCATTGCTTATCATCATCATGGTTTCTTGTTTGGCAGTCTTCTTCTTGTGTACTGTACTTCTATTACTCATTCCCTAGTCTCCCTCAGGTGACTGACTGTCTCATTTTCTTTTTTTGCAAATGCAACTGTCTACTACTGCTGCCACCACCCACCATGGCACCTTGGGAAACCAAACCATCACCATGCAGCCATCACTTCGCCTAAACATCAATCACAGGTAAGAGACAGAAGTGTGGGGGAGGCACTAATGTATATACTATAGAAATTAATTAATTCACACATCCAGTCCACATCCTTCCAAGTACATACTACATAGGGCTTTTAGTTGCAGAATGCATAGACTAGGAGGAGAGACTGACAGTGGTAGGACAAGTGAGGGTACCGTACCGCATCTATCTGTTGGTGTGTTACACTATTGGCAGATTTCAAAAACTGGCTGCGGCCCTACAGCAAAGGAGGAAACAAACAAGGTGACGTAAAAGAGTAACCTACCAGAAAACATTTACATCATATGTATAAATAATTACCCCAACAAATAAACTAGAAGAATCCACAACACCTGACCCACCCCTCTCCCTAACCCCAACCAATGTCCAGTAAATTAAATGTCCATGATTGTCCACTACCAAAATGTCACTACAAGCAGTCCAACATAAATGTCCAAGAACAACACCCAACAGTTTCCCCAACTCCTCAACACATCCCACCCATCCACCCAAAAAAGATTAAAAAAGGGGCAAGAGTCAAATTTAAGACTGAGGTCTAGCGGCA
Organism: Calotriton arnoldi; assembly: GCA_963921515.1. Taxonomy (NCBI): domain Eukaryota; kingdom Metazoa; phylum Chordata; class Amphibia; order Caudata; family Salamandridae; genus Calotriton; species Calotriton arnoldi. The sequence continues at coordinate 373,021 of CAWUFW010006146.1, forward strand.
GCGTGCCGGATAGTGCGCTCCAGGACCTCCTCCAGCCTGGCCTCTAGGCGCACGATCCAGAGGAGCATGCAGAGCCGAAAGTTCCTGCAGGAACAACAGGAGTGGGCAGCAGTGATTGATGATGACGAGGTGCAGCGGGCGGCTGCCAGAAAACGGCGCCGTACTGCCAGAGGCATCGAGGGACCTGGCTGGGGCCCAGGGCATTGGAGGAACCTGCAGCTGCTGCCTCCTCCTCCGCCAGGACAACCAGCCGGTGATATTCATCCCGGATGGCCTCCAGCTTGCGTTGCCATGCCCTTGCTCCTAACTCCTGCCTGTTGGGTTGGGAAGGAGTAGCTATATCAAGAAGGAAAAAGACAATTGTAACCAATAGTCTTTGCAAAACAGTAACACAAAATTATACACATAAAATTATAGTGGCACAGTAGCACTAGCAGTACATAACATTTGTGGTATCCTCACTTCCACGGTCCCTAAGATTTGGATGTGATGATTGATGATTAGACTTTCGGGCATTAGGCACAATGGAGTAGACAAGTATTCTTCTTCTCTCTCTTGTTTAGCACAATTAATCTTGTAGGCATGCCAGCTCAGTCAGCTTGTGCCCTAGACAGACATACTTGTGTCGCAGACTCACATTACTGTACTACTGTCTGCAGGTGGGGCAGCTGTACTAGACAATTTTTGTATCTATTTTTCCATTACGGCCATACTCTGTTAAATCAATGGCAAATACTCAATTTCACTTTCACCCTGACTACTACAATAAGGCACATGATATATGCTTAATATGAATGATGATGATATACGGCACGATGTCACGTCACTCACGTGATAACGAGGACATACTGATTTGTAAGTAGTTAACCATGCAGCCGATAGGCCACCCATGGCTGACACGGCCAAAATGACATGGGTAGGGACTAAAGCGGAAGTGGGCCTCGGAGTCGGAGGGAGGTGATTGATGATGGGTGGGTAGGGTACACAATACATAGTCATGCACAATATATATGTTGTGCTTGCAAACTACTGTGAGGCAAGGGAGTATTCCATTCTGAAATACAACCCTTAAACCTTTGAATCAAAAACCTTGGAAAAAAATAATCCTTGTTTATTCTTCCCAGGGCTTTTTTCATTTATCATTGCATTGCTCTTCTAGCATTATTTTTGTCTTCACCCTTGGCTTTCGTACTCTGGCACGGTTTAATTTTCTTTTACATTCTCTTCATCCAGTCTGACTCTTCACCTACTATGATACCATCCAGGCATCCATCCATCCAAACATGGCTATCAATAACATTTCACCGACAACATACATTTGTCATTTAACCACCACCTATGCGTCCTTGCTTGCCTTTGAGTTTGACCCCTCAAACCCCCCGGAGGATTACTTTCACCCATACAGTTTCACCCACCCAGGCATGCATCCTTTCTGCTTTCTTTCACCCATCCTTCAACCACCCTTGCATCCTATCAGCCACCTATATGCATCCCGAGGCCCCTTCCTTCTACCATGCATCCTTCTCTGCCAGTCATATATTACATGTCGTCTGACTCTTTGTCTTCGTCATGAAATGTTCTCTGCTGAGTTGAAGATAGAATAGAATAGGCCATTAGTTACTCAACCCCCGCTAATTCTTATGTTAAGTAAAGGGTGTCTTCTTCAACTGTTCAGTGTTCACAACAACTTAGTCCCAGCAGAAGTACAGTGTACTGAGTATACACCCTTGCAGCGAGTGTATTCATCATTCTCAATAAGTAAGGAATATGACTTACCACCACCCGCCACTGCTTACTGCCCTCGCCACTGGCCCCGGCACTGGTGGTTGGTACGCCTGGAAAAAACATTTCACATTTTTTAGATGCCATATACACCTCCCCTATTTATTTTTTTCGTTAGCAATATTGAAAATACATACTAATACATACACCACACACATCACTATCTACAATTCGGATACTAGAGTAGAGTAGACAGTATGTCCTATCAAAAATAACAAAATATCCGGTTGGGCATTTTGTTGGTGGCAATTTTCGAAAAGCCTCTCAAGAAGAGGACAACCCAAAGGACTGGACTCAGTGGCTAGAGCTATTGGTGCATCTCATTTTTTGAAAAGAAGAAAGAGTGGCCAACTGGGTGGACATGAGGTCTATCTTAGTTGGAAAATAATGGTGCCGTTCTCCTCCTCATACTTCCTTCCAGCCATGGTGCACGGTAATCAGTTGTTCAGTGTTCACCATCAACTCCTGCTAAGAAAAAAAAGTACTAGGCCTGGATTAGAAAAAGTAAAATACACCACTTTGTGGTGTCCAACGTGAGTGACCACCATTTACTGATTGAGCATGAGACAGTAAAAGAAAGCCTTCTCATCTCAACAAACCTGCGTAGAATACCTTACTTGGGCATGCAATCTGCACAGCAGATTAGTACTACTAGTACTAGTAAGGAGTCCTTACTACTACTAGTTCCAGTAGTAGCCTAGGACCAATGGGCTATCTCTCTGAGTCTTACAGTACCACTACTAGGCAATCCACAAAATATATAAGTGGCGAGGAAAAGCTGAGTGGAAAACCAGAAGAAAGCAAGCTACAGACAGATCTAATACAGAGTCAGAGGCAGTTTGATTTGATGTAAAAATAAAATAAAACACACACTAGAAACAATGTTAGTAGTAATAGTAGGTAATGGAGCAAAAACAAGAATTTAGAAACAGATAGATTGAAGAGGATTTGGGAAAAATTAAAATTAGGAAATGGAAATAATAGTGCGGTAAACGTTAGGGAAATATTAATATACCAACACCAGAAGGACTTACTGGGGCCAGCAGAGCCATCTGTGCCTGAGGCCGCTTCCTGCTGCTCTTGGGAGGCCCCTCCGGCTCCCGCCCACCTCAGCAGACCCAGTCTTCTTCTTCTTGCCCCTGGATGCTGATCATGTAAGACAGAATTAAAGAGACAAAAAATGATTTGTGTTAAATAAATAAATATTAAATAATCGCTCTAAAAATATTTTTAGACAGGAAACAGCAATTGCAATAACATTGACCTCTCCTAAATCAGATCGACTAGTAGTAGACTAGTATCACAGACTAGTCGCGCACCATCCTATCTTTATTATTCCACAGTTCCATTCCGATTCCTGAATCCTAAACATACCTAGCCCGCCTATTCCAGACTTTGCAATAAATTGCAAAAAATTATATTTGCTTCTAAGTTCCGATCTCATTCCCAATCATCTCTCAGTCTCAACTCCAACCTCCTTTGATGGGCCAATTACTAAGTCTGCATTTATTCTTCTTAAATGCATAGATGGACGCATGCATATTGCATACACCAAATTGGTTGGTTGCTATTCACTCACAGTCACTATACGAACTACAAAAGGTTCTACTAGGACTGAAGTCATGTGAGAGGACGCGTCACGCAGGCCGCTAAATTACCAAATAATACTAACTAACTAACTACTACCACTATCTTAGTGACAGGACAGCCTGACAGGACAAAAAGGAAAGGACTGTAGTCTTTCATATCTGCATTACCTAACTTAAATTCTCTAACCTCTCTTACAGAACCAGCCCAAGAGAGTGCAAAGTTGCAAACAAGTTCGATTAGTTAGTAGCACCGAGCACCTGTCTGAAAGAATAACAATCACATAATATAAGATTTTTAAACATAAGTTACCTGCATGCAAGCAGCAGCCGCATGTTAGCTATTTGTGAATATAAGAACACAGAACAGAAGAACACAATAGTAATATAATTAGCTACTCACCAAGCCCCAGGACCTCAACACCTAGCAGGTCCAGCAGGTCCTGCTCCCGGTCTAGGATGTCGGACCACCGGTGCGTCAGTTGGTTATTGGTGCGCCGGACCCCAGAGCAGCGAAACACTGCCGGGCGCACCCTCTCCCACCGCCGGTGACGCTCCCGGAGCCCGTACCCGGACCCAGGCCTGCTGCCTGCTGCCAATATTAAGGGGAGGTGGCACTGGACAAAAAAAAACAGTGCGCCCACCTCCACCTCAGAAAACAAAGCCCAGGCCTGCACCCCTTCCGGGCGATGCCTTCTGCAAGGAAGGCGGTCGCGGCTCTTGCTCCTCCTCTTCCCCTGGCCCTTACTCTTCTTCAGACTCTTCACCATGGTTCGGGGGGGCGGGCGGAAAAGAACATGTAGGAAGTAAGAAAGGAAGTTAAAAAAAATTAAAAAGCAAGAAATAGAAAAACAGTGAAAAACGCACTAAAAAACACACAAAAAGTAGAAAAAAATGCAAAATATACAATCAGGAACAGAGAGGGATAGATAATAAATAAAAAAGATCAGAAAAAAGTTTTTAGAAATAAAGGATTGAAAAGATATAGGGAGGATGGAAAAACAGGCCCAGAACCATAGCAAACATGAAAAAGAAGATGGCCGCGCCCATCAGCGACCACGTGGTGAAGTTTGGGTGATATTTCCCCCCTGAGCACGCAATACGCGTTCCCGAATACGCAATACGCGTTCCCGAATGTCAAAAACGCATCGCGAACGGGCGGAACAAGCAACTCCGCGTGCTCGCCGGGACTCCACGTAGCTCGCGGAGTTTTTTTTGCAACTTTGCAGAATTTTGCGTAACGCAGCTATGTGAGCTCCGCCCAGGCATTTTGATGTACCTTTATCCCTGATAACAGTCCTATTATTAACCCTTATATCTCAAATCTGACTATTATTTCTCATGAACTTCAATGTTTTAAAGAGCATGGCTTATGGAAAGCTGTAGGATCCTGGGTTAGTGAGATAGAGAAGGGTTTTAGTTAGGATGGTGAATGGATTGATACATAGGGCGGGGGACTCTGCACCTAATATTAACCACAGTAATAATATATTGTTTCTTTTGTTAAGATTTTCTGGGTGTTTGATTGAAAATTGCACATACATGAATGAAGAGAAATCATTAACGAGGAAAAGAGCTAAAGTTTGTGAGGGAAAATTCCAGAGAGAAGCAGAAAGTGATGCAAACTGAGTCCCTGACTAATACAACTTTGCTATTTTAGTGATTATAAAATAATCAGGGGGGATTGTTACATCATATTTCGCGGTTTCTTTTTTGTGCATTAATAATGATGATTAAAATGTCTTCTTACAATTGAATTTACATACTTAGACTGAATTAACATATTTGCAATCGGACCGCTGATTGATGCTTGAGGAGGTGCCTTAATGCAGGGACCTATTGCCTCATGAAATTGAGGTTCAACATCGTTCAACAGAGTGTCCAATCCAGTAAACTGTGGGAGAATTGAATGAGGTAAATTTTGGGGTTCAATTTTGCTCCCAGAGCAGGAACACTGGATACCACACAAAAGGAAGGCCACACATCTAAAACTGCTAAGAAAACACTCCAGCAGTTTAAACACACATCACAGTGTTATCTATTAGTTTACCACCTCTTAGAAGCGAGTGGGAGGGTGAGTGCAATGAAAAGCAAGAAACATGCTGTTAAAAGGACTATTCCACCACAGGTAATTTTAAAGTATAAATGAACTGAGAGCGGTTTCAGGACAAGGACATAAAAGTGGAGCTGTGCATCTGAGCCACAATGAAACTGATAACCATATTACAAAGGGAGTAAGAAGCAAATCTAAAACAAAATGCAGAGCAAGAGTAGATAGCAAATAAAGGGTCCAGGCATGCCTAAAAGCACACATAACAATAAATTATGTTGTTGCACAATTTCTGTTCTGTATTTCTCAGTATTGTGCCATACATTTATAATATATATATTAAGCTGCCTGCTTGGTTCAAATGGAGTTTGTAACTCACCTGCAGCTGTGTGCGGCCTCAAGCTTCTGGGCGTTTTTGGTTACATATATATAAATATATATATATATATTCACTCAGAAACATTGGGATTGATTTTCGAGTTCCGAGTTGTAGCAACCTCAAGCTAACTCGCTAAGAAGGATGAAAATAATTCTATCACTACCATCAAGTGCTGAAGGGGGTGTACTTGGACTAGTTTGCCCCCTAAAAGAGTCTAGACAAATCTTTAAAAAAATGCTTTACTTCCATGCAGAAACAATTTTAAAAATCTAAATTGTTTTAAAAATTTACATAAAAACCTCTAAATATTGAGAAATTATTTTGGCATGTTAATAAATTGTTTAAAAAAAAATAACCATAATAACATGAACATAAACAACCTGAAATATTTTTTTTACCTCACCCACATTTTATCTAAAAAAAAGTTTAAACAACTTGAGTACAAAAAAAAAACTATTGTATTAATCAATTTGCTTACCCTTAGATGTGGCAGGCTCCTTAAGGTCAGGAGTGTCAGTGCCCTCAATTCTGTCAACCATCCCAAAACCAATTACTGCTGCCACCTGCGCCTTCCTGGCTGTCAACTCTTGTTGGTTGTCTAGACCGCAGGTTGCCATTGCAGCCTTCAGGTTCTGCGCCTGCTTCTTCTTAGTCCTACTCTTGTAGTCATTCCACCTTCTTTACACTCATCCAGAATCCTGTGAGTTGGTACTACAGCATTGATTTCTTCAATGATTCTGCTCCACAAAGGAGCCTTCTAAGAGAGATACTTGAGGTGACAAACAGTGACAAACAAATTTTTTCCTTCGTTTGCCAACTCATTAATTAAAGTCTCATCCTCCTCATGGGTAAAGATAAGATTCTTCTTTCTAGTACACTCCTGAGTACCCCCTCTTTTGTGCTGTATGATCTCTGGTCTTGTGCCCTCTTCTTGGATTGTCATCTTCCTTCTCAGAAAAAGTGAGAACTTTTTAAAATGTAGCATAGGGGCCAGATGTACGACCCACCAAATTGCGACTTGCAAATTGCGTCGCATTTGCGACTCGCAATTTGCTACTCGCAAATTGGGATGTATAACAGTGTCTCAGACACAGTTAGCAATTCCTAATAGGGTCGCAAATTGCATGCCTCATGAATATTAATGAGGCTGTCGCAATTTGCAACCCCATTAGGAATGGCAGCATTCCCAGGGATGGTGGCCTGCTGGGGTCAGCAGACCACCATGTCTGGGACTGCTTTTAAATAAAACAGTCTTTTTTTAGGTCGAGCCTGAGCCAGCGTGCAAGCGCTGCTCTCGTGATCTGTTGTAGGTACTGTACGGAGGAGAAGCCCCGCCCATATTTTTCATTGGCTTGTGTCTTTGTCCTTTGTAAATGCTGGCGTCTGATTCCTTAATATGCTTATTAGTCCCTCCTTAGTACGGCCATGTCGTCCTTTGTTACCTCCCATGGCTACTTGCCCCTTTACATGGTTGTTACACGGTAACGTGTACTTTTTCCTTTATTGAGTTTTTCCTCTGTTAGGCATGACGACATGCTTTGTTTACATTCGGCGCACTATGCCCGCTTTCACTTTCTCAGCAGTGACAATGGAGGCCGTTTGTTTCCAATACTATAGATCTCGCATTCAAATGCGAGACCTATAGCATTGCAAATATTTTTTTTAAATGTTTATTTTCCGACGTCGCCGCAGCTCGTCAGTGCTTGTTTTTCTTTAGTGGCCTGCACCCTCCTCTCTCCATCGCTCTATGGTTGACTTTCTAGCCACACCTTCCTCTCTATGGTACCTGCTCTTGTCCCTTCCTTCTTCGCTCATCTATGTTCCTGTCATGGCGCTGCTTCTGCTCTTGCTACCAGCTTTGGTCACTGCTGTCTATGAAGATCAAGTGGGGAAGTTTGATTGGTGCGTGAAGGGCTGGGAAAGGAAAGCTGCATACCACCGCAAAATTGTCATTCCAAACTGTCCTTTCTGCTACATGAGTTACGGTTCTCAATTGCTCCTTGAACTGCTTTCCCAATTGCTCCCTGAGCCTCTGACCTTCTTGATGATGTCAGAAATGTGAAGTTTCTATTTTCTGCTTATAGACAGCACACTGATCCTCTCTGAATCGCCTTGTTTTTGCTACACCTCCCTTTAGTTTATTCCCTACTCCTCTTCCCGGACCTCAATGACTTGCTCCAGCAGTGCCCTAGTCCCAAAATACATCGCAACCCCTGCTCACCAAATTAAACGTGTACCAGTCCATATTCCAGCTAGTGAATGCAAAGGACTTTCCATCTCAAAAATATCTTTCACCACCCTTGCAATGGGATTAAAGGATCGATTGCTACCATACCGCAGGATTTCTTCTCCTTTAGCGAGAACACCACCCCTCCACCCCCGTCCTAAACGAAAATGCAAAAGCATGACCCGCCTTCCTGTAGCACCATCTATCCACTTGCAGTAAAATACCTCCCTCGTGTCCTTGCTGTGGTGGCAACAGTGTATGTTATGATTAGGGCTCCCGGTTTTATGGTATTTATTTTTTTAACATTTCCGTCTGTATTTATCCATATTTATTTTTTGCCCAACTTATTGGTATTTATCCATATTTATTTTGTGTTTTGCAAATATATGGAGTCATAAAATGGTATATTTCCTCATTTATTTAACTTATAAACATGCACTCATACGTTGCTGCCTGTCGCATTTTAGCACATTAAGCAGCCAAATATAGCAAAACACTACACCTTCAGGTAAATATGAGCATTATAATACAAATATATGTTACCATACACCTGCATTTAGGGAAATCTCAACCTATTTTTAACTTCCCATGCTGCCTATCTGGTCAGCTGTGGGCCTAGAAATCAAGAAAAACAGCATGTAGAGTCACCCACAAGAAGCACACTTTTCTGCATTTTTCCGCTTTTAAAAATAAATACAGACAGGAAACACTTTGTTTTCTGTCTGTAATTATCTGTAAAAATGCGTAAAAACGTAAAACCGGGAGCCTTAGTTATGATTCAGGTATGTGTATAGCACTGTATTGCCTGCAGACTAGTATGGCCTTTCAGCGCTGCCTGAGTTCGGGGACTTTCGTGTCCTGGTCTCGAGAGTTCCATCTTATTTCGAAGTCTGGTTTTTGAGCTGGATAATCATTCATGTGGGTGGGTGTCATTTATTATGTCACTTTTAGATATTTTGTTATATGCCTTTTGTTTGTTTAGGGTGGATAATGGGTCAGAGGTAATTGAGTCTGGTGTCTATAAACCAGACTAATTGTTGAGTGGATAGTAGCTTAGCTTGTTATGTGCCTTCATGGTATACTGGTTTATGAAGAGCTGCCTGCTGCTTTTCAGCTGCATTCTATGTTCGTGCAGTGTCCCAATTAATTTGTTCTGTTGAGGTGTTTGGATTGTTTATTATGGTTGGTACTGTCGTGAGCTCAAGTATACTCAACTGGGGGGCGGAGCTAGCCACGACCGAAGATGGCCGCTCTTTGAGAGAGCTCCTCCGGTCGCTAAAAAATCCTAAAGAAATCCTGCCCGCTGCGAGTATGTAGGGCACTGATTTTTGAAAACGACTGCACAGAGGCATAACGGCCACAAGCGGAGCCGCTTAAGGGACGCTGAGGGTGCTGCCGGGGAGCCCTGGCGGTGCTGCGAGAGAGAGGCCTGGATCGGAAGGCCGTGTTGCGAGACTGCATTCTTGCGTGCAAACAACCCGTGATGCAGAGCACGCACAGCCGCGGCGGCCGCCCTGCATCTCTGCTGAGACGAGATCCTTTGGGGAAGCCGAGGCCACTGCAGAACCCCGATGTAGAAAAAGACTGCAGCGGCTGCCAATGGAGAGGAGCTGTATGCAGAGCTGACCATCGGAGCACTGCCCTGGCGAGGTGAGGAGGAAGCTGCGAGCCAGCTGCCGGCGGCAGTGGGGGAAGGACAGGGCTGAACTGCGTGCCGGTACTACAATTGAAGAAGGCAGCAGGAAGCATCACACCACCCGCTGAGACGATGCGAGACATATAAACGCATCGGGGAAAATAGCGTACTGCGAGGACCAAGCGCCCACACCCGGTCATAGAGCAAAGGAAGCACCTGGCCTAGTGAATGCCACAGAGACGCAGGTCAGTGGTGCGGCGCTGAAGTCAAAGACAAAGGGCGCGGTCCTGCCATTGCCAAATTTGCCCCCATCAATCAATCAATCAGAACATTTGTAGAGCGCGCTACTCACCCGTGAGGGTCTCAAGGCACTAAGGGGCTAGGGGGGAGAAGCTACTGGTCGAACAGCCAGGTCTTGAGAAGTCATTCTCAAGCCATTGAGCAGCATATAGAGGACAACCCCCCAGTTGTAAGGCCGCTGAAACTAACTTTGAAAGCGGGAGATAAGCTGCTGTGCTGGTTCCTCGCAGACATAATTGGAGTGGAGAAGGCGAAGGCTGGGGCGCTAAGATAGACGAGACACCCCACCACCTTCGCAGATGGTCACAGGATAGGTCGCCCACATTGTGGAGCTAGGGGCCAAAATTGCATACCCATAAGTAAAGCGGAGCTGCCTGGTGTGCCTCCTGCACTACTCGACCAAGAATAGCCTACCTCCACGTCCACGGTGCTAGAAATTTTGGACCTACCCCAGGGCCTCCTGCACTACTCGACCACGAATAGCCTACCTCAACGGCCAAGGTGCTAGAAAATTTGAGCCTCCCCAAAGCTGCCCAGCGGACGCGGCGTTCAACACGTGGTGGGAAGTCGGAACTGGGCAACATGGGCAAACCGGACCAAAACCAGCCCAAACCCCACTTCGAACAAACGAAAAAGTCGACTGAGACCGGCTCCGAGGATCAACAGTCTACGCAACAAACGGAGGGAGGCGCGGGCGGAGTGGCGACGAGCGAGGTGCAGGCCATGTTCTCCACCATACAGGCAGCGCTTACTAGTATAAATGGGACGATAGACTCTCTAACTTACAGGGTGGACCAGATGTCTGTGCGCCTGGACAAGCACACGGAATGCATTGACATGGCGGAGCGGCGCATCTCAGACACAGAAGATGCTCACCAACAGATGGAAGTGCGACAAGGGAAGATGGAAAAAAGCCTGTCAACCCTACTAGCCAAGGCTGAAGATATTGAAGCACGCTCCCGACGGAGTAACATATGCCTCATGGGAATAGCAGAAACAACCAACACAGGGCCAATGGAACGCTATGTTGAACAACTACTCATATCTTTGATGGGCCGTGAGACATTTTCTGATGTGTTTATTGTTGAATGAGTGCCTAGATCACTGGCTCCTCCACCGCCGACAGGGGCCAGGCCCCGACCGATAATAGCCAAGCTATTAAACTACAGGGACCGAGACGCGGTACTCCGAAGAGCACGAGAACCTAGCAGCTTGTCGCACGAATGAATGGACATAACTATATACCCGGATTTCACACCCTTGGTCCAGGAGGCAAGGAAGAAATTTGTACCTGTAAAGAAAAAACTCAGGGAACAAAACATACCATATGCAATGCTCTACCCAGCCCGCCTGAGAATCACGGATGGCGGGAAAAATACTGTCCATAATGACCCAAAAGATGTGTTCAAGTTCCTGCAACAGAGAGGGCCCCAGGGAGCACGCAGGAGATCAGCAAGGGGCGGACCAGAAGAACAATCCGCCACTTCAGATGTCGAATGAAGGGGTGGAACTAGAAGGTCAAATGCCAACCACGGAACTACCCCCTTGTAGTACAGCAGATGATGCGAGATATGGATTCGGCGGCCCCACGGCGTGGCCCAGGGGTCTAAACAATACGCCGTCGCCCAAAGATGAGTGGAGCTGGTGACACAGATATAACAGAGACACTAAACTGTGACTGCCCATTGATGTTCGTGTCACCTAGCTTGTGGACAAAAGCAGGCCCAACCACGGAATACAGATAAGTGCGCCCGAGGGCTCCACGGCAGTGCGCACATCATATGTTTGAACGTTTTAAGTTTGCATTTGGTTATTGTACTAATGGATAAGTCTTGATGGTTTCTGTGTAGGGACAAATTGACAAATAGCTACTACCCTGCAGGCTGCGGTGCGCAGCGGTCTAACAGATATGATAGCGACCACCCACGTGATTTACGTCACTGGGCATCGGACTGGTAGCACCCACCACCATGTGTATACCACATCTAGGTACTTTTTTGTTGGGGGGATGGGTGGGGGGGAGTTGGGATAGTTGTAATTACATGGGGTCTGGCTTCGCACACCTGGGAATGGTGAAGTGGGTGGGGGGAGGGAGGGGAGATATTCAGAAAAGCCTGGTCGGCCATAGCATAGCAAGCTACACTTGCCTTGTTGTTAGTGTACACACGTATCGCACCCGAAAACAGTTACGACAAGACTATGAGTACAGATGGTAGAAACAGACACACAAGACCCTTAACATTCATAACATGGAATGTTCGTGGCCTACACAACCCTCAGAAAATACGCAAGGTTTTCACGTACCTGGACCGCCACAAAGTTGATATTGCATGCCTTCAGGAGACACACCTAACAGACCTCACGAGGGCAGAATTGGTACAAGGTGGGCATCCTACCGGATGGCATCATCATACTCCACATGCGCCTGGGGAGTATTGATCCTAATTAGACGAGGCATCCTCTTCCACCATATTCACTCTATTAAAGATGACCAAGGGCGATTTGTGATGCTTCATGGAAATTTTGGGGGCACTGCCTTCACAATTGTCTCAGCATATGGTCCCAATACGGACGACCCGTCCTTTTTCGTACAATTACTTGCCAAATTACGCATGCTACCCCCTGCAGCGATCCTATGGGGTGGGGATCTAAACACCTGCCTGGATAGATCAACTGGGATTGATAGGTACGGAAAGCAAGCTGCTAGGGCGCTGAGAGACGGTATGGAGGAGTGTGCTCTGTTGGATGTATGGAGACTACGAAACCCAGATCGGAGGGAAGGCACCTGCACGTCCACTGCTCACAACTCGTGGTCCAGACTAGACTATTGGCTGGCCACGCACTATTGGCTGTACGTGGACAACCTCCATAGAGCACATGCCCAAAACGCTATCAGACCACGCACCCATCAAGCTGGCACTCGCCATCCCCACTCACACCCCGAGGCAGTTCACGTGGCGTCTACAGCAGAGCGCGCTAAAAGACCAGGTGTTTAGATCCGAACTACGCCAGGCAATAGTAGAATATTTTGAGCATAATGCCGGCACCGTGAGTAGCCCCGGGGACACTGTGGGAAGCATTCAAGGTAACTATCAGAGGCCACTGTATCGGCAAACAGGCTGGTATCTTAAAAGATATCCAACAGCAACTGGCAAAGGTAGAAACAGACATACGACAACTGGAGATGGAATACGAGGCCGCGCAGGACACTCGGCTACTGGCCGATATTAGACTGAAAATAGATACTTATCATGACTTTGCAAATGCCGAAATAAAATATATATCGAGTAAATACACGGCACACAAATATGGAGAGGGAGGCAGACCGGGGAAGTCACTCTCACACATGATCAGACCGGCGCGCATGACCACCTACATAACTCAGGTCAAAAATAGGCAGGACCAGCTAACATTTGATACCCCCTCTATATTGGATTGTTTTTCAGAGTTTTACACCTGCCTATACACAGCACAATCGAAAGCCACGCCACCTGAGATTAATCAATATCTAGATGATATAGCGCTGGCATGGTTATCGAACGATCATTGCGAATATTTCTGCCACCATATCACTGAAGATGAGCTGAGGGAAGCGATAAACTCCCTCCCTAGCAACAAGGCGCCAGGTATAGACGGACTCCCTGGAGAGTTCTTTAAAGAATTTAAAGACCTGTTGCTCCCGCATTTGGCGGAGATGTATGAGGAAGCGTATGAAAATGGCAAATTACCGACCTCCCTACGGGAGGCGCTTCTGATTACTCTCCTTAAGCCAGACAAGGATCCAGTGCGGTGTGAATCTTACCGGCCATTATCACTTATAAACATAGACGTGAAAATTTTAGCTAAAATTGTTGCGTCACGCTTACGACCTCTGCTCCGCAATTTAATTTTGCCTGATCAAGCCGGCTTTATCCCGCCCCGATCCACCACACAAAACATCAGATCCATATTCACAATGTACCATCACTTACATCTGGATCTGCCTGCTCCAGCGACCTTGTTAGACGCTGCGAAGGCCTGTGATTCCGTGGAGTGGCCCTTTATGTTCACGGTACTGCGCAGGATGGGTTTTCCCGAACCATTCCTGCGTTGGATAGCGATACTGTTCACCGAGCCTAGTGCGCGCATTAGAGTTAACGGCATCACATCAGACCCAATTATGATATGTCGCGGAACAAGACAGGGCTGCCCGCTGTCCCCGCTCCTTTTCACAATAGCCTTAGAACCTTTGGCATGTAAAATTAGGCAAAAACATGCAGAATCCGCCTTACAATTCCAGCTACGTCCAATTGCCATATCGCTATATGCGGACGACATGGTTCTCTATACGCGACACCCAGACCGTAACTTGAATCCATTAATAAGAGAATATATTAAGTTTGAACGCTACTCAGGTCTTAGCATAAACTGGGACAAATCAGTGGTTATACCGCTAACGCCAATCCCGCAGCGTCAGACTTTAGATTATCCCTTACAATGGCAGACTGAGCCGGTGAAATATCTCGGTATATGGATCACCATGACCCGGAGGTGGTGATAAGAGAGAATTACGGCAGAGCGCTCTCAAAGTTAAGGGACCAGATAGAACGATGGATTAAACTACCACTCTCAATGGCGGATAGGATTGCTATACAAAAAATGGTGGTGCTGCCGAGGTTTTTATATCTATTTATGAATATACCGATTTGGCTCACACACACAGTGTTTGCGCAGCTACGGACAGCCATGCTGAGATTGACCTGGGCGGGAAAACAGGCGAGAGTGGGCTGGAAAGTCCTGACTAGGCCATACCATCAGGGGGGATTTGGAGCACCAGATCTACAATTATACTTTTACTGCGTGCAGGCACAACACGCTCACTACTGGTTGCACCCGCACGGTCATATACCGCACATAGCAGTAGAGCACGAAAGTCACTTTCGTCTCTAACCCACGGAGTAACTCCCAAAAAGAGGCAATACACCCTGTACATTGCACATCGCGGTCATGGCATACGTTGGCACAAAGAGCGCAGAAGCTTCCAATATATGCACCAACGCTCCCGGTCTCGCACCATCCACAAATTTCGGTGGCACAGGAGAAGAAAATGCTAGCCCTAATGGGGGAGATGGGACTAACCACCATGGGCGCTATGTTCCCACATGGCCAATTTCTAACACGTGATGACCCAGCACTAAGCGCGCACTGCACGCCCTTAAAGATCTTTGCATATCTGTGATTGCGCATGGCGGTCAGGGAATTATATCCCTCTTTTCCAGAAGAACCGAACCCACTTAATGCGCTGCAAATCTTATTGACTGCGCCCACGAGGCAGCGTTTAGTAGCGAGGCTATACGCTGCTGCTCAGGCAGAACAATGGCAACCCCCTAATAGGTCGCTTCAAAGATGGGAGGAGACAGTGGGTAGCCATGTAGCTATAGAGGATTGGGATTACGCTTGTACGTTGTTGAGGTTACTCACCCCTAACTGCAATTTGCGTATAATTCATTTTAAATTCCTACATCAAATATACTATACGCCTGCTAAACTCCACAAATATGGCCTACGATCAGAGGATACCTGTCATAGATGTGGCGCTCCTGGTGTGGATTTTTTGCACATGGCATGGGCATGCCCACAGCTCCAGCCATACTGGTTGGACGTCACCAGCACTCTTACACGTATGTTAACAGAAACAATACCTCATAACCCCCTAACATGCCTACTAGGCACACACAAAATAAAACTGACTAGAAGACGGAAATTCCTAGCAGTGGCACTGCTGCTGGCCAAACGTCGTATTGCGATATGCTGGGGTAGCAAGCGTACTCCACGGCTCAAGGACTGGATTACGGATATGACATACTGCAAGGAGACACTGGAGGCATATGCAGAAGAGGTACCTCAGGCCTCCAGGCCCAAAGATTTCTGGGCGCCCTTTGTGCAATACCATAGTTCTACACAAAACACAGATTGAAAACTATCAGCCTGTTACTGGGGTGGGAATAGGTGGGATGGCTTGTGAGTTGTGATGTTAATGGGACTACTGGTGTGATAAATGTGAACTAGATTGAGGGGTACGTGGTAGCAATTTGGATTGAAGACAGCAAGAGTTTGGGGGGCCCCAGCGAAAATCAATAGCGTGTTGCCGAGACATGTACCATACAGGACACTGAATGTTTCAAAAAGTATACTCTGAAGTTGTCTACTGCGATAGACTGCTGATACTGTATAAACCATATAATGCGCTATTTTGGATATTTTGCCTATCTTACACTTTGGGAGGGAGGGGGGCAAGCCAAACCGAGACCAGATTTGTGTGTGTAAAAGGCCGCTTTATTGAAACAGGTGCATATTACATTAAAAACACTGGCAACTGCCTTACAAAACTAAAACCTCACTATACATCAAATAACTATCCCCCTGATCCCCCCCGCCCCTACAATCCCCTCAGCCGATCCCCCACCCTGCCGTTAACATAACAAAAACATTACACAGTATTGCAGTTAAAAATCATGCCCTCCAATGAAACCCAAATCCCCTACCTGCCTTCTGCAACTGTAACTACCAAAGTCTACTCTAAACTTAGCCTACCTGCCTACCCTTTCCCTGCCCCTGCTCACAAACTTCCAACACTTAACCAAAAACTTCTGCCAACCCTGGCCAACTTTTAAAAACCCTGCCACCCAGGAAAAAGAGGGAGAAGAGCCGGCTACACCGCCTCCCCTTTTTTCTGCCCCCCCCCCTTCCTCATAGGAACGACCCTCTCAGTGATTTTGAACATTCAGGGCCCTGCCTAGCACCTCTCTAATTTCAAGAAGATACAAATCCATGTCGCGAAAGATGGACACCATCACCCCTAAAAAACTCTACCGTGTCGAAACGGATTTCCCTGTGCGCAATCCTACCAAAATCCAGCTCCCTACAAAAACAAACCATTTCTGTGTTAAGCTTCCTCCTGGCTCTGTCCACTGCCCCAGGGTTAACAGCGCCCCGCCATACCCTGTGGGGAACGAACTCAGTCCAAATAACTGAACACCCAGACCACTGATTTTTAATCAGGGCCAGGTCCCTTTTCATGCTCCTCATTAAAACTATCCCCTTCTCTTTTACTAAGTCATTTTCACCCAAATGAAGGACCAAAATGTCCGGACACCTGCTTGACACCAGCAAATCATTCAAACAATGGATGAGTTCCTTCCAGAGCATACCCCCTTTTCCCCTCCATGACACATTAAAAAGCTTTTTATTAAAACCTAAATTCTCTCCAAAATAACTCTTGCGAGCTTGGATCTGGGCCCACTTCATGAAAGAATGTCCCACTATCCAAATTGTCATCTCCCTGGAGAGGGGGCCAGCCACTGAACCTGAAACGAGAAAAACTGTGTGAACTTTAAGCAATGGAACAAACCGCACTAGACCCCCCCAGCCGCGCAGCGCACATAACGCTTGTAACAATCAGAAGACCATCTGCCCAGCCGCATAATGTCCTCCCTCCCCTACCCCTTGTTATGTGCTTCGGAGGCAGCCCCAATTCTGAAAGAATGTGTCCCAAAACCTGTACCATCAATACCCAATGCTTTGAGCGCCTTTCGCAGGACCGCCAACAGCTAAAAAGCAGAGACCTTGCTTCCATTTGCATGCAAAAATACCAAACCATCCCTGGTTTTTGAAAATGCCCTCCATTTTGCCTCCCACCTACAAGGACAAGTCAACCGAGAAAAAGAAGCCTGAAGGGACACCCATTTACCCGCAACTCTCTGGTCTGTTTTCGACTTTTTTAGCCAAATGCATACCTTATCCTACCGCAGCACCACATCCTCCCACCCAATCCCCCCACCTGTCCTGTCCCCCAACAATTCAGATACCCGAAATGCCCCAAAAAACATCCACACCATCACTGTGGAAAATAAACACGTCTCGAACTCGTCTGAGCAAATAAGAGGCAATTTCTGTATAACCTTGCCCAGCAAGTGCCAAGACAAAGGTTTTCTGGCCCGCTTTTCCTGCCCTCCCTAGCCCAGCCTTCCAGCATTCGGGTGCCTAGCTCCCCCGCAGATGGTGCATAACCCCATAACAACTTGCCTACAAAGGCGATTCCCGCTAACTTCCCTGCGATTGTGACTCGAGATATACCCTTATCAATCAAATTCAGGATGAATTGAGCTACATCTTCCCTTCTCTGCTCCGTCGTGGAACGCCGCTGGGCTCCCGAGAGCAAAAACTCTTCCCAGGCTAAACTGTATGCCCCCCTCGTGGATTTTGCCAATGACCCTACCACCAGTTGTAGCACCCTGTGTTGCCTACGTACCACAACTGCTGCGGCATGGGCGTCGGGGTCCTGTCGGCGTCCTTGGCTAGCCCACGGAATCTCCCCCACTGTGAACGAGACAAAGCATCCGCTATGTCATTGTCAACACCTGGCACGTGTAAAGCTCTGAATGCTATGTCATGGCGCAAACAGCCCAAAACAAACACTCTCAACAGCTTCAAAACCTGTTCGTCCCTGGCTGACTGGCGATTCACTATCTCTACTACTGCCATATTGTCAATTCTGAATGTCACCTTCTTGTGTGCCGGCTGTTCCCCCCACAATTTCACCGCTGCTACCAGAGGAAAGAATTCCAAAAAAGCAATACTCCGACCCACCCCCCCCCCCATTCAGCTGGCCACTGCTCGGCACACAAATTCCCTTTCCAGAAAAGTCCAAAACCTTTGCTGCCTACTGCATCTGAAAACATTTGTACATCCCAGACCATGTTCCCCTCCCTCGCCAGCGGAATGCCATTGAACTCCTGCAAAAAGACCCTCCACATTCTCAGGTCTTCTTTAACACCTGCCGACAGTCGCACATGGTGGTGTGGTGGCCTCTGTCCCGTAAGTGCCGACCCAGCCGTCTACAAAAAGTCCTCCCTACCCTCACCACTCTGCAAGCAAAATTGAGATGCCCCAGCAGCACTTGAATCTTCTTAACTGTGACCTTGTCCCGAGCCAACATCTCATTCAGCAGCCCCAACATCTTTTGTTTCTTGTCCTCTGGCAAGCACGCTTGCATCATCCTGGAATCTATTTCTATACCCAAAAAGGAAAGAGCCGTGCTAGGCCCCATTGTCTTTTTGGGCGCCAAAGGCCCCCCTAGATCCCTCATGAGCTCTTTGAAGTTTTCCAGAGCCATCTGGCACTCCGTGGAGCCTGAGGTGTCCACAAAAAAGAAATCATCCAGGCAATGCGTCACCAACTGGTGACCCCTGCGCCTAGAAAACAGCCACTGGAGAAACGTGCTAAAACACTCAAATAATGCGCATGACATAGAGCAGCCCATCGGTAATGCTTTGTCCACGTACCATTTCCCAATGAAATGGATACCCAGAAGATCCCAATCATCCAGATGGACTGGAAGCAAACGGAAAGCTGATTTGATGTCGCATTTTGCCATTTCTGCCGTTGCGCCCGCCATCACCACCAGTGACATGGCCACGTCAACTGACAAATATGAAACCGTAGCCTCTCTTTCATCAATAAAATCATTTACTGAGCTCCCTTCTGGCCATGACAAATGTTGAATAAGACGGAACTGTCCCTGTTCCTTCTTTGGTACCACCCCAATCGGTGAAACGATCAAATTCTCTAAAGGCCAGTCCATAAAGCGGCCCGCCATCCTGCCCTCACGCACTTTCTTTATCCAATTTTTCCTGAACTATTTTAGGATGTTCCTTCACCGATTGCAAGTTTTCAGCCCATCTTCTGCATCTTGGTCTCCCATACCCTAGTCTAAAACCCCATCTGAACCCTTCCTTCAAAACTTTTGCAGCCTTCTGGTTGTCGTAACCCTGTAAGGCTGCGTCCAACTTGTCTACCTTAGCCGGTGTATCAGCCCTTTGGCCCAGCCCCCCTGGCCCCCCGCGCTCCTGTGAAATGCTGTTGCTGCGGCCCACCTGTATTCTCCCCCCTTGCTGCCACTGTTGACCTCCCTGTTGGTAGCCTGACCCCCCACCCGAAACAGTTGACCAAAGCATGTCTTCCTCCACACTTCGAGCACTCGTGTCTAAATTCACAAAATTCCCGAGTGCACAAACCCTTGTTAAAGTCCCAGCAGGATCCTCCCAAACCTGTCTGACCTCTACCTGCTCCTCCCACCACTCCCCAGGTGGGCTTCCCCTGAAAGGGCCGATAAACTATCGGGGGTCCGCTGGCTGTGAAAATTGTTTTCCCCGCCCTAGACGCCCCCATAGTGTGTTGCCACAGGTCTGTATCTAACTCACCCCATTTCGCTTCTGGATCCTCGTCATATTGTGCCCATGCATATCCCCCCCCCCTGTGATCTGGGCCTTCCGGATCACATCCATGTATTCAAAAAGAGCTACACAACGCTCCGGGTACTTCTCACAATAAACGCTTGCGTATATCAAAAATTCCGCTGTCCAATTCTCTATCATGAGTGGAACCCTTGGCCTTTTGGCCAACTCATACTTCTCTTCTTTTGACCCTTCCTTCGGCGTACTTCCCTGTGCAAAAGTTTGAGCATCTCAACATACTCTCCCTTCCAAATTGTTAGATTTGGGGGTCTCTAGTTGGCACAGGTAGGTACTTGTGACAAATAGGGACCCTCGCCTCTAGTCAGGGTAGGGGGTACACTCCTAAAATAACCCCTGCTCACCCCTTGGTAGCTTGGCACAAGCAGACAGGCTTATCTCAGAGGCAGTGTGTTAAGCATTTGTGAACACATACAGTAATCCAGTGACAACACTACAGATGGACACCACACAAGTTTTATATCAAAAATAAGTATTCTTTATATAGATTTAACACAAGACCATTCTTCTGTGGACAGACCTTTGGCAGAAACACTGCTACCTGCTGGGGAAGGTGCTCTCCTTTCCCCTGGACCCGGTGGCCCTTCCAGCTGCACACCTGCATTCTCATCCCCTTCCTCATTCTCAGGGGTTTTCCTTGCTTCTACACAGGCCCTCAGCGCCTTGTAGAACTCATCCCTCTTGGTGAGCCCGGTAATTACAACGTTAAATTTCTTGCAGAAGTGCTTCAGCTGTTTCACATTGTAGCATTCTAGTTTCTCCTCTTCCCAATCAAAATCAACAGATGCTATGGATGCTGGTTTCATGATGGTTGAACTTGGCAAAAATAGAAAATCCCAGAAAAAAGAGATCTACCAAAAGTATGTGGTCGAGTTTTGGTCTGCACTCACTAGTAGTGTTCACCAATCACTGTACATGAGTCACAAATGCAAGTCCAGAATCCTCACCGCTGACCACCAATGTTAGATTTGGGGGTCTCTAGTTGGCACAGGTAGGTACTTGTGACAAATAGGGACCCTCGCCTCTAGTCAGGGTAGGGGTACACTCTAAAATAACCCCTGCTCACCCCTTGGTAGCTTGGCACGAGCAGACAGGCTTATCTCAGAGGCAGTGTGTTAAGCATTTGTGAACACATACAGTAATCCAGTGACAACACTACAGATGGACACCACACAAGTTTTATATCAAAAATAAGTATTCTTTATATAGATTTAACACAAGACCATAAACGACAAAAATCCACAATACTGTACTTAAAATGGTAGGTTTAGCTTAGTGCTCTTCAGTTCTTAAAATGCGACACTTTGAGTCAATGTACCTTACGATGCGTCACGCTTCTACAACGAAAGTGTTGCAGAGATGGAGATGCGGCAAAGATCCGGTGCAAAGAAATAAAGACATCAAGTTCTTCCTGATGCGGCACGCTTCTCCGATGTTGCGAGAAGTCTCGGCTCGATGCGTCAGCTGCCTCGGCGACACCCTTGTTCCGTGATGCGACGACAGCGGCTTTGGCGGCGACACTCTTCTCCGACGTTGCGAGACGCTTCCGCTCGATGTGACAAATGCAGCGGCGACACCCTTGTTCCGTGATGCGACGGCAGCAGCTCCGACGGCGGCACGCTTCTCCGTGGATGCGAGGCGCTTCTCTTGATGCGGTGCAATGCGACAGCTACAGCGGCGACATCTACGATGCGGCGGCAGTGGCTGCGGCGGCGACACGCTTCTTCCTCGTGGCGAGACGCTTCTCTTGATGCGGTGCAATGCGACAGCTACAGCGGCGACATCTACGATGCGACGGCAGCGGCTGCGACGGCGACACGCTTCTTAGGGGTTGCGGGACGTTTCTTGAGATGTGGTGCAATGCGACAGCTACAGCGGCGACATCCACGATGCGACGGCAGCGGCTGCGACACGCTTCTCCCTCTTGAGTCGCGCTTCCAGCTCCTTGCGACACGCAGTCCCTCAGAAGGCCCAAAACAGCAGCAGGCACTTCCAAAGAACTCTTGGGGAGCTGGGGGTTGAAGTCTGTTGTCCCTGAGACTTCAGCAGGAGGCAAGCTCTTTTCTCAAGCCCTTGGAGATCCTTCACAAGTTGAATAAAAGTGCACACAAAGTCCTTTTCTCCTTTCTTTGGCAGTCAGGCAACCACTGCAGGCCAATACCCCAAGCAGCACTTCAGCTTAGGGATAGTCTCTCCTCAGTTCCTTCTGGTTCCTCTCCTCAGCAAAGGTTTCTTCTTGTTTCCCAAAGTGATCTAATTTCCTAGGGGTCTGGGTCCCCTTTTTATACACAGTTTTTCTTTGTTCTCTGAAGGCAGAGAGGCCTTTGCCTAGTCCAAAACCAGTTCTGGTCAGTCCTGGAGCACTTTGTTTACAGGACTCCTTCCTTCCTTTCAGAATGTGGGGCAGAGTGCTCAGCCGCCCGGCAGGAGGTGGAGCCAGCATTGTGGAAGGCAGGCACAGCCCTATTCAGACCCAGGTGCAACTCCTCCCTCCACTCTGGATGCAGATCTCTCTATTCAGCCCTGGCTGCCTCACCCTGTCTCCTGGAATTTCCCCAGCCCCTGTCACTCACAAACCCAGACAATGAATACACAACCTAGCAGAGGCAGGCTTGGAAGTTTAGGCAAGAGAATACCCACTTTCTAAAAGTGGTATTTTCAAACACAGAATGTTAAAACCAACTTCACTAAAAGATATATTTTATCATTCTGAGTTCAGGCATACTAAATTCGTTTTTCTACCATGTTCCCTGGGTCAGTTAGGATTATAAGGTGTAATAATCAAAACTGCCCATTCTGGCCTATGGAGAACAGGTAGCCTTGCAATAGTGAAAAACGAAAATGGCTGTAATTCACTATTAGGACATGCCACACACACCAGGGCATGTCCTACCTTATACTCACAATGCACCCTGCCCTTGGGCCTACCATAGGGGTGTCTGACATGAAGAAAAGGGAAGGTTTAGGGACTGGCAAGTGGGTGCACTTGCCCAGTCAGTATGACAGTACCAGACTGCACACAGGCTCTGCAATGGCAGGCCTTAGACACACTTTTACAGGCTGCTTCTGTGGGTGGCACAACCAGTGCTGCAAGCCCACCAGCAGCATTGGATTTACAAGCCCTGGGCACACTCAGTGCACTGTACTAGGGACTGACAAGTAAACCAATCATCCAATTAGGGAGTCACTATTACATAACACAATTTATCATGGGGAGCACTTGCACTGTGGCACTGAATAGCAGTGGCACAGTGCCCAAAGCATCTAACACCAGCAAAAACAGATCAATAACATTGGAGGTATCATAAAAGAATGGAAGGGAGACCCACGCCAAGGATGCCAGGTCTAACACAAATGCACTCTTTAGTTGCTAGCATTAAATGTGCACCTAGCGGCTTGGTCACCCCCATGTAAGGCAATTTTTTAATTTTTAACTCCGTGCTTTCTAGTTTGTCTTCTTTCTCTGTAGAGATTTCTTCCCCTTTTTCGGAATTTCCTGTTGAATTATTTACCTCTATTTTAGTTGTGGCCGTCTTACCATTATCTTCAGTGCCCACACCGACATCCAATACGTATTTGCCCTTCCTCAACCTACCGGCCTCTCCTTCTTTACCCTCCTCCCCCCGATCCCCACCAAAACCATTTGTGGCTTTTCCCCTTTTGCTTGTGCTTTACCTGGCTCTAGTCCGCCTTGCCATGGGAGCCGTGTATTGAGCCGCCCTTGCTGTCCTCCCCTGCAGGCTCCGACGCCCGTCGTGTAACCTGCAACATACTATGAGACACGTTACTCTGCCCCCGTGTCCCCTTCATCAATCTCTCTTAGCTCGCCCTCCTCAAGGCTTTCTTCATCATAATCTAACTCTTCATGCCAACCACGACACACGCTCTGTTGGCCCCCAATTCCTTCCCTCAGGGGGTGCCAACTGCACCCGCCGGTATTCCCCGGCACCCTTCAAAAGCATATTCCTGTGTCCCTGTTGCCCTGTGGACCGCTGAGGCCCGTCGGGTGTTGGGGCCAGCAAGACCGCTCGGGGCCTACATCTGCCTGCCGCGACGGGATCCCCCGATGGTACTGGGTGCGCTGCGCGAGGCTCCACCCTCCCTTCTCCTCGGCACCTCTGAGCCGCTCCCAGCTCTGCCAAGTCCGTACCTCGCCGTTGCTCCTCCACCTGCAACAAAAAGGACTGGTCTGGTGTGCTGGGCCTACATGACCTCTCCCCCACGTCCCTTCTCCTCTTCTTCTTTGTCCGCAACGTACTCTCCGCCCACCCACACCCTACTTTAAAGGAATCCTCTACCTCCCGGTCGCTAACCCCCCCCTTCCTCACCCTCACTCCATTCAAGCCCGGCCGATATGTCAGCTGGTGCCCGGCAGGGCCCCGTACCCAGAACCCGTGGGCCGCTACCCTGCTCAAACCCGCTCTTTTTAGTGCCCCCTATTTCTCTGTGTCAGCCCCTTAGCCGCTAACCCTGCCAATCCTCCTTGCGCCATGTAGGTGTCCACCTGCCCCAACCTGCTCAACCCCCTCACTTCTTCATTCCAAGAAGTGAATATGTCTAGACCCTCCCAATCCTGGCTCCCCCCTGCTGGCTCCAAAACCCCAGGTAAAACCTCATCCTCCCCCCAATACCATAATGCCTGGCCCCCCTTTCTCCCCCAGCCCCCCCTCACTATCCATCTCCGAAGAGGCCCCTCCCCCGCCCCCCAGGGGGGAACTATCTGATCCCCATAGTCAAATTGGGGGAAGTCAGTGCCCCCCAGCCCCTCAGCATCCCCATCACCTGCCATTTGTCCCTAAAGGCCACAAGCTGCTTCTTTATTGAATGGGCCTTGCCCCTTGCCCAACCGGCACGCTCCGGAGGGCACCAGCCCAAGGGAAACCCCTCCCCTCATACCCCTCCCCTGCCTATCCCCCACCGCACTGGGGTTCTTGGGCTCACTCAGCCCTTTCCCCCCAGCGGGCAGAACGTCTGTGAACACTCTGGCCGGAGAAGCGCGAGATGTGCTCCTCCGGTGGGCCCTGCCCCCGCACTTTCACCAGAGCCTCAGCGCGAACACGAGGCTCCGGCTCAGCGCCATTTATCGGGGCCGCTCTCCTGGCATAGGAGCGGCCCCGTGAACTCATCTCACTTCTCCTGGCCCGTTTTGGGGACGTGCAGGCCGCGACGGCAGCCGCCACCCCTGCAGAAGCACGCCTTGGGGGGCGCGCGCTTCAGAAGATCCAATCGCTAGGCCTCACTCAAGAGCCTGACAGCCTCAAGGACACGGTAATCCTCCATCCCTATACAATCTACTGCTCTACGCTAACTGCACCAGCTAAGCTACCAACTATAAGCTTGTCAAATTAGCCCTTAATGCGCAATCCAATAAATGACAAAAACGTTAAAGCTACGCTACCCTGCTCCCAGCCACCAGGTCACCAAACCTAAAATGGTGGCTGGGAGTGCCCCAGGCAAAAACTTTTATGTTGGGCTATAATTAGGCTATCTTAAACATAGCCCAACTACACAAAATGGCCGCTAATCGGCCAGCCCCCCGCCCTCCCAATCTGCCCGGGGGGCAGACCTCACAGAGTTCGGCTGCCCCCCAAACCTCCCTTGTGTCCTCAAAAGCAAGGGGGTAGAGTATTGTGCTACTCTCACCTTTGCTTTCTACTTAGGTCCACATAAATGTGTTTGACCCCTCACCCTGACAGTGCAGTCGGAAGGAAGTAGTATGTTGTGCCCTTCTTATCCTTTCTGTATTCCCTGCGGCCTGCACTGCATTCTGCCGTTTCCAAGCATTGAGTCTCTGGTCCCACGACAGCAGCATCTTGTGCCCTTCTCTCAATTGTGTGCTTGTCCTTAGGAATTATCAGCATGCTGTCCTCTTCGCATCTGTTTTGGTATTCCCCATCCCTAGATGGAAGACGTTAACGTCCCTCGCACATTCCCTGTTGCACTCCTTATGTGGTGATAGGATATTATGCCCTTCTGATAATTTCTGTGCCCGGTCCTGAGGAGGCAGCTGCATGTTGTTTCTTACCTTATTCGTGCCCATCCTGAGTAGGGCCAGTATGTTCCTCACATTTTGTGTGCCTGTGCTCAGTGGTAAATGCTTGTCCTTCTAACCCGTTCAGTACACGTCCCAAAAAGGCAGCTGCATACTGTGTCCCTCACGATTTTGTCTCCTACCTTATAAAGAAGCCGTACATATCATTTACTTCTTGTCTTCTCGATGTCTGTGCTGAAGACACAACAGCATGTTATGCCTCTAGCCCTTTTTGTGCCCTTCACGAGGAAGCAGCAGTATGGTGTATCATTCTTCTTGTGAGGCACCAGTATTTTGTTGGCCTCACTTTTTGTTTTCTGCCCATTCCAAGGCAGATGGGATATGTTGTTTCACCCTTACTCTGCCTGTGCTGAGACAGTGTTATGTTGTGCCTCTTGGCTTTCTTGAGCCCGGGTCGAGGAGACACTAGTGTATTTTCAGCCTCTCACTGCCATTTGCAAGAATCTTGAAATGCATTTCACCAGACAAGCAAGTTCCTAGTTGCTGACCTCTCAAGGCTTGCTTGACATGACTGGGATCTAGGCCCCAGTCCTAGTAAGGGTTAGTGTGCTGTATATTGTTAGAGCTTGCTGAAGAACTACCTCCTGTTCTGAGTAAGAAGTCCATGCTTAAGGAGATCCTGACTTTGTCATATGACAGAAGTTATCAAGACTGGTCACAATTGCCATGTCTATATCCGAAGTATACTGATAAGAAAGTTATCTTTTGTTTGGATCACTGACAGAATACCGAGTACCAAAATATCGAAATACAAAAATATCGGGACATAAATATCGTTGTCAAAAATATCGACCTCCTACCTTCATAATGGTAAGTACAAAAATATCGGAAAAAAAATATCGTTGTTAAAAATATCGAAGTACAAAATAACGTTTTTTTAATATGTATAAAAATAATGTAAAATAAATTAAATAATACATTTAACTTAAATTTTTTTAGATTTATTCGTAAATTTTAACAATTATAAGTAATAAATGTAATTTAAAAATAAATTAAACATACATATATAAAAAGTAATATAAATATATTTACTTAAAAATAATTAATAAATAATAGTTTTAATTAATTATAAAATGTCACAAATATATTTAAAATTATAAATATATATATATACATACACCTGTAACATAAAAATTATTAAAAAAATTATATTATAATTTAAAATATTAATATATTTAATATTTTTAAACCTACATTTTACACTACATTGAGTGCAACAGTAGGGAAAGTGTTGGCTAGCGTAGGGGTAGAAATTACAATTCCCACTCCAGCGAGTGCAACAGTAGGGAAAGTGTTGGACAGCGGAGAGGAATAATTTACTATTCCCACTCCAATGAGTGCAACAGTAGGGAAAGCGTTGGATAGCAGAGGGGATAAAATTACTATTCCCACTCCAGTGAGTGCAACAGTAGGGAAAGTGTTGGATAGCGGAGGGGTAAAAATTACTATTCCCACTGCAATGAGTGCAACAGTAGAGAAAGTGTTGGATAGCGGAGGGGAATAATTTACTATTCCCACTCCAATCAGTGCAACAGTAGGGAAAGTGTTGGATAGCGGAGAGGATAAAATTACTATTCCCACTCCTGTGAGTGCAACAGTAGGGAAAGTG
The DNA here is from genome assembly GCA_963921515.1 of Calotriton arnoldi. NCBI lineage: Eukaryota > Metazoa > Chordata > Amphibia > Caudata > Salamandridae > Calotriton > Calotriton arnoldi. The sequence continues at coordinate 400,934 of CAWUFW010006146.1, forward strand.
TTGGGTAGCGGAGGGGTAAAAATTACTATTCCCACTCCAGCGAGTGCAACAGTAGGGAAAGTGTAGGATAGCGGAGGGGAATAATTTACTATTCCCACTCCAACGATGCAACAGTAGGGAAAGTGTTGGATAGCGGAGGGGAATAATTTACTATTCCCACTCCAACAAGTGCAACAGTAGGGAAAGTGTTGGATAGCGTAGGGGTAAAAATTACTGTTCCCACTCCATCGAGTGCAACAGTAGGGAAAGTGTTGGATAGCGGAGGGGTAAAAATTACTATTCCTACTCCAGTGAGTGCAACAGTAGGGAAAGTGTTGGATAGTGTAGGGGTATAAATTACTATTACCACTCCTGCGAATGCAGCAGTAGGGAAAGTGTTGGATAGCGGAGGGGTATAAATTACTATTCCGACTCCTGCGAATGCAGCAGTAGGGAAAGTATTGGATAGTGGAGGGGTAAAAATTACTATTCCCACTCCAGTGAATGCAACAGTAGGGAAAGTGTTGGATAGTGTAGGGGTATAAATTACTATTCCCACTCCTGCGAATGCAGCAGTAGGGAAAGTGTTGGATAGCGGAGGGGTAAAAATTACTATTCCCACTAAATAAAATTCAAATTTAACCCCTTCTGTGCTCATGACGGAATGGTTCTGTCATGAGCACAAGTTCTAGTGTGCTCATGACGGAACCATTCCGTCATGAGCACATGCTCAGGAAATCCCTCTGCTGCAGACAGCAGAGAGATTTCCCTTTTTTTTTTTTGCCTGGGGAGGTTTGCAGGGCATTCTAGGTAGGAAAACGTTGGGGAATCCACGCAAGCCATACCTCATTGGACTACCCAGGGTGTCTAGTTTTCAGAAATGTGTGGGTTTGGTAGGTTTCCCTAGATGGCGGCGAGCCCGGGGCCAAAACCCCAGGTGCCCCCAAAACCAGGTAGTTTTGTTATAAGTAATTTTGAAGCCTCCACAGTACGATTTGGGCCATTTCCTGTTGCAGCCACTATGCCTACCCACACAAGTGAGGTACCATTTTTATCGGGAGACCTGTGGGGAAGGCTGGGTGGGAGGAAATTTGTGGATCCACGCAGATTCCAGAACTTTCCCACACAGAAATTTGAGGAAAAAGTGATTTTTTCAGCGAAATTTGAGGTTTGCAGGGAATTCTGGGTAGGAGAATTTTGGGGGACCCACGCAAGCCATACCTCGCTGGACTCCTCCGGGTGTCTAGTTTCCAGAAATGTATGGGTTTGGTAGGTTTCCTAGATGGCCGCCGAGCCCCGGGCCAAAACTCATGGGACCCCCTTGCAAAACCAGGTTGGTTTGTGATAGGTAATTTTGATGTCGCCTCGATAGGTTTTGGGCCCTTGCCTGTCGCGGGTCCTTGACCCACCCACCCGAGTGAGGTACCATTTTTATCGGGAGACCTGGGGGAACGCTGGGTGGGAGGAAATTTGTGGATCCACGCAGATTCCAGAACTTTCCAACACAGAAATTTGAGAAAAAAGTTATTTTTTCAGCGAAATTTGAGGTTTGCAAAGGATTCTGGGTAGGAGAATGTTGGGGGACCCACGCAAGCCATACCTCACTGGACTCCCCCTGGTGTCTAGTTTCTAGAAATGTGTGGGTTTGGTAGGTTTCCTTAGATGGCCGCCGAGCCCCTGGCCAAAAACTCATGGGACCCCCCCTTGCAAAACCAGGTTGGTTTGTGATAGGTAATTTTAATCTCGCCTCAATAGGTTTTGGGCACTTGCCTGTCGCGGGTACTTGACCCACCGAGGCAAGTAAGGTACCATTTTTCTTGAAACACTTTGGGGAACACGGGGTGGGTGGAATTTTGTGGATCCACGCAGATTCCAGAACTTTCCACCACAGAAATGTGAGGAAAATGTGTTTTTTTGGACAGTTTTTTAGGTTTGCAAGGGATTCTAGGTAACAGAACCTGGTGAGAGCCAGTCTAGTCACCCCATCCTGGATTCCCCTGGGTGTCTAGTTTTCAAAAATGTATAGGTTTGCTAGGTTTTCCTAGGTGCCGGCAGAGCTAGGGTTCAAAAACTACAGCAAGGCACTTTGCAAAAAAAGGGTGATTATTCATTGTGAAAATGTGGTGTGTCCACGTTGTGTTTTGCGCCGTTTCCTGTCGCGGGCACTAGGCCTACCCACACAAGTGAGGTACCATTTTTCTTGGAAGACTTTGGGAAACGCGGGGTGGGTGGAATTTTGTGGATCCACGCAGATTCCATAACTTTCCACCACAAAAATGTGAGAAAAATGTGTTTTTTTTGACAATTTGTTAGGTTTGCAAGGGATTCTGGGTAACAGAACCTGGTGAGAGCCAGTCAAGTCACCCCATCCTGGATTTCCCTGGGTGTCTAGTTTTAAAAAATGTATAGGTTTGCTAGGTTTCCCTAGGTGCCGGGAGAGCTAGGGTTAAAAAACTACAGCTAGGCACTTTGCAAAAAAAGGGTCATTTTTCACTGTGAAAATGTGGCGTGTCCACGTTGCGTTTTGGGCCGTTTCCTGTCGCGGGCACTAGGCCTACCCACACAAGTGAGGAACCATTTTTCTCGGAAGACTTTGGGAAACGCGGGGTGGGTGGAGTTTTGTGGATCCACGCAGATTCCAGAACTTTCCACCACAGAAATGTGAGGAAAATGTGTTTTTTTGGACAATTGTTTAGGTTTGCAAGGGATTCTGGGTAACAGAACCTGGTGAGAGCCACTCAAAACACCCCATCCTGGATTCCCCTGGGTGTCTAGTTTTCAAAAATGTATAGGTTTGCTAGGTTTTCCTAGGTGCCGGCAGAGCTAGGGTTCAAAAACTACAGCAAGGCACTTTGCAAAAAAAGGGTCATTTTTCACTGTAAAAATGTGGTGTGTTCACGTTGCGTTTTGCGCCGTTTCCTGTCACGGGCACTAGGCCTACCCACACAAGTGAGGTACCATTTTTCTTGGAAGACTTTGGGAGACGCGGGGAGGGTGGAATTTTGTGGATCCACACAGATTCCAGAACTTTCCACCACAGAAATGTGAGGAAAATGTGGTTTTTTTTACAATTATTTAGGTTTGCAAGGGATTCTGGGTAACAGAACCTGGTGAGAGCCAGTCAAGTCACCCCATCCTGAATTTCCCTGGGTGTCTAGTTTTAAAAAATGTATAGGTTTGCTAGGTTTCCCTAGGTGCCGGCAGAGCTAAGGTTAAAAAACTACAGCTAGGCACTTTGCAAAAAAAGGGTCATTTTTCACTGTGAAAATGTGGCGTCTCCACGTTGCGTTTTGGGCCGTTTCCTGTCGCGGGCACTAGGCCTACCCACACAAGTGAGGTACCATTTTTCTCGGAAGACTTTGGGAAACGCGGGGTGGGTGGAGTTTTGTGGATCCACGCAGATTCCAGAACTTTCCACCACAGAAATGTGAGGAAAATGTGGTTTTTTTTACAATTGTTTAGGTTTGCAAGGGATTCCGGCTAACAGAACCTGGTGAGAGCCAGTCAAGTCACCCCATCCTGGATTCCCCTGGGTGTCTAGTTTTCAAAAATGTATAGGTTTGCTAGGTTTCCCTAGGTGCCGGCAGAGCTAGGGTTCAAAAACTACAGCTAGGCACTTTGCAAAAAAAAGGGTCATTTTTCACTGTGAAAATGTGGTGTGTCCACGTTGCGTTTTGCGCCGTTTCCTGTGACGGGCAATAGGCCTACCCACACAAGTGAGGTACCATTTTTCTCAGAAGACTTTGGGGAACGCAGGGTGGGTGGAATTTTGTGGATTCACGCAGATTCCAGAACTTTCCACCACAGAAATGTGAGGAAAATGTGGGTTTTTTGACAATTGTTTAGGTTTGCAAGGGATTCCGGCTAACAGAACCTGGTGAGAGCCAGTCAATTCACCCCATCCTGGATTCCCCTGGGTGTCTAGTTTTCAAAAATGTATATGTTTGCTAGGTTTCCCTAGGTGCCGGCAGAGCTAGGGTTCAAAAACTACAGCTAGGCACTTTGTAAAAAAAGGGTCATTTTTCACTGTGAAAATGTGGTGTGTCCACGGTGCATTTTGCGCCGTTTCCTGTTGCGGGCACAAGGCCTACACACACAAGTGAGGTACCATTTTTCTCTGAAAACTTTGGGGAACGCGGAGTGGGTGGAATTTTGTGGATCCACGCAAATTCCATAACTTTCCACCACAGAAATGTGAGGAAAATGGTTTTTTTGAAACCATTTTTTAGGTTTGCAAGGGATTCTGGGCAACAGAACCTGGTGAGAGCCAGTCAAGTCACCCTATCTTGGATTTACCTGGGTGTCTAGTTTTCAAAAATGTATAGGTTTGCTAGGCTTCCCTAGGTGCCGGCAGAGCTAGGGTTCAAAAACTACAGCTAGGCACTTTGCAAAAAAAGGGTCATTTTTCACTGTGAAAATGTGGTGTGTCCACGTTGTGTTTTGCGCCGTTTCCTGTCACGGGCAATAGGCCTAGCCACACAAGTGAGGTACCATTTTTCTCAGAAGACTTTGGGGAACGAAGGGTGGGTGGAATTGTGTGGATCCACGCAGATTCTACAACTTTCCACCACAGAATTGTGAGGAAAATGTGTTTTTTTTTACAACTGTTTAGGTTTGCAAGGGATTCTGGGTAACAGAACCTGGTGAGAGCCAATCAAGTCACCCCATCCTGGATTTCTCTGGGTGTCTAGTTTCAAAAATATATAGGTTTGCTAGGTTTCCCTAGGTGCCGCCAGAGCTAGGGTTAAAAACGTACAGCTAGGCACTTTGCAAGAAAAGGGTCATTTTTCACTGTGAAAATGTGGTGTGTCCACGTTGCGTTTTGCGCCGTTTCCTGTCGCAGGCACTAGGCCTACCAACACAAGTGAGGTACCATTTTTCTCTGAAGACTTTGGGGAATGCGGAGTGGGTGGAATTTTGTGGATCCACCCAGATTCCATAACTTTCCACCACAGAAATGTGAGGAAAATGTGGTTTTTTTGACAATTTTGTAGGTTTGCAAGAGATTCTGGGTAACAGAACCTGGTGAGAGCCAGTCAAGTCCGCCCATCCTGGATTTCCCTGGGTGTCTAGTTTAAAAAAATGTATAGGTTTGCTAGGTTTCCCTAGGTGCCGGCAGAGCTAGGGTTAAAAAACTACAGCTAGGCACTTTGCAAAAAAAGGGTCATTTTTCACTGTGAAAATGTGGCGTGTCCACGTTGCGTTTTGGGCCGTTTCCTGTCGCGGGCACTAGGCCTACCCACACAAGTGAGGTACCATTTTTGTCGGAAGACTTTGGGAAACGCGGGGTGGGTGGAGTTTTGTGTATCCACGCAGATTCCAGAACTTTCCACCACAGAAATGTGAGGAAAATGTGGTTTTTTTGACAATTGTTTAGGTTTGCAAGGGATTCCGGCTAACAGAACCTGGTGAGAGCCAGTCAAGTCACCCCATCCTGGATTCCCCTGGGTGTCTAGTTTTCAAAAATGTATAGGTTTGCTAGGTTTCCATAGGTGCCGGCAGAGCTAGGGTTAACAAACTACAGCTAGGCACTTTGCAACAAAAGGGTCATTTTTCACTGTGAAAATGTGGTGTGTCCACGTTGCGTTTTGCGCCGTTTCCTGTGATGGGCAATAGGCCTACCCACACAAGTGAGGTACCATTTTTCTCAGAAGACTTTGGGGAACGCAGGGTGGGTGCAATTTTGTGGATCCACGCAGATTCCAGAACTTTCCACCACAGAAATGTGAGGAAAATGTGGTTTTTTTGACAATTGTTTAGGTTTGCAAGGGATTCCGGCTAACAGAACCTGGTGAGAGCCAGTCAAGTCACCCCATCCTGGATTCCCCTGGGTGTCTAGTTTTCAAAAATGTATAGGTTTGCTAGGTTTCCCTAGGTGCCGGCAGAGCTAGGGTTCAAAAACTACAGCTAGGCACTTTGCAAAAAAAGGGTCATTTTTCACAGTGAAAATGTGGTGTGTCCACGTTGCGTTTTGCGCCGTTTCCTGTCGCGGGCACAAGGACTACCCACACAAGTGAGGTACCATTTTTCTCGGAAGACTTTGGGGAACGCGGAGTGGGTGGAATTTTGTGGATCCACACAGATTCCATAACTTTCCACCCCAGAAATGTGAGGAAAATGTGGTTTTTTTGACCATTTTTTAGGTTTGCAAGGGATTCTGGGCAACAGAACCTGGTGAGAGCCAGTCAAGTCACCCCATCCTGGATTTCCCTGGGTGTCTAGTTTTCAAAAATGTATAGGTTTGCTAGGCTTCCCTAGGTGCCGGCAGAGCTAGGGTTCAAAAACTACAGCTAGGCACTTTGCAAAAAAAGGGTCATTTTTCACTGTGAAAATGTGGTGTGTCCACGTTGCGTTTTGCGCCGTTTCCTGTCATGGGCAATAGGCCTACCCACACAAGCGAGGTACCATTTTTCTCAGAAGACTTTCAGGAACGCAGGGTGGGTGGAAGTTTGTGGATCCACGCAGATTCCAGAACTTTCCACCACAGAATTGTGAGGAAAATGTGGGTTTTTTTTACAATTGTTTAGGTTTGCAAGATATTCTGGGTAACAGAACCTGGTGAGAGCCAGTCAAGTCACCCATCCTGGATTTCCCTGGGTGTCTAGTTTTCAAAAATGTATAGGTTTACTAGGTTTCCCTAGGTTTCCCTAGGTGCCGGCAGAGCTAGGGTTAAAAACCTACAGCTAGGCACTTTGCAAGAAAAGGGTCATTTTTCACTGTGAAAATGTGGTGTGTCCACGTTGCGTTGTGCGCCGTTTCCTGTCGCGGGCACTAGGCCTACCCACACAAGTGAGGTACCATTTTTCTCTGAAGACTTTGGGGAATGCGGAGTGGGTGGAATTTTGAGGATCCACCCAGATTCCATAACTTTCCACCACAGAAATGTGAGGAAAATGTGTTTTTTTGACAATTTTGTAGGTTTGCAAGGGATTCTGGGTAACAGAACCTGGTGAGAGCCAGTCAAGTCCCCCATCCTGGATTTCCCTGGGTGTCTAGTTTTCAAAAATGGATAGGTTTTCTAGGTTTCCCTAGGTGCCGGCAGAGCTAGGGTTCAAAAACTACAGCTAGGCACTTTGCAAAAAAAGGGTCATTTTTCACTGTGAAAATGTGGCGTGTCCACGTTGTGTTTTGGGCCGTTTCCTGTTGCGGGCACTAGGCCTACCCACACAAGTGAGGTACCATTTTTCTCGGAAGACTTTGGGGAACGCGGGGTGGGTGGAATTTTGTGGATCCACGCAGATTCCAGAACTTTCCACCACAGAAATGTGAGGAAAATGTGTTTTTTGGACAATTCTTTAGGTTTGCAAGGGATTCTGGGTAACAGAACCTGGTGAGAGCCAGTCAAGTCACCCCATCCTGGATTTCGCTGGGTGTCTAGTTTTCAAAAATGTATAAGTTTGCTAGTTTTCCCTAGGTGCCGGCAGAGCTAGGGTTCAAAAACTACAGCTAGGCACTTTGCAAAAAAAGGGTCATTTTTCACTCTGAGAAAGTGGTGTGTCTTCGTTGCGTTTTGCGCTGTTTCCTGTCGTGGGCACTAGTCCTCGCCACACAAGTGAGGACCCATTTTTCTCGGAAGACTTTGGGGAACGCGGGGTGGGTGGAATTTTGTGGATCCACACAGATTCCATAACTTTCCACCACAGAAATGTGAGGAAAATGTGTTTTTTTTGACAATTTTGTAGGTTTGCAAGGGATTCTGGGTAACAGAACCTGGTGAGAGCCAGTCAAGTCCCCCATCCTGGATTTCCCTGGGTGTCTAGTTTTCAAAAATGTATAGGTTTTCTAGGTTTCCCTAGGTGCCGGCAGAGCTAGGGTTCAAAAACTACAGCTAGGCACTTTGCAAAAAAGGGTCATTTTTCACTGTGAAAATGTGGCGTGTCCACGTTGTGTTTTGGGCCGTTTCCTGTTGCGGGTACTAGGCCTATCCACACAAGTGGGGTACCATTTTTCTCAGAAGACTTTGGGGAACGCGGGGTGGGTGGAATTTTGTGGATCCACGCAGATTCCAGAACTTTCCACCACAGAAATGTGAGGAAAATGTGTTTTTTGGACAATTCTTTAGGTTTGCAAGGGATTCTGGGTAACAGAACCTGGTGAGAGCCAGTCAAGTCACCCCATCCTGGATTTCGCTGGGTGTCTAGTTTTCAAAAATGTATAGGTTTGCTAGTTTTCCCTAGGTGCCGGCAGAGCTAGGGTTCAAAAACTACAGCTAGGCACTTTGCAAAAAAAGGGTCATTTTTCACTCTGAGAAAGTGGTGTGTCTTCGTTGCGTTTTGCGCTGTTTCCTGTCGTGGGCACTAGGCCTCCCCACACAAGTGAGGACCCATTTTTCTCGGAAGACTTTGGGGAACGCGGGGTGGGTGGAATTTTGTGGATCCACACAGATTCCAGAACTTTCCACCACCAAAATGTGAGGAAAATGTGTTTTTTTGACAATTTTTTAGGTTTGCAAGGGATTCTGGGTAACAGAACCTGGTGAGAGCCAGTCAAGTCACCCCATCCTGGATTTCCCTGGGTGTCTAGTTTTCAAAAATGTATAGGTTTGCCCGGTTTCCATAAGTGCCGGCAGAGCTAGGGTTCAAAAACTACAGCTAGGCACTTTGCAAAAAAAGGGTCATTTTTTACTGTTAAAATGTGGTGTGTCCACGTTGAGTTTTGCGCCGTTTCCTGTCACGGGCACTAGGCTTACCCACACAAGTGATGTACCATTTTTTCGGAAGACTTTGGGGAATGCGGGGTGGGTGGAATTTTGTGGATCCACGCAGATTCCAGAACTTTTCACCACAGAAATGTGAGGAAAATGTGTTTTTTTTACAATTGTTTAGGTTTCCAAGGGATTTTGGGTAACAGAACCTGGTGAGAGCCAGTCAAGTCACCCCATCCTGGATTCCCCTGGGTGTCTATTTTTCAAAAATGTATAGGTTTGCTAGGTTTCTCTAGGTGCCGGCAGAGCTAGGGTTCAAAAACTACAGCTAGGCTCTTTGCAAAAAAAGGGTAATTTTTCACTGTGAAAATGTGGTGTGTCCACGGTGCGTTTTGCGCCGTTTCCTGTCGCGGGCACTAGGCCTACCCACACAAGTGAGGTACCATTTTTCTTGGAAGACTTTGGGGAACGCTGGGTGGGTGGAATTTTGTGGATCCACGCAGATTCCAGAACTTTCCACCACAGAAATGTGAGGAAAATGTGGGTTATTTTACAATTATTTAGGTTTGCAAGGGGTTCTGGGTAACAGAACCTGGTGAGAGCCAGTCAAGTCCCCCCATCCTGGATTTCCCTGGGTGTCTAGTTTTCAAAAATGTATATGTTTGCTAGGTTTCCCTAGGTGCCGGCAGAGCTAGGGTTCAAAAACTACAGCTAGGCACTTTGTAAAAAAAGGGTCATTTTTCACTGTAAAAATGTGGTGTGTCCACGTTGCGTTTTGCGCCGTTTCCTGTTGCGGGCACAAGGCCTACACACACAAGTGAGGTACCATTTTTCTCGGAAAACTTTGGGGAACGCGGAGTGGGTGGAATTTTGTGGATCCACGCAAATTCCATAACTTTCCACCACAGAAATGTGAGGAAAATGGGGTTTTTTTAACCATTTTTTAGGTTTGCAAGGGATTCTGGGCAACAGAACCTGGTGAGAGCCAGTCAAGTCACCCTATCCTGGATTTCCCTGGGTGTCTAGTTTTCAAAAATGTATAGGTTTGCTAGGCTTCCCTAGGTGCCGGCAGAGCTAGGGTTCAAAAACTACAGCTAGGCACTTTGCAAAAAAAGGGTCATTTTTCACTGTGAAAATGTGGTGTGTCCACGTTGCGTTTTGCGCCGTTTCCTGTCATGGGCAATAGGCCTACCCACACAAGCGAGGTACCATTTTTCTCAGAAGACTTTCAGGAACGCAGGGTGGGTGGAAGTTTGTGGATCCACGCAGATTCCAGAACTTTCCACCACAGAATTGTGAGGAAAATGTGTTTTTTTTTACAATTGTTTAGGTTTGCAAGATATTCTGGGTAACAGAACCTGGTGAGAGCCAGTCAAGTCACCCCATCCTGGATTTCCCTGGGTGTCTAGTTTTCAAAAATGTATAGGTTTACTAGGTTTCCCTAGGTGCCGGCAGAGCTAGGGTTAAAAACCTACAGCTAGGCACTTTGCAAGAAAAGGGTCATTTTTCACTGTGAAAATGTGGTGTGTCCACGTTGCGTTGTGCGCCGTTTCCTGTCACGGGCACTAGGCCTACCCACACAAGTGAGGTACCATTTTTCTCTGAAGACTTTGGGGAATGCGGAGTGGGTGGAATTTTGAGGATCCACCCAGATTCCATAACTTTCCACCACAGAAATGTGAGGAAAATGTGTTTTTTTGACAATTTTGTAGGTTTGCAAGGGATTCTGGGTAACAGAACCTGGTGAGAGCCAGTCAAGTCCCCCCATCCTGGATTTCCCTGGGTGTCTAGTTTTCAAAAATGTATAGGTTTTCTAGGTTTCCCTAGGTGCCGGCAGAGCTAGGGTTCAAAAACTACAGCTAGGCACTTTGCAAAAAAAGGGTCATTTTTCACTGTGAAAATGTGGCTTGTCCACGTTGTGTTTTGGGCCGTTTCCTGTTGCGGGCACTAGGCCTACCCACACAAGTGAGGTACCATTTTTCTCGGAAGACTTTGGGGAACGCGGGGTGGGTGGAATTTTGTGGATCCACGCAGATTCCAGAACTTTCCACCACAGAAATGTGAGGAAAATGTGTTTTTTGGACAATTCTTTAGGTTTGCAAGGGATTCTGGGTAACAGAACCTGGTGAGAGCCAGTCAAGTCACCCCATCCTGGATTTTGCTGGGTGTCTAGTTTTCAAAAATGTATAGGTTTGCTAGTTTTCCCTAGGTGCCGGCAGAGCTAGGGTTCAAAAACTACAGCTAGGCACTTTGCAAAAAAAGGGTCATTTTTCACTCTGAGAAAGTGGTGTGTCTTCGTTGCGTTTTGCGCTGTTTCCTGTCGTGGGCACTAGGCCTCGCCACACAAGTGAGGACCCATTTTTCTCAGAAGACTTTGGGGAACGCGGGGTGGGTGGAATTTTGTGGATCCACACAGATTCCATAACTTTCCACCACAGAAATGTGAGGAAAATGTGTTTTTTTTGACAATTTTGTAGGTTTGCAAGGGATTCTAGGTAACAGAACCTGGTGAGAGCCAGTCAAGTCCCCCCATCCTGGATTTCCCTGGGTGTCTAGTTTTCAAAAATGTATAGGTTTTCTAGGTTTCCCTAGGTGCCGGCAGAGCTAGGGTTCAAAAACTACAGCTAGGCACTTTGCAAAAAAAGGGTCATTTTTCACTGTGAAAATGTGGCGTGTCCACGTTGTGTTTTGGGCCGTTTCCTGTTGCGGGCACTAGGCCTATCCACACAAGTGGGGTACCATTTTTCTCAGAAGACTTTGGGGAACGCGGGGTGGGTGGAATTTTGTGGATCCACACAGATTCCAGAACTTTCCACCACAGAAATGTGAGGAAAATGTGTTTTTTGGACAATTCTTTAGGTTTGCAAGGGATTCTGGGTAACAGAACCTGGTGAGAGCCAGTCAAGTCACCCCATCCTGGATTTCGCTGGGTGTCTAGTTTTCAAAAATGTATAGGTTTGCTAGTTTTCCCTAGGTGCCGGCAGAGCTAGGGTTCAAAAACTACAGCTAGGCACTTTGCAAAAAAAGGGTCATTTTTCACTCTGAGAAAGTGGTGTGTCTTCGTTGCGTTTTGCGCTGTTTCCTGTCGTGGGCACTAGGCCTCCCCACACAAGTGAGGACCCATTTTTCTCGGAAGACTTTGGGGAACGCGGGGTGGGTGGAATTTTGTGGATCCACACAGATTCCAGAACTTTCCACCACCAAAATGTGAGGAAAATGTGTTTTTTTGACAATTTTTTAGGTTTGCAAGGGATTCTGGGTAACAGAACCTGGTGAGAGCCAGTCAAGTCACCCCATCCTGGATTTCCCTGGGTGTCTAGTTTTCAAAAATGTATAGGTTTGCCCGGTTTCCATAAGTGCCGGCAGAGCTAGGGTTCAAAAACTACAGCTAGGCACTTTGCAAAAAAAGGGTCATTTTTTACTGTTAAAATGTGGTGTGTCCACGTTGAGTTTTGCGCCGTTTCCTGTCACGGGCACTAGGCTTACCCACACAAGTGATGTACCATTTTTTCGGAAGACTTTGGGGAATGCGGGGTGGGTGGAATTTTGTGGATCCACGCAGATTCCAGAACTTTTCACCACAGAAATGTGAGGAAAATGTGTTTTTTTTACAATTGTTTAGGTTTCCAAGGGATTTTGGGTAACAGAACCTGGTGAGAGCCAGTCAAGTCACCCCATCCTGGATTCCCCTGGGTGTCTATTTTTCAAAAATGTATAGGTTTGCTAGGTTTCTCTAGGTGCCGGCAGAGCTAGGGTTCAAAAACTACAGCTAGGCTCTTTGCAAAAAAAGGGTAATTTTTCACTGTGAAAATGTGGTGTGTCCACGGTGCGTTTTGCGCCGTTTCCTGTCGCGGGCACTAGGCCTACCCACACAAGTGAGGTACCATTTTTCTTGGAAGACTTTGGGGAACGCTGGGTGGGTGGAATTTTGTGGATCCACGCAGATTCCAGAACTTTCCACCACAGAAATGTGAGGAAAATGTGGGTTATTTTACAATTATTTAGGTTTGCAAGGGGTTCTGGGTAACAGAACCTGGTGAGAGCCAGTCAAGTCCCCCATCCTGGATTTCCCTGGGTGTCTAGTTTTCAAAAATGTATATGTTTGCTAGGTTTCCCTAGGTGCCGGCAGAGCTAGGGTTCAAAAACTACAGCTAGGCACTTTGTAAAAAAAGGGTCATTTTTCACCGTAAAAATGTGGTGTGTCCACGTTGCGTTTTGCGCCGTTTCCTGTTGCGGGCACAAGGCCTACACACACAAGTGAGGTACCATTTTTCTCGGAAAACTTTGGGGAACGCGGAGTGGGTGGAATTTTGTGGATCCACGCAAATTCCATAACTTTCCACCACAGAAATGTGAGGAAAATGGGTTTTTTTAACCATTTTTTAGGTTTGCAAGGGATTCTGGGCAACAGAACCTGGTGAGAGCCAGTCAAGTCACCCTATCCTGGATTTCCCTGGGTGTCTAGTTTTCAAAAATGTATAGGTTTGCTAGGCTTCCCTAGGTGCCGGCAGAGCTAGGATTCAAAAACTACAGCTAGGCACTTTGCAAAAAAAGGGTCATTTTTCACTGTGAAAATGTGGTGTGTCCACGTTGCGTTTTGCGCCGTTTCCTGTCATGGGCAATAGGCCTACCCACACAAGCGAGGTACCATTTTTCTCAGAAGACTTTCAGGAACGCAGGGTGGGTGGAAGTTTGTGGATCCACGCAGATTCCAGAACTTTCCACCACAGAATTGTGAGGAAAATGTGTTTTTTTTTTTACAATTGTTTAGGTTTGCAAGATATTCTGGGTAACAGAACCTTGTGAGAGCCAGTCAAGTCCCCCCATCCTGGACTTCCCTGGGTGTCTAGTTTTCAAAAATGTATAGGTTTTCTAGGTTTCCCTAGGTGCCGGCAGAGCTAGGGTTCAAAAACTACAGCTAGGCACTTTGCAAAAAAAGGGTCATTTTTCACTGTGAAAATGTGGCTTGTCCACGTTGTGTTTTGGGCCGTTTCCTGTTGCGGGCACTAGGCCTACCCACACAAGTGAGGTACCATTTTTCTTGGAAGACTTTGGGGAACGCGGGGTGGGTGGAATTTTGTGGATCCACGCAGATTCCAGAACTTTCCACCACAGAAATGTGAGGAAAATGTGTTTTTTTGGACAATTCTTTAGGTTTGCAAGGGATTCTGGGTAACAGAACCTGGTGAGAGCCAGTCAAGTCACCCCATCCTGGATTTCGCTGGGTGTGTAGTTTTCAAAAATGTATAGGTTTGCTAGTTTTCCCTAGGTGCCGGCAGAGCTAGGGTTCAAAAACTACAGCTAGGCACTTTGCAAAAAAAGAGTCATTTTTCACTCTGAGAAAGTGGTGTGTCTTCGTTGCGTTTTGCGCTGTTTCCTGTCGTGGGCACTAGGCCTCCCCACACAAGTGAGGAGCCATTTTTCTCGGAAGACTTTGGGGAACGCGGGTGGGTGGAATTTTGTGGATCCACACAGATTCCATAACTTTCCACCACAGAAATGTGAGGAAAATGTGTTTTTTTTGACAATTTTGTAGGTTTGCAAGGGATTCTGGGTAACAGAACCTGGTGAGAGCCAGTCAAGTCCCCCCATCCTGGATTTCCCTGGGTGTCTAGTTTTCAAAAATGTATAGGTTTTCTAGGTTTCCCTAGGTGCCGGCAGAGCTAGGGTTCAAAAACTACAGCTAGGCACTTTGCAAAAAAAGGGTCATTTTTCACTGTGAAAATGTGGCGTGTCCACGTTGTGTTTTGGGCCGTTTCCTGTTGCGGGCACTAGGCCTACCCACACAAGTGGGGTACCATTTTTCTCGGAAGACTTTGGGGAACGCGGGGTGGGTGGAATTTTGTGGATCCACGCAGATTCCAGAACTTTCCACCACAGAAATGTGAGGAAAATGTGTTTTTTGGACAATTCTTTAGGTTTGCAAGGGATTCTGGGTAACAGAACCTGGTGAGAGCCAGTCAAGTCACCCCATCCTGGATTTCGCTGGGTGTCTAGTTTTCAAAAATGTATAGGTTTGCTAGTTTTCCCTAGGTGCCGGCAGAGCTAGGGTTCAAAAACTACAGCTAGGCACTTTGCAAAAAAAGGGTCATTTTTCACTCTGAGAAAGTGGTGTGTCTTCGTTGCGTTTTGCGCTGTTTCCTGTCGTGGGCACTAGGCCTCCCCACACAAGTGAGGACCCATTTTTCTCGGAAGACTTTGGGGAACGCGGGGTGGGTGGAATCTTGTGGATCCACACAGATTCCAGAACTTTCCACCACCAAAATGTGAGGAAAATGTGTTTTTTTGACAATTTTTTAGGTTTGCAAGGGATTCTGGGTAACAGAACCTGGTGAGAGCCAGTCAAGTCACCCCATCCTGGATTTCCCTGGGTGTCTAGTTTTCAAAAATGTATAGGTTTGCCCGGTTTCCATAAGTGCCGGCAGAGCTAGGGTTCAAAAACTACAGCTAGGCACTTTGCAAAAAAGGGTCATTTTTTACTGTTAAAATGTGGTGTGTCCACGTTGAGTTTTGCGCCGTTTCCTGTCACGGGCACTAGGCTTACCCACACAAGTGAGGTACCATTTTTTCGGAAGACTTTGGGGAATGCGGGGTGGGTGGAATGTTGTGGATCCACGCAGATTCCAGAACTTTTCACCACAGAAATGTGAGGAAAATGTGGGTTTTTTTACAATTGTTTAGGTTTCCAAGGGATTTTGGGTAACAGAACCTGGTGAGAGCCAGTCAAGTCACCCCATCCTGGATTCCCCTGGGTGTCTATTTTTCAAAAATGTATAGGTTTGCTAGGTTTCTCTAGGTGCCGGCAGAGCTAGGGTTCAAAAACTACAGCTAGGCTCTTTGCAAAAAAAGGGTAATTTTTCACTGTGAAAATGTGGTGTGTCCACGGTGCGTTTTGCGCCGTTTCCTGTCGCGGGCACTAGGCCTACCCTCACAAGTGAGGTACCATTTTTCTTGGAAGACTTTGGGGAACGCTGGGTGGGTGGAATTTTGTGGATCCACGCAGATTCCAGAACTTTCCACCACAGAAATGTGAGGAAAATGTGGGTTATTTTACAATTATTTAGGTTTGCAAGGGGTTCTGGGTAACAGAACCTGGTGAGAGCCAGTCAAGTCCCCCATCCTGGATTTCCTTGGGTGTCTAGTTTTCAAAAATGTATATGTTTGCTAGGTTTCCCTAGGTGCCGGCAGAGCTAGGGTTCAAAAACTACAGCTAGGCACTTTGTAAAAAAAGGGTAATTTTTCACTGTAAAAATGTGGTGTGTCCACGTTGCGTTTTGCGCCGTTTCCTGTGACGGGCAATAGGCCTACCCACACAAGTGAGGTACCATTTTTCTCAGAAGACTTTGGGGAACGCAGGGTGGGTGGAATTTTGTGGATTCACGCAGATTCCAGAACTTTCCACCACAGAAATGTGAGGAAAATGTGGGTTTTTTGACAATTGTTTAGGTTTGCAAGGGATTCCGGCTAACAGAACCTGGTGAGAGCCAGTCAATTCACCCCATCCTGGATTCCCCTGGGTGTCTAGTTTTCAAAAATGTATATGTTTGCTAGGCTTCCCTAGGTGCCGGCAGAGCTAGGGTTCAAAAACTACAGCTAGGCACTTTGCAAAAAAGGGTCATTTTTCACTGTGAACATGTGGTGTGTCCACGTTGTGTTTTGCGCCGTTTCCTGTCACGGGCAATAGGCCTACCCACACAAGTGAGGTACCATTTTTCTCAGAAGACTTTGGGGAACGAAGGGTGGGTGGAATTGTGTGGATCCACGCAGATTCTACAACTTTCCACCACAGAATTGTGAGGAAAATGTGTTTTTTTTTACAACTGTTTAGGTTTGCAAGGGATTCTGGGTAACAGAACCTGGTGAGAGCCAATCAAGTCACCCCATCCTGGATTTCTCTGGGTGTCTAGTTTCAAAAATGTATAGGTTTGCTAGGTTTCCCTAGGTGCCGCCAGAGCTAGGGTTAAAAACGTACAGCTAGGCACTTTGCAAGAAAAGGGTCATTTTTCACTGTGAAAATGTGGTGTGTCCACGTTGCGTTTTGCGCCGTTTCCTGTCGCAGGCACTAGGCCTACCAACACAAGTGAGGTACCATTTTTCTCTGAAGACTTTGGGGAATGCGGAGTGGGTGGAATTTTGTGGATCCACCCAGATTCCATAACTTTCCACCACAGAAATGTGAGGAAAATGTGGTTTTTTTGACAATTTTGTAGGTTTGCAAGAGATTCTGGGTAACAGAACCTGGTGAGAGCCAGTCAAGTCACGCCCATCCTGGATTTCCCTGGGTGTCTAGTTTTCAAAAATGTATAGGTTTGCTAGGTTTCCCTAGGTGCCGGCAGAGCTAGGGTTCAAAAACTACAGCTAGGCACTTTGCAAAAAAAGGGTCATTTTTCACTGTGAAAATGTGGCTGTGTCCACGTTGTGTTTTGGGCCGTTTCCTGTCGCGGGCACTAGGCCTACCCACACAAGTGAGGTACCATTTTTCTCGGAAGACTTTGGGGAACGCGGGGTGGGTGGAATTTTGTGGATCCACGCAGATTCCAGAACTTTCCACCACAGAAATGTGAGGAAAATGTGGTTTTTTTGACAATTGTTTAGGTTTGCAAGGGATTCTGGCTAACAGAACCTGGTGAGAGCCAGTCAAGTCACCCCATCCTGGATTTCCCTGGGTGTCTAGTTTTCAAAAATGTATAGGTTTGCTAGGTTTCCATAGGTGCCGGCAGAGCTAGGGTTAACAAACTACAGCTAGGCACTTTGCAAAAAAGGGTCATTTTTCACTGTGAAAATGTGGTGTGTCCACGTTGCGTTTTGCGCCGTTTCCTGTCGCGGGCACAAGGCCTACCCACACAAGTGAGGTACCATTTTTCTCGGAAGACTTTGGGGAACGCGGAGTGGGTGGAATTTTGTGGATCCACGCAGATTCCATAACTTTCCACCACAGAAATGTGAGGAAAATGTGGTTTTTTGACCATTTTTTAGGTTTGCAAGGGATTCTGGGTAACAGAACCTGGTGAGAGCCAGTCAAGTCCCCCATCCTGGATTTCCCTGGGTGTCTAGTTTTCAAAAATGGATAGGTTTGCTAGGCTTCCCTAGGTGCCGGCAGAGCTAGGGTTCAAAAACTACAGCTAGGCACTTTGCAAAAAAAGGGTCATTTTTCACTGTGAAAATGTGGTGTGTCCACGTTGCGTTTTGCGCCGTTTCCTGTCATGGGCAATAGGCCTACCCACACAAGCGAGGTACCATTTTTCTCAGAAGACTTTCAGGAACGCAGGGTGGGTGGAAGTTTGTGGATCCACGCAGATTCCAGAACTTTCCACCACAGAATTGTGAGGAAAATGTGGGTTTTTTTTACAATTGTTTAGGTTTGCAAGATATTCTGGGTAACAGAACCTGGTGAGAGCCAGTCAAGTCACCCCATCCTGGATTTCCCTGGGTGTCTAGTTTTCAAAAATGTATAGGTTTACTAGGTTTCCCTAGGTGCCGGCAGAGCTAGGGTTAAAAACCTACAGCTAGGCACTTTGCAAGAAAAGGGTCATTTTTCACTGTGAAAATGTGGTGTGTCCACGTTGCGTTGTGCGCCGTTTCCTGTCGCGGGCACTAGGCCTACCCACACAAGTGAGGTACCATTTTTCTCTGAAGACTTTGGGGAATGCGGAGTGGGTGGAATTTTGAGGATCCACCCAGATTCCATAACTTTCCACCACAGAAATGTGAGGAAAATGTGTTTTTTTGACAATTTTGTAGGTTTGCAAGGGATTCTGGGTAACAGAACCTGGTGAGAGCCAGTCAAGTCCCCCATCCTGGATTTCCCTGGGTGTCTAGTTTTCAAAAATGGATAGGTTTTCTAGGTTTCCCTAGGTGCCGGCAGAGCTAGGGTTCAAAAACTACAGCTAGGCACTTTGCAAAAAAAGGGTCATTTTTCACTGTGAAAATGTGGCGTGTCCACGTTGTGTTTTGGGCCGTTTCCTGTTGCGGGCACTAGGCCTACCCACACAAGTGAGGTACCATTTTTCTCGGAAGACTTTGGGGAACGCGGGGTGGGTGGAATTTTGTGGATCCACGCAGATTCCAGAACTTTCCACCACAGAAATGTGAGGAAAATGTGTTTTTTGGACAATTCTTTAGGTTTGCAAGGGATTCTGGGTAACAGAACCTGGTGAGAGCCAGTCAAGTCACCCCATCCTGGATTTCGCTGGGTGTCTAGTTTTCAAAAATGTATAGGTTTGCTAGTTTTCCCTAGGTGCCGGCAGAGCTAGGGTTCAAAAACTACAGCTAGGCACTTTGCAAAAAAAGGGTCATTTTTCACTCTGAGAAAGTGGTGTGTCTTCGTTGCGTTTTGCGCTGTTTCCTGTCGTGGGCACTAGGCCTCCCCACACAAGTGAGGACCCATTTTTCTCGGAAGACTTTGGGGAACGCGGGGTGGGTGGAATTTTGTGGATCCACACAGATTCCAGAACTTTCCACCACCAAAATGTGAGGAAAATGTGTTTTTTTTGACAATTTTTTAGGTTTGCAAGGGATTCTCGGTAACAGAACCTGGTGAGAGCCAGTCAAGTCACCCCATCCTGGATTTCCCTGGGTGTCTAGTTTTCAAAAATGTATAGGTTTGCCCGGTTTCCATAAGTGCCGGCAGAGCTAGGGTTCAAAAACTACAGCTAGGCACTTTGCAAAAAAAGGGTCATTTTTTACTGTTAAAATGTGGTGTGTCCACGTTGAGTTTTGCGCCGTTTCCTGTCACGGGCACTAGGCTTACCCACACAAGTGATGTACCATTTTTTCGGAAGACTTTGGGGAATGCGGGGTGGGTGGAATTTTGTGGATCCACGCAGATTCCAGAACTTTTCACCACAGAAATGTGAGGAAAATGTGTTTTTTTACAATTGTTTAGGTTTCCAAGGGATTTTGGGTAACAGAACCTGGTGAGAGCCAGTCAAGTCACCCCATCCTGGATTCCCCTGGGTGTCTATTTTTCAAAAATGTATAGGTTTGCTAGGTTTCTCTAGGTGCCGGCAGAGCTAGGGTTCAAAAACTACAGCTAGGCTCTTTGCAAAAAAAGGGTAATTTTTCACTGTGAAAATGTGGTGTGTCCACGGTGCGTTTTGCGCCGTTTCCTGTCGCGGGCACTAGGCCTACCCACACAAGTGAGGTACCATTTTTCTTGGAAGACTTTGGGGAACGCTGGGTGGGTGGAATTTTGTGGATCCACGCAGATTCCAGAACTTTCCACCACAGAAATGTGAGGAAAATGTGGGTTATTTTACAATTATTTAGGTTTGCAAGGGGTTCTGGGTAACAGAACCTGGTGAGAGCCAGTCAAGTCCCCCATCCTGGATTTCCCTGGGTGTCTAGTTTTCAAAAATGTATATGTTTGCTAGGTTTCCCTAGGTGCCGGCAGAGCTAGGGTTCAAAAACTACAGCTAGGCACTTTGTAAAAAAAGGGTCATTTTTCACTGTAAAAATGTGGTGTGTCCACGTTGCGTTTTGCGCCGTTTCCTGTTGCGGGCACAAGGCCTACACACACAAGTGAGGTACCATTTTTCTCGGAAAACTTTGGGGAACGCGGAGTGGGTGGAATTTTGTGGATCCACGCAAATTCCATAACTTTCCACCACAGAAATGTGAGGAAAATGGGGTTTTTTTAACCATTTTTTAGGTTTGCAAGGGATTCTGGGCAACAGAACCTGGTGAGAGCCAGTCAAGTCACCCTATCCTGGATTTCCCTGGGTGTCTAGTTTTCAAAAATGTATAGGTTTGCTAGGCTTCCCTAGGTGCCGGCAGAGCTAGGGTTCAAAAACTACAGCTAGGCACTTTGCAAAAAAAGGGTCATTTTTCACTGTGAAAATGTGGTGTGTCCACGTTGCGTTTTGCGCCGTTTCCTGTCATGGGCAATAGGCCTACCCACACAAGCGAGGTACCATTTTTCTCAGAAGACTTTCAGGAACGCAGGGTGGGTGGAAGTTTGTGGATCCACGCAGATTCCAGAACTTTCCACCACAGAATTGTGAGGAAAATGTGTTTTTTTTTTTACAATTGTTTAGGTTTGCAAGATATTCTGGGTAACAGAACCTGGTGAGAGCCAGTCAAGTCACCCCATCCTGGATTTCCCTGGGTGTCTAGTTTTCAAAAATGTATAGGTTTACTAGGTTTCCCTAGGTGCCGGCAGAGCTAGGGTTAAAAACCTACAGCTAGGCACTTTGCAAGAAAAGGGTCATTTTTCACTGTGAAAATGTGGTGTGTCCACGTTGCGTTGTGCGCCGTTTCCTGTCGCGGGCACTAGGCCTACCCACACAAGTGAGGTACCATTTTTCTCTGAAGACTTTGGGGAATGCGGAGTGGGTGGAATTTTGAGGATCCACCCAGATTCCATAACTTTCCACCACAGAAATGTGAGGAAAATGTGTTTTTTTGACAATTTTGTAGGTTTGCAAGGGATTCTGGGTAACAGAACCTGGTGAGAGCCAGTCAAGTCCCCCCATCCTGGATTTCCCTGGGTGTCTAGTTTTCAAAAATGTATAGGTTTTCTAGGTTTCCCTAGGTGCCGGCAGAGCTAGGGTTCAAAAACTACAGCTAGGCACTTTGCAAAAAAAGGGTCATTTTTCACTGTGAAAATGTGGCTTGTCCACGTTGTGTTTTGGGCCGTTTCCTGTTGCGGGCACTAGGCCTACCCACACAAGTGAGGTACCATTTTTCTCGGAAGACTTTGGGGAACGCGGGGTGGGTGGAATTTTGTGGATCCACGCAGATTCCAGAACTTTCCACCACAGAAATGTGAGGAAAATGTGTTTTTTGGACAATTCTTTAGGTTTGCAAGGGATTCTGGGTAACAGAACCTGGTGAGAGCCAGTCAAGTCACCCCATCCTGGATTTTGCTGGGTGTCTAGTTTTCAAAAATGTATAGGTTTGCTAGTTTTCCCTAGGTGCCGGCAGAGCTAGGGTTCAAAAACTACAGCTAGGCACTTTGCAAAAAAAGGGTCATTTTTCACTCTGAGAAAGTGGTGTGTCTTCGTTGCGTTTTGCGCTGTTTCCTGTCGTGGGCACTAGGCCTCGCCACACAAGTGAGGACCCATTTTTCTCGGAAGACTTTGGGGAACGCGGGGTGGGTGGAATTTTGTGGATCCACACAGATTCCATAACTTTCCACCACAGAAATGTGAGGAAAATGTGTTTTTTTTGACAATTTTGTAGGTTTGCAAGGGATTCTAGGTAACAGAACCTGGTGAGAGCCAGTCAAGTCCCCCCATCCTGGATTTCCCTGGGTGTCTAGTTTTCAAAAATGTATAGGTTTTCTAGGTTTCCCTAGGTGCCGGCAGAGCTAGGGTTCAAAAACTACAGCTAGGCACTTTGCAAAAAAAGGGTCATTTTTCACTGTGAAAATGTGGCGTGTCCACGTTGTGTTTTGGGCCGTTTCCTGTTGCGGGCACTAGGCCTATCCACACAAGTGGGGTACCATTTTTCTCAGAAGACTTTGGGGAACGCGGGGTGGGTGGAATTTTGTGGATCCACGCAGATTCCAGAACTTTCCACCACAGAAATGTGAGGAAAATGTGTTTTTTTGGACAATTCTTTAGGTTTGCAAGGGATTCTGGGTAACAGAACCTGGTGAGAGCCAGTCAAGTCACCCCATCCTGGATTTCGCTGGGTGTCTAGTTTTCAAAAATGTATAGGTTTGCTAGTTTTCCCTAGGTGCCGGCAGAGCTAGGGTTCAAAAACTACAGCTAGGCACTTTGCAAAAAAAGGGTCATTTTTCACTCTGAGAAAGTGGTGTGTCTTCGTTGCGTTTTGCGCTGTTTCCTGTCGTGGGCACTAGGCCTCCCCACACAAGTGAGGACCCATTTTTCTCGGAAGACTTTGGGGAACGCGGGGTGGGTGGAATTTTGTGGATCCACACAGATTCCAGAACTTTCCACCACCAAAATGTGAGGAAAATGTGTTTTTTTTGACAATTTTTTAGGTTTGCAAGGGATTCTGGGTAACAGAACCTGGTGAGAGCCAGTCAAGTCACCCCATCCTGGATTTCCCTGGGTGTCTAGTTTTCAAAAATGTATAGGTTTGCCCGGTTTCCATAAGTGCCGGCAGAGCTAGGGTTCAAAAACTACAGCTAGGCACTTTGCAAAAAAAGGGTCATTTTTTACTGTTAAAATGTGGTGTGTCCACGTTGAGTTTTGCGCCGTTTCCTGTCACGGGCACTAGGCTTACCCACACAAGTGATGTACCATTTTTTCGGAAGACTTTGGGGAATGCGGGGTGGGTGGAATTTTGTGGATCCACGCAGATTCCAGAACTTTTCACCACAGAAATGTGAGGAAAATGTGTTTTTTTTTACAATTGTTTAGGTTTCCAAGGGATTTTGGGTAACAGAACCTGGTGAGAGCCAGTCAAGTCACCCCATCCTGGATTCCCCTGGGTGTCTATTTTTCAAAAATGTATAGGTTTGCTAGGTTTCTCTAGGTGCCGGCAGAGCTAGGGTTCAAAAACTACAGCTAGGCTCTTTGCAAAAAAAGGGTAATTTTTCACTGTGAAAATGTGGTGTGTCCACGGTGCGTTTTGTGCCGTTTCCTGTCGCGGGCACTAGGCCTACCCACACAAGTGAGGTACCATTTTTCTTGGAAGACTTTGGGGAACGCTGGGTGGGTGGAATTTTGTGGATCCACGCAGATTCCAGAACTTTCCACCACAGAAATGTGAGGAAAATGTGGGTTATTTTACAATTATTTAGGTTTGCAAGGGGTTCTGGGTAACAGAACCTGGTGAGAGCCAGTCAAGTCCCCCCATCCTGGATTTCCCTGGGTGTCTAGTTTTCAAAAATGTATATGTTTGCTAGGTTTCCCTAGGTGCCGGCAGAGCTAGGGTTCAAAAACTACAGCTAGGCACTTTGTAAAAAAAGGGTCATTTTTCACTGTAAAAATGTGGTGTGTCCACGTTGCGTTTTGCGCCGTTTCCTGTTGCGGGCACAAGGCCTACACACACAAGTGAGGTACCATTTTTCTCGGAAAACTTTGGGGAACGCGGAGTGGGTGGAATTTTGTGGATCCACGCAAATTCCATAACTTTCCACCACAGAAATGTGAGGAAAATGGGTTTTTTTAACCATTTTTTAGGTTTGCAAGGGATTCTGGGCAACAGAACCTGGTGAGAGCCAGTCAAGTCACCCTATCCTGGATTTCCCTGGGTGTCTAGTTTTCAAAAATGTATAGGTTTGCTAGGCTTCCCTAGGTGCCGGCAGAGCTAGGGTTCAAAAACTACAGCTAGGCACTTTGCAAAAAAAGGGTCATTTTTCACTGTGAAAATGTGGTGTGTCCACGTTGCGTTTTGCGCCGTTTCCTGTCATGGGCAATAGGCCTACCCACACAAGCGAGGTACCATTTTTCTCAGAAGACTTTCAGGAACGCAGGGTGGGTGGAAGTTTGTGGATCCACGCAGATTCCAGAACTTTCCACCACAGAATTGTGAGGAAAATGTGTTTTTTTTTACAATTGTTTAGGTTTGCAAGATATTCTGGGTAACAGAACCTGGTGAGAGCCAGTCAAGTCACCCCATCCTGGATTTCCCTGGGTGTCTAGTTTTCAAAAATGTATAGGTTTACTAGGTTTCCCTAGGTGCCGGCAGAGCTAGGGTTAAAAACCTACAGCTAGGCACTTTGCAAGAAAAGGGTCATTTTTCACTGTGAAAATGTGGTGTGTCCACGTTGCGTTGTGCGCCGTTTCCTGTCGCGGGCACTAGGCCTACCCACACAAGTGAGGTACCATTTTTCTCTGAAGACTTTGGGGAATGCGGAGTGGGTGGAATTTTGAGGATCCACCCAGATTCCATAACTTTCCACCACAGAAATGTGAGGAAAATGTGTTTTTTTTGACAATTTTGTAGGTTTGCAAGGGATTCTGGGTAACAGAACCTGGTGAGAGCCAGTCAAGTCCCCCCATCCTGGATTTCCCTGGGTGTCTAGTTTTCAAAAATGTATAGGTTTTCTAGGTTTCCCTAGGTGCCGGCAGAGCTAGGGTTCAAAAACTACAGCTAGGCACTTTGCAAAAAAAGGGTCATTTTTCACTGTGAAAATGTGGCTTGTCCACGTTGTGTTTTGGGCCGTTTCCTGTTGCGGGCACTAGGCCTACCCACACAAGTGAGGTACCATTTTTCTCGGAAGACTTTGGGGAACGCGGGGTGGGTGGAATTTTGTGGATCCACGCAGATTCCAGAACTTTCCACCACAGAAATGTGAGGAAAATGTGTTTTTTGGACAATTCTTTAGGTTTGCAAGGGATTCTGGGTAACAGAACCTGGTGAGAGCCAGTCAAGTCACCCCATCCTGGATTTCGCTGGGTGTCTAGTTTTCAAAAATGTATAGGTTTGCTAGTTTTCCCTAGGTGCCGGCAGAGCTAGGGTTCAAAAACTACAGCTAGGCACTTTGCAAAAAAAGAGTCATTTTTCACTCTGAGAAAGTGGTGTGTCTTCGTTGCGTTTTGCGCTGTTTCCTGTCGTGGGCACTAGGCCTCCCCACACAAGTGAGGAGCCATTTTTCTCGGAAGACTTTGGGGAACGCGGGGTGGGTGGAATTTTGTGGATCCACACAGATTCCATAACTTTCCACCACAGAAATGTGAGGAAAATGTGTTTTTTTGACAATTTTGTAGGTTTGCAAGGGATTCTGGGTAACAGAACCTGGTGAGAGCCAGTCAAGTCCCCCCATCCTGGATTTCCCTGGGTGTCTAGTTTTCAAAAATGTATAGGTTTTCTAGGTTTCCCTAGGTGCCGGCAGAGCTAGGGTTCAAAAACTACAGCTAGGCACTTTGCAAAAAAAGGGTCATTTTTCACTGTGAAAATGTGGCGTGTCCACGTTGTGTTTTGGGCCGTTTCCTGTTGCGGGCACTAGGCCTACCCACACAAGTGGGGTACCATTTTTCTCGGAAGACTTTGGGGAACGCGGGGTGGGTGGAATTTTGTGGATCCACGCAGATTCCAGAACTTTCCACCACAGAAATGTGAGGAAAATGTGTTTTTTGGACAATTCTTTAGGTTTGCAAGGGATTCTGGGTAACAGAACCTGGTGAGAGCCAGTCAAGTCACCCCATCCTGGATTTCGCTGGGTGTCTAGTTTTCAAAAATGTATAGGTTTGCTAGTTTTCCCTAGGTGCCGGCAGAGCTAGGGTTCAAAAACTACAGCTAGGCACTTTGCAAAAAAAGGGTCATTTTTCACTCTGAGAAAGTGGTGTGTCTTCGTTGCGTTTTGCGCTGTTTCCTGTCGTGGGCACTAGGCCTCCCCACACAAGTGAGGACCCATTTTTCTCGGAAGACTTTGGGGAACGCGGGGTGGGTGGAATCTTGTGGATCCACACAGATTCCAGAACTTTCCACCACCAAAATGTGAGGAAAATGTGTTTTTTTGACAATTTTTTAGGTTTGCAAGGGATTCTGGGTAACAGAACCTGGTGAGAGCCAGTCAAGTCACCCCATCCTGGATTTCCCTGGGTGTCTAGTTTTCAAAAATGTATAGGTTTGCCCGGTTTCCATAAGTGCCGGCAGAGCTAGGGTTAAAAAACTACAGCTAGGCACTTTGCAAAAAAAGGGTCATTTTTTACTGTTAAAATGTGGTGTGTCCACGTTGAGTTTTGCGCCGTTTCCTGTCACGGGCACTAGGCTTACCCACACAAGTGAGGTACCATTTTTTCGGAAGACTTTGGGGAATGCGGGGTGGGTGGAATGTTGTGGATCCACGCAGATTCCAGAACTTTTCACCACAGAAATGTGAGGAAAATGTGGTTTTTTTACAATTGTTTAGGTTTCCAAGGGATTTTGGGTAACAGAACCTGGTGAGAGCCAGTCAAGTCACCCCATCCTGGATTCCCCTGGGTGTCTATTTTTCAAAAATGTATAGGTTTGCTAGGTTTCTCTAGGTGCCGGCAGAGCTAGGGTTCAAAAACTACAGCTAGGCTCTTTGCAAAAAAAGGGTAATTTTTCACTGTGAAAATGTGGTGTGTCCACGGTGCGTTTTGCGCCGTTTCCTGTCGCGGGCACTAGGCCTACCCTCACAAGTGAGGTACCATTTTTCTTGGAAGACTTTGGGGAACGCTGGGTGGGTGGAATTTTGTGGATCCACGCAGATTCCAGAACTTTCCACCACAGAAATGTGAGGAAAATGTGGGTTATTTTACAATTATTTAGGTTTGCAAGGGGTTCTGGGTAACAGAACCTGGTGAGAGCCAGTCAAGTCCCCCCATCCTGGATTTCCCTGGGTGTCTAGTTTTCAAAAATGTATATGTTTGCTAGGTTTCCCTAGGTGCCGGCAGAGCTAGGGTTCAAAAACTACAGCTAGGCACTTTGTAAAAAAAGGGTAATTTTTCACTGTAAAAATGTGGTGTGTCCACGTTGCGTTTTGCGCCGTTTCCTGTGACGGGCAATAGGCCTACCCACACAAGTGAGGTACCATTTTTCTCAGAAGACTTTGGGGAACGCAGGGTGGGTGGAATTTTGTGGATTCACGCAGATTCCAGAACTTTCCACCACAGAAATGTGAGGAAAATGTGGGTTTTTTGACAATTGTTTAGGTTTGCAAGGGATTCCGGCTAACAGAACCTGGTGAGAGCCAGTCAATTCACCCCATCCTGGATTCCCCTGGGTGTCTAGTTTTCAAAAATGTATATGTTTGCTGGGTTTCCCTAGGTGCCGGCAGAGCTAGGGTTCAAAAACTACAGCTAGGCACTTTGTAAAAAAAGGGTCATTTTTCACTGTGAAAATGTGGTGTGTCCACGGTGCATTTTGCGCCGTTTCCTGTTGCGGGCACAAGGCCTACACACACAAGTGAGGTACCATTTTTCTCTGAAAACTTTGGGAAACGCGGAGTGGGTGGAATTTTGTGGATCCACGCAAATTCCATAACTTTCCACCACAGAAATGTGAGGAAAATGGTTTTTTTGAAACCATTTTTTAGGTTTGCAAGGGATTCTGGGCAACAGAACCTGGTGAGAGCCAGTCAAGTCACCCTATCCTGGATTTCCCTGGGTGTCTAGTTTTCAAAAATGTATAGGTTTGCTAGGCTTCCCTAGGTGCCGGCAGAGCTAGGGTTCAAAAACTACAGCTAGGCACTTTGCAAAAAAAGGGTCATTTTTCACTGTGAAAATGTGGTGTGTCCACGTTGTGTTTTGCGCCGTTTCCTGTCACGGGCAATAGGCCTACCCACACAAGTGAGGTACCATTTTTCTCAGAAGACTTTGGGGAACGAAGGGTGGGTGGAATTGTGTGGATCCACGCAGATTCTACAACTTTCCACCACAGAATTGTGAGGAAAATGTGTTTTTTTTTACAACTGTTTAGGTTTGCAAGGGATTCTGGGTAACAGAACCTGGTGAGAGCCAATCAAGTCACCCCATCCTGGATTTCTCTGGGTGTCTAGTTTTCAAAAATGTATAGGTTTGCTAGGTTTCCCTAGGTGCCGCCAGAGCTAGGGTTAAAAACGTACAGCTAGGCACTTTGCAAGAAAAGGGTCATTTTTCACTGTGAAAATGTGGTGTGTCCACGTTGCGTTTTGCGCCGTTTCCTGTCGCGGGCACTAGGCCTACCAACACAAGTGAGGTACCATTTTTCTCTGAAGACTTTGGGGAATGCGGAGTGGGTGGAATTTTGTGGATCCACCCAGATTCCATAACTTTCCACCACAGAAATGTGAGGAAAATGTGGTTTTTTTGACAATTTTGTAGGTTTGCAAGAGATTCTGGGTAACAGAACCTGGTGAGAGCCAGTCAAGTCCGCCCATCCTGGATTTCCCTGGGTGTCTAGTTTTAAAAAATGTATAGGTTTGCTAGGTTTCCCTAGGTGCCGGCAGAGCTAGGGTTAAAAAACTACAGCTAGGCACTTTGCAAAAAAAGGGTCATTTTTCACTGTGAAAATGTGGCGTGTCCACGTTGCGTTTTGGGCCGTTTCCTGTCGCGGGCACTAGGCCTACCCACACAAGTGAGGTACCATTTTTCTCGGAAGACTTTGGGAAACGCGGGGTGGGTGGAGTTTTGTGTATCCACGCAGATTCCAGAACTTTCCACCACAGAAATGTGAGGAAAATGTGGTTTTTTTGACAATTGTTTAGGTTTGCAAGGGATTCCGGCTAACAGAACCTGGTGAGAGCCAGTCAAGTCACCCCATCCTGGATTCCCCTGGGTGTCTAGTTTTCAAAAATGTATAGGTTTGCTAGGTTTCCATAGGTGCCGGCAGAGCTAGGGTTAAAAAACTACAGCTAGGCACTTTGCAACAAAAGGGTCATTTTTCACTGTGAAAATGTGGTGTGTCCACGTTGCGTTTTGCGCCGTTTCCTGTGATGGGCAATAGGCCTACCCACACAAGTGAGGTACCATTTTTCTCAGAAGACTTTGGGGAACGCAGGGTGGGTGCAATTTTGTGGATCCACGCAGATTCCAGAACTTTCCACCACAGAAATGTGAGGAAAATGTGGTTTTTTTGACAATTGTTTAGGTTTGCAAGGGATTCCGGCTAACAGAACCTGGTGAGAGCCAGTCAAGTCACCCCATCCTGGATTCCCCTGGGTGTCTAGTTTTCAAAAATGTATAGGTTTGCTAGGTTTCCCTAGGTGCCGGCAGAGCTAGGGTTCAAAAACTACAGCTAGGCACTTTGCAAAAAAAGGGTCATTTTTCACTGTGAAAATGTGGTGTGTCCACGTTGCGTTTTGCGCCGTTTCCTGTCGCGGGCACAAGGCCTACCCACACAAGTGAGGTACCATTTTTCTCGGAAGACTTTGGGGAACGCGGAGTGGGTGGAATTTTGTGGATCCACGCAGATTCCATAACTTTCCACCACAGAAATGTGAGGAAAATGTGGTTTTTTTGACCATTTTTTAGGTTTGCAAGGGATTCTGGGTAACAGAACCTGGTGAGAGCCAGTCAAGTCCCCCCATCCTGGATTTCCCTGGGTGTCTAGTTTTCAAAAATGGATAGGTTTGCTAGGCTTCCCTAGGTGCCGGCAGAGCTAGGGTTCAAAAACTACAGCTAGGCACTTTGCAAAAAAAGGGTCATTTTTCACTGTGAAAATGTGGTGTGTCCACGTTGCGTTTTGCGCCGTTTCCTGTCATGGGCAATAGGCCTACCCACACAAGCGAGGTACCATTTTTCTCAGAAGACTTTCAGGAACGCAGGGTGGGTGGAAGTTTGTGGATCCACGCAGATTCCAGAACTTTCCACCACAGAATTGTGAGGAAAATGTGGGGTTTTTTTACAATTGTTTAGGTTTGCAAGATATTCTGGGTAACAGAACCTGGTGAGAGCCAGTCAAGTCACCCCATCCTGGATTTCCCTGGGTGTCTAGTTTTCAAAAATGTATAGGTTTACTAGGTTTCCCTAGGTGCCGGCAGAGCTAGGGTTAAAAACCTACAGCTAGGCACTTTGCAAGAAAAGGGTCATTTTTCACTGTGAAAATGTGGTGTGTCCACGTTGCGTTGTGCGCCGTTTCCTGTCGCGGGCACTAGGCCTACCCACACAAGTGAGGTACCATTTTTCTCTGAAGACTTTGGGGAATGCGGAGTGGGTGGAATTTTGAGGATCCACCCAGATTCCATAACTTTCCACCACAGAAATGTGAGGAAAATGTGTTTTTTTTGACAATTTTGTAGGTTTGCAAGGGATTCTGGGTAACAGAACCTGGTGAGAGCCAGTCAAGTCCCCCCATCCTGGATTTCCCTGGGTGTCTAGTTTTCAAAAATGGATAGGTTTTCTAGGTTTCCCTAGGTGCCGGCAGAGCTAGGGTTAAAAAACTACAGCTAGGCACTTTGCAAAAAAAGGGTCATTTTTCACTGTGAAAATGTGGCGTGTCCACGTTGTGTTTTGGGCCGTTTCCTGTTGCGGGCACTAGGCCTACCCACACAAGTGAGGTACCATTTTTCTCGGAAGACTTTGGGGAACGCGGGGTGGGTGGAATTTTGTGGATCCACGCAGATTCCAGAACTTTCCACCACAGAAATGTGAGGAAAATGTGTTTTTTTGGACAATTCTTTAGGTTTGCAAGGGATTCTGGGTAACAGAACCTGGTGAGAGCCAGTCAAGTCACCCCATCCTGGATTTCGCTGGGTGTCTAGTTTTCAAAAATGTATAGGTTTGCTAGTATTCCCTAGGTGCCGGCAGAGCTAGGGTTCAAAAACTACAGCTAGGCACTTTGCAAAAAAAGGGTCATTTTTCACTCTGAGAAAGTGGTGTGTCTTCGTTGCGTTTTGCGCTGTTTCCTGTCGTGGGCACTAGGCCTCCCCACACAAGTGAGGACCCATTTTTCTCGGAAGACTTTGGGGAACGCGGGGTGGGTGGAATTTTGTGGATCCACACAGATTCCATAACTTTCCACCACAGAAATGTGAGGAAAATGTGTTTTTTTTGACAATTTTGTAGGTTTGCAAGGGATTCTGGGTAACAGAACCTGGTGAGAGCCAGTCAAGTACCCCCATCCTGGATTTCCCTGGGTGTCTAGTTTTCAAAAATGTATAGGTTTTCTAGGTTTCCCTAGGTGCCGGCAGAGCTAGGGTTCAAAAACTACAGCTAGGCACTTTGCAAAAAAAGGGTCATTTTTCACTGTGAAAATGTGGCGTGTCCACGTTGTGTTTTGGGCCGTTTCCTGTTGCGGGCACTAGGCCTACCCACACAAGTGGGGTACCATTTTTCTCGGAAGACTTTGGGGAACGCGGGGTGGGTGGAATTTTGTGGATCCACGCAGATTCCAGAACTTTCCACCACAGAAATGTGAGGAAAATGTGTTTTTTGGACAATTCTTTAGGTTTGCAAGGGATTCTGGGTAACAGAACCTGGTGAGAGCCAGTCAAGTCACCCCATCCTGGATTTCGCTGGGTGTCTAGTTTTCAAAAATGTATAGGTTTGCTAGTTTTCCCTAGGTGCCGGCAGAGCTAGGGTTCAAAAACTACAGCTAGGCACTTTGCAAAAAAAGGGTCATTTTTCACTCTGAGAAAGTGGTGTGTCTTCGTTGCGTTTTGCGCTGTTTCCTGTCGTGGGCACTAGGCCTCCCCACACAAGTGAGGACCCATTTTTCTCGGAAGACTTTGGGGAACGCGGGGTGGGTGGAATTTTGTGGATCCACACAGATTCCAGAACTTTCCACCACCAAAATGTGAGGAAAATGTGTTTTTTTGACAATTTTTAGGTTTGCAAGGGATTCTGGGTAACAGAACCTGGTGAGAGCCAGTCAAGTCACCCCATCCTGGATTTCCCTGGGTGTCTAGTTTTCAAAAATGTATAGGTTTGCCCGGTTTCCATAAGTGCCGGCAGAGCTAGGGTTCAAAAACTACAGCTAGGCACTTTGCAAAAAAAGGGTCATTTTTCACTCTGAGAAAGTGGTGTGTCTTCGTTGCGTTTTGCGCTGTTTCCTGTCGTGGGCACTAGGCCTCCCACACAAGTGAGGACCCATTTTTCTCGGAAGACTTTGGGGAACGCGGGGTGGGTGGAATTTTGTGGATCCACACAGATTCCATAACTTTCCACCACAGAAATGTGAGGAAAATGTGTTTTTTTGACAATTTTGTAGGTTTGCAAGGGATTCTGGGTAACAGAACCTGGTGAGAGCCAGTCAAGTCCCCCCATCCTGGATTTCCCTGGGTGTCTAGTTTTCAAAAATGTATAGGTTTTCTAGGTTTCCCTAGGTGCCGGCAGAGCTAGGGTTCAAAAACTACAGCTAGGCACTTTGCAAAAAAAGGGTCATTTTTCACTGTGAAAATGTGGCGTGTCCACGTTGTGTTTTGGGCCGTTTCCTGTTGCGGGCACTAGGCCTACCCACACAAGTGGGGTACCATTTTTCTCGGAAGACTTTGGGGAACGCGGGGTGGGTGGAATTTTGTGGATCCACGCAGATTCCAGAACTTTCCACCACAGAAATGTGAGGAAAATGTGGTTTTTTGGACAATTCTTTAGGTTTGCAAGGGATTCTGGGTAACAGAACCTGGTGAGAGCCAGTCAAGTCACCCCATCCTGGATTTCGCTGGGTGTCTAGTTTTCAAAAATGTATAGGTTTGCTAGGTTTCCCTAGGTGCCGGCAGAGCTAGGGTTCAAAAACTACAGCTAGGCACTTTGCAAAAAAAGGGTCATTTTTCACTCTGAGAAATGTGGTGTGTCTTCGTTGCGTTTTGCGCTGTTTCCTGTCGTGGGCACTAGGCCTACCCACACAAGTGAGGTACCCATTTTTCTCGGAAGACTTTGGGGAACGCGGGGTGGGTGGAATTTTGTGGATCCACACAGATTCCAGAACTTTCCACCACCAGAAATGTGAGGAAAATGTGGTTTTTTTGACAATTTTTTAGGTTTGCAAGGGATTCTGGATAACAGAACCTGGTGAGAGCCAGTCAAGTCACCCCATCCTGGATTTCCCTGGGTGTCTAGTTTTCAAAAATGTATAGGTTTGCTCGGTTTCCCTAAGTGCCGGCAGAGCTAGGGTTCAAAAACTACAGCTAGGCACTTTGCAAAAAAAGGGTCATTTTTCACTGTTAAAATGTGGTGTGTCCACGTTGAGTTTTGCGCCGTTTCCTGTCACGGGCACTAGGCTTACCCACACAAGTGAGGTACCATTTTTTCGGAA
Organism: Calotriton arnoldi; assembly: GCA_963921515.1. Taxonomy (NCBI): domain Eukaryota; kingdom Metazoa; phylum Chordata; class Amphibia; order Caudata; family Salamandridae; genus Calotriton; species Calotriton arnoldi. Next base: position 434,112 of record CAWUFW010006146.1, read on the forward strand.
GACTTTGGGGAATGCGGGGTGGGTGGAATTTTGTGGATCCACGCAGATTCCAGAACTTTTCACCACAGAAATGTGAGGAAAATGTGGTTTTTATTACAATTGTTTAGGTTTCCAAGGGATTTTGGGTAACAGAACCTGGTGAGAGCCAGTCAAGTCACCCCATCCTGGATTCCCCTGGGTGTCTATTTTTCAAAAATGTATAGGTTTGCTAGGTTTCCCTAGGTGCCGGCAGAGCTAGGGTTCAAAAACTACAGCTAGGCTCTTTGCAAAAAAAGGGTCATTTTTCACTGTGAAAATGTGGTGTGTCCATGGTGCGTTTTGCGCCGTTTCCTGTCGCGGGCACTAGGCCTACCCACACAAGTGAGGTACCATTTTTCTTGGACGACTTTGGGGAACGCTGGGTGGGTGGAATTTTGTGGATCCACGCAGATTCCAGAACTTTCCACCACAGAAATGTGAGGAAAATGTGGGTTATTTTACAATTATTTAGGTTTGCAAGGGGTTCTGGGTAACAGAACCTGGTGAGAGCCAGTCAAGTCACCCCATCCTGGATTTCCCTGGGTGTCTAGTTTTCAAAAATGTATATGTTTGCTAGGTTTCCCTAGGTGCCGGCAGAGCTAGGGTTCAAAAACTACAGCTAGGCACTTTGTAAAAAAAGGGTCATTTTTCACTGTGAAAATGTGGTGTGTCCACGTTGCGTTTTGCGCCGTTTCCTGTTGCGGGCACAAGGCCTACCCACACAAGTGAGGTACCATTTTTCTCAGAAAACTTTGGGGAACGCGGAGTGGGTGGAATTTTGTGGATCCACGCAGATTCCATAACTTTCCACCACAGAAATGTGAGGAAAATGTGGTTTTTTAACCATTTTTTAGGTTTGCAAGGGATTCTGGGCAACAGAACCTGGTGAGAGCCAGTCAAGTCACCCCATCCTGGATTTCCCTGGGTGTCTAGTTTTCAAAAATGTATAGGTTTGCTAGGCTTCCCTAGGTGCCGGCAGAGCTAGGGTTCAAAAACTACAGCTAGGCACTTTGCAAAAAAAGGGTCATTTTTCACTGTGAAAATGTGGTGTGTCCACGTTGCGTTTTGCGCCGTTTCCTGTCATGGGCAATAGGCCTACCCACACAAGCGAGGTACCATTTTTCTCAGAAGACTTTCAGGAACGCAGGGTGGGTGGAAGTTTGTGGATCCACGCAGATTCCAGAACTTTCCACCACAGAATTGTGAGGAAAATGTGTTTTTTTGACAATTGTTTAGGTTTGCAAGATATTCTGGGTAACAGAACCTGGTGAGAGCCAGTCAAGTCACCCCATCCTGGATTTCCCTGGGTGTCTAGTTTTCAAAAATGTATAGGTTTACTAGGTTTCCCTAGGTGCCGGCAGAGCTAGGGTTAAAAACCTACAGCTAGGCACTTTGCAAGAAAAGGGTCATTTTTCACTGTGAAAATGTGGTGTGTCCACGTTGCGTTGTGCGCCGTTTCCTGTCGCGGGCACTAGGCCTACCCACACAAGTGAGGTACCATTTTTCTCTGAAGACTTTGGGGAATGCGGAGTGGGTGGAATTTTGAGGATCCACCCAGATTCCATAACTTTCCACCACAGAAATGTGAGGAAAATGTGTTTTTTGACAATTTTGTAGGTTTGCAAGGGATTCTGGGTAACAGAACCTGGTGAGAGCCAGTCAAGTCCCCCATCCTGGATTTCCCTGGGTGTCTAGTTTTCAAAAATGTATAGGTTTTCTAGGTTTCCCTAGGTGCCGGCAGAGCTAGGGTTCAAAAACTACAGCTAGGCACTTTGCAAAAAAAGGGTCATTTTTCACTGTGAAAATGTGGCTTGTCCACGTTGTGTTTTGGGCCGTTTCCTGTTGCGGGCACTAGGCCTACCCACACAAGTGAGGTACCATTTTTCTCGGAAGACTTTGGGGAACGCGGGGTGGGTGGAATTTTGTGGATCCACGCAGATTCCAGAACTTTCCACCACAGAAATGTGAGGAAAATGTGTTTTTTTGGACAATTCTTTAGGTTTGCAAGGGATTCTGGGTAACAGAACCTGGTGAGAGCCAGTCAAGTCACCCCATCCTGGATTTCGCTGGGTGTCTAGTTTTCAAAAATGTATAGGTTTGCTAGTTTTCCCTAGGTGCCGGCAGAGCTAGGGTTCAAAAACTACAGCTAGGCACTTTGCAAAAAAAGGGTCATTTTTCACTCTGAGAAAGTGGTGTGTCTTCGTTGCGTTTTGCGCTGTTTCCTGTCGTGGGCACTAGGCCTCCCCACACAAGTGAGGACCCATTTTTCTCGGAAGACTTTGGGGAACGCGGGGTGGGTGGAATTTTGTGGATCCACACAGATTCCAGAACTTTCCACCACCAAAATGTGAGGAAAATGTGTTTTTTTGACAATTTTTAGGTTTGCAAGGGATTCTGGGTAACAGAACCTGGTGAGAGCCAGTCAAGTCACCCCATCCTGGATTTCCCTGGGTGTCTAGTTTTCAAAAATGTATAGGTTTGCCCGGTTTCCATAAGTGCCGGCAGAGCTAGGGTTCAAAAACTACAGCTAGGCACTTTGCAAAAAAAGGGTCATTTTTTACTGTTAAAATGTGGTGTGTCCACGTTGAGTTTTGCGCCGTTTCCTGTCACGGGCACTAGGCTTACCCACACAAGTGATGTACCATTTTTTCGGAAGACTTTGGGGAATGCGGGGTGGGTGGAATTTTGTGGATCCACGCAGATTCCAGAACTTTTCACCACAGAAATGTGAGGAAAATGTGTTTTTTTTACAATTGTTTAGGTTTCCAAGGGATTTTGGGTAACAGAACCTGGTGAGAGCCAGTCAAGTCACCCCATCCTGGATTCCCCTGGGTGTCTATTTTTCAAAAATGTATAGGTTTGCTAGGTTTCTCTAGGTGCCGGCAGAGCTAGGGTTCAAAAACTACAGCTAGGCTCTTTGCAAAAAAAGGGTAATTTTTCACTGTGAAAATGTGGTGTGTCCACGGTGCGTTTTGCGCCGTTTCCTGTCGCGGGCACTAGGCCTACCCACACAAGTGAGGTACCATTTTTCTTGGAAGACTTTGGGGAACGCTGGGTGGGTGGAATTTTGTGGATCCACGCAGATTCCAGAACTTTCCACCACAGAAATGTGAGGAAAATGTGGGTTATTTTACAATTATTTAGGTTTGCAAGGGGTTCTGGGTAACAGAACCTGGTGAGAGCCAGTCAAGTCCCCCATCCTGGATTTCCCTGGGTGTCTAGTTTTCAAAAATGTATATGTTTGCTAGGTTTCCCTAGGTGCCGGCAGAGCTAGGGTTCAAAAACTACAGCTAGGCACTTTGTAAAAAAAGGGTCATTTTTCACTGTAAAAATGTGGTGTGTCCACGTTGCGTTTTGCGCCGTTTCCTGTTGCGGGCACAAGGCCTACACACACAAGTGAGGTACCATTTTTCTCGGAAAACTTTGGGGAACGCGGAGTGGGTGGAATTTTGTGGATCCACGCAAATTCCATAACTTTCCACCACAGAAATGTGAGGAAAATGGGGTTTTTTTAACCATTTTTTAGGTTTGCAAGGGATTCTGGGCAACAGAACCTGGTGAGAGCCAGTCAAGTCACCCTATCCTGGATTTCCCTGGGTGTCTAGTTTTCAAAAATGTATAGGTTTGCTAGGCTTCCCTAGGTGCCGGCAGAGCTAGGGTTCAAAAACTACAGCTAGGCACTTTGCAAAAAAGGGTCATTTTTCACTGTGAAAATGTGGTGTGTCCACGTTGCGTTTTGCGCCGTTTCCTGTCATGGGCAATAGGCCTACCCACACAAGCGAGGTACCATTTTTCTCAGAAGACTTTCAGGAACGCAGGGTGGGTGGAAGTTTGTGGATCCACGCAGATTCCAGAACTTTCCACCACAGAATTGTGAGGAAAATGTGTTTTTTTTACAATTGTTTAGGTTTGCAAGATATTCTGGGTAACAGAACCTGGTGAGAGCCAGTCAAGTCACCCCATCCTGGATTTCCCTGGGTGTCTAGTTTTCAAAAATGTATAGGTTTACTAGGTTTCCCTAGGTGCCGGCAGAGCTAGGGTTAAAAACCTACAGCTAGGCACTTTGCAAGAAAAGGGTCATTTTTCACTGTGAAAATGTGGTGTGTCCACGTTGCGTTGTGCGCCGTTTCCTGTCGCGGGCACTAGGCCTACCCACACAAGTGAGGTACCATTTTTCTCTGAAGACTTTGGGGAATGCGGAGTGGGTGGAATTTTGAGGATCCACCCAGATTCCATAACTTTCCACCACAGAAATGTGAGGAAAATGTGTTTTTTTGACAATTTTGTAGGTTTGCAAGGGATTCTGGGTAACAGAACCTGGTGAGAGCCAGTCAAGTCCCCCCATCCTGGATTTCCCTGGGTGTCTAGTTTTCAAAAATGTATAGGTTTTCTAGGTTTCCCTAGGTGCCGGCAGAGCTAGGGTTCAAAAACTACAGCTAGGCACTTTGCAAAAAAAGGGTCATTTTTCACTGTGAAAATGTGGCTTGTCCACGTTGTGTTTTGGGCCGTTTCCTGTTGCGGGCACTAGGCCTACCCACACAAGTGAGGTACCATTTTTCTCGGAAGACTTTGGGGAACGCGGGGTGGGTGGAATTTTGTGGATCCACGCAGATTCCAGAACTTTCCACCACAGAAATGTGAGGAAAATGTGTTTTTTGGACAATTCTTTAGGTTTGCAAGGGATTCTGGGTAACAGAACCTGGTGAGAGCCAGTCAAGTCACCCCATCCTGGATTTCGCTGGGTGTCTAGTTTTCAAAAATGTATAGGTTTGCTAGTTTTCCCTAGGTGCCGGCAGAGCTAGGGTTCAAAAACTACAGCTAGGCACTTTGCAAAAAAAGGGTCATTTTTCACTCTGAGAAAGTGGTGTGTCTTCGTTGCGTTTTGCGCTGTTTCCTGTCGTGGGCACTAGGCCTCGCCACACAAGTGAGGACCCATTTTTCTCGGAAGACTTTGGGGAACGCGGGGTGGGTGGAATTTTGTGGATCCACACAGATTCCATAACTTTCCACCACAGAAATGTGAGGAAAATGTGTTTTTTTTGACAATTTTGTAGGTTTGCAAGGGATTCTGGGTAACAGAACCTGGTGAGAGCCAGTCAAGTACCCCCATCCTGGATTTCCCTGGGTGTCTAGTTTTCAAAAATGTATAGGTTTTCTAGGTTTCCCTAGGTGCCGGCAGAGCTAGGGTTCAAAAACTACAGCTAGGCACTTTGCAAAAAAAGGGTCATTTTTCACTGTGAAAATGTGGCGTGTCCACGTTGTGTTTTGGGCCGTTTCCTGTTGCGGGCACTAGGCCTACCCACACAAGTGGGGTACCATTTTTCTCAGAAGACTTTGGGGAACGCGGGGTGGGTGGAATTTTGTGGATCCACGCAGATTCCAGAACTTTCCACCACAGAAATGTGAGGAAAATGTGTTTTTTTGGACAATTCTTTAGGTTTGCAAGGGATTCTGGGTAACAGAACCTGGTGAGAGCCAGTCAAGTCACCCCATCCTGGATTTCGCTGGGTGTCTAGTTTTCAAAAATGTATAGGTTTGCTAGTTTTCCCTAGGTGCCGGCAGAGCTAGGGTTCAAAAACTACAGCTAGGCACTTTGCAAAAAAAGGGTCATTTTTCACTCTGAGAAAGTGGTGTGTCTTCGTTGCGTTTTGCGCTGTTTCCTGTCGTGGGCACTAGGCCTCCCCACACAAGTGAGGACCCATTTTTCTCGGAAGACTTTGGGGAACGCGGGGTGGGTGGAATTTTGTGGATCCACACAGATTCCAGAACTTTCCACCACCAAAATGTGAGGAAAATGTGTTTTTTTTGACAATTTTTTAGGTTTGCAAGGGATTCTGGGTAACAGAACCTGGTGAGAGCCAGTCAAGTCACCCCATCCTGGATTTCCCTGGGTGTCTAGTTTTCAAAAATGTATAGGTTTGCCCGGTTTCCATAAGTGCCGGCAGAGCTAGGGTTCAAAAACTACAGCTAGGCACTTTGCAAAAAAAGGGTCATTTTTTACTGTTAAAATGTGGTGTGTCCACGTTGAGTTTTGCGCCGTTTCCTGTCACGGGCACTAGGCTTACCCACACAAGTGATGTACCATTTTTTCGGAAGACTTTGGGGAATGCGGGGTGGGTGGAATTTTGTGGATCCACGCAGATTCCAGAACTTTTCACCACAGAAATGTGAGGAAAATGTGGTTTTTATTACAATTGTTTAGGTTTCCAAGGGATTTTGGGTAACAGAACCTGGTGAGAGCCAGTCAAGTCACCCCATCCTGGATTCCCCTGGGTGTCTATTTTTCAAAAATGTATAGGTTTGCTAGGTTTCTCTAGGTGCCGGCAGAGCTAGGGTTCAAAAACTACAGCTAGGCTCTTTGCAAAAAAAGGGTAATTTTTCACTGTGAAAATGTGGTGTGTCCACGGTGCGTTTTGCGCCGTTTCCTGTCGCGGGCACTAGGCCTACCCACACAAGTGAGGTACCATTTTTCTTGGAAGACTTTGGGGAACGCTGGGTGGGTGGAATTTTGTGGATCCACGCAGATTCCAGAACTTTCCACCACAGAAATGTGAGGAAAATGTGGGTTATTTTACAATTATTTAGGTTTGCAAGGGGTTCTGGGTAACAGAACCTGGTGAGAGCCAGTCAAGTCCCCCATCCTGGATTTCCCTGGGTGTCTAGTTTTCAAAAATGTATATGTTTGCTAGGTTTCCCTAGGTGCCGGCAGAGCTAGGGTTCAAAAACTACAGCTAGGCACTTTGTAAAAAAAGGGTCATTTTTCACTGTAAAAATGTGGTGTGTCCACGTTGCGTTTTGCGCCGTTTCCTGTTGCGGGCACAAGGCCTACACACACAAGTGAGGTACCATTTTTCTCGGAAAACTTTGGGGAACGCGGAGTGGGTGGAATTTTGTGGATCCACGCAAATTCCATAACTTTCCACCACAGAAATGTGAGGAAAATGGGTTTTTTTAACCATTTTTTAGGTTTGCAAGGGATTCTGGGCAACAGAACCTGGTGAGAGCCAGTCAAGTCACCCTATCCTGGATTTCCCTGGGTGTCTAGTTTTCAAAAATGTATAGGTTTGCTAGGCTTCCCTAGGTGCCGGCAGAGCTAGGGTTCAAAAACTACAGCTAGGCACTTTGCAAAAAAAGGGTCATTTTTCACTGTGAAAATGTGGTGTGTCCACGTTGCGTTTTGCGCCGTTTCCTGTCATGGGCAATAGGCCTACCCACACAAGCGAGGTACCATTTTTCTCAGAAGACTTTCAGGAACGCAGGGTGGGTGGAAGTTTGTGGATCCACGCAGATTCCAGAACTTTCCACCACAGAATTGTGAGGAAAATGTGTTTTTTTTTACAATTGTTTAGGTTTGCAAGATATTCTGGGTAACAGAACCTGGTGAGAGCCAGTCAAGTCACCCCATCCTGGATTTCCCTGGGTGTCTAGTTTTCAAAAATGTATAGGTTTACTAGGTTTCCCTAGGTGCCGGCAGAGCTAGGGTTAAAAACCTACAGCTAGGCACTTTGCAAGAAAAGGGTCATTTTTCACTGTGAAAATGTGGTGTGTCCACGTTGCGTTGTGCGCCGTTTCCTGTCGCGGGCACTAGGCCTACCCACACAAGTGAGGTACCATTTTTCTCTGAAGACTTTGGGGAATGCGGAGTGGGTGGAATTTTGAGGATCCACCCAGATTCCATAACTTTCCACCACAGAAATGTGAGGAAAATGTGTTTTTTTGACAATTTTGTAGGTTTGCAAGGGATTCTGGGTAACAGAACCTGGTGAGAGCCAGTCAAGTCCCCCCATCCTGGATTTCCCTGGGTGTCTAGTTTTCAAAAATGTATAGGTTTTCTAGGTTTCCCTAGGTGCCGGCAGAGCTAGGGTTCAAAAACTACAGCTAGGCACTTTGCAAAAAAAGGGTCATTTTTCACTGTGAAAATGTGGCTTGTCCACGTTGTGTTTTGGGCCGTTTCCTGTTGCGGGCACTAGGCCTACCCACACAAGTGAGGTACCATTTTTCTCGGAAGACTTTGGGGAACGCGGGGTGGGTGGAATTTTGTGGATCCACGCAGATTCCAGAACTTTCCACCACAGAAATGTGAGGAAAATGTGTTTTTTGGACAATTCTTTAGGTTTGCAAGGGATTCTGGGTAACAGAACCTGGTGAGAGCCAGTCAAGTCACCCCATCCTGGATTTCGCTGGGTGTCTAGTTTTCAAAAATGTATAGGTTTGCTAGTTTTCCCTAGGTGCCGGCAGAGCTAGGGTTCAAAAACTACAGCTAGGCACTTTGCAAAAAAAGGGTCATTTTTCACTCTGAGAAAGTGGTGTGTCTTCGTTGCGTTTTGCGCTGTTTCCTGTCGTGGGCACTAGGCCTCCCCACACAAGTGAGGAGCCATTTTTCTCGGAAGACTTTGGGGAACGCGGGGTGGGTGGAATTTTGTGGATCCACACAGATTCCATAACTTTCCACCACAGAAATGTGAGGAAAATGTGTTTTTTTGACAATTTTGTAGGTTTGCAAGGGATTCTGGGTAACAGAACCTGGTGAGAGCCAGTCAAGTCCCCCCATCCTGGATTTCCCTGGGTGTCTAGTTTTCAAAAATGTATAGGTTTTCTAGGTTTCCCTAGGTGCCGGCAGAGCTAGGGTTCAAAAACTACAGCTAGGCACTTTGCAAAAAAAGGGTCATTTTTCACTGTGAAAATGTGGCGTGTCCACGTTGTGTTTTGGGCCGTTTCCTGTTGCGGGCACTAGGCCTACCCACACAAGTGGGGTACCATTTTTCTCGGAAGACTTTGGGGAACGCGGGGTGGGTGGAATTTTGTGGATCCACGCAGATTCCAGAACTTTCCACCACAGAAATGTGAGGAAAATGTGTTTTTTGGACAATTCTTTAGGTTTGCAAGGGATTCTGGGTAACAGAACCTGGTGAGAGCCAGTCAAGTCACCCCATCCTGGATTTCGCTGGGTGTCTAGTTTTCAAAAATGTATAGGTTTGCTAGTTTTCCCTAGGTGCCGGCAGAGCTAGGGTTCAAAAACTACAGCTAGGCACTTTGCAAAAAAAGGGTCATTTTTCACTCTGAGAAAGTGGTGTGTCTTCGTTGCGTTTTGCGCTGTTTCCTGTCGTGGGCACTAGGCCTCCCCACACAAGTGAGGACCCATTTTTCTCGGAAGACTTTGGGGAACGCGGGGTGGGTGGAATTTTGTGGATCCACACAGATTCCAGAACTTTCCACCACCAAAATGTGAGGAAAATGTGTTTTTTTGACAATTTTTTAGGTTTGCAAGGGATTCTGGGTAACAGAACCTGGTGAGAGCCAGTCAAGTCACCCCATCCTGGATATCCCTGGGTGTCTAGTTTTCAAAAATGTATAGGTTTGCCCGGTTTCCATAAGTGCCGGCAGAGCTAGGGTTCAAAAACTACAGCTAGGCACTTTGCAAAAAAAGGGTCATTTTTTACTGTTAAAATGTGGTGTGTCCACGTTGAGTTTTGCGCCGTTTCCTGTCACGGGCACTAGGCTTACCCACACAAGTGAGGTACCATTTTTTCGGAAGACTTTGGGGAATGCGGGGTGGGTGGAATTTTGTGGATCCACGCAGATTCCAGAACTTTTCACCACAGAAATGTGAGGAAAATGTGGGTTTTTTTACAATTGTTTAGGTTTCCAAGGGATTTTGGGTAACAGAACCTGGTGAGAGCCAGTCAAGTCACCCCATCCTGGATTCCCCTGGGTGTCTATTTTTCAAAAATGTATAGGTTTGCTAGGTTTCTCTAGGTGCCGGCAGAGCTAGGGTTCAAAAACTACAGCTAGGCTCTTTGCAAAAAAAGGGTAATTTTTCACTGTGAAAATGTGGTGTGTCCACGGTGCGTTTTGCGCCGTTTCCTGTCGCGGGCACTAGGCCTACCCACACAAGTGAGGTACCATTTTTCTTGGAAGACTTTGGGGAACGCTGGGTGGGTGGAATTTTGTGGATCCACGCAGATTCCAGAACTTTCCACCACAGAAATGTGAGGAAAATGTGGGTTATTTTACAATTATTTAGGTTTGCAAGGGGTTCTGGGTAACAGAACCTGGTGAGAGCCAGTCAAGTCCCCCATCCTGGATTTCCCTGGGTGTCTAGTTTTCAAAAATGTATATGTTTGCTAGGTTTCCCTAGGTGCCGGCAGAGCTAGGGTTCAAAAACTACAGCTAGGCACTTTGTAAAAAAAGGGTCATTTTTCACTGTAAAAATGTGGTGTGTCCACGTTGCGTTTTGCGCCGTTTCCTGTTGACGGGCACATAGGCCTACCCACACAAGTGAGGTACCATTTTTCTCAGAAGACTTTGGGGAACGCAGGGTGGGTGGAATTTTGTGGATCCACGCAGATTCCAGAACTTTCCACCACAGAAATGTGAGGAAAATGTGTGTTTTTTGACAATTGTTTAGGTTTGCAAGGGATTCTGGGTAACAGAACCTGGTGAGAGCCAGTCAAGTCACCCCATCCTGGATTTCCCTGGGTGTCTAGTTTTCAAAAATGTATAGGTTTGCTAGGTTTCCCTAGGTGCCGGCAGAGCTAGGGTTCAAAAACTACAGCTAGGCACTTTGCAAAAAAAGGGTCATTTTTCACTGTGAAAATGTGGTGTGTCCACGTTGCGTTTTGCGCCGTTTCCTGTTGCGGGCACATAGGCCTACCCACACAAGTGAGGTACCATTTTTCTCAGAAGACTTTGGGGAACGCGGGGTGGGTGGAATTTTGTGGATCCACGCAGATTCCATAACTTTCCACCACAGAATTGTGAGGAAAATGTGTTTTTTTGACAATTGTTTAGGTTTGCAAGGGATTCTGGGTAACAGAACCTGGTGAGAGCCAGTCAAGTCACCCCATCCTGGATTTCCCTGGGTGTCTAGTTTTCAAAAATGTATAGGTTTGCTAGGTTTCCCTAGGTGCCGGCAGAGCTAGGGTTCAAAAACTACAGCTAGGCACTTTGCAAGAAAAGGGTCATTTTTCACTGTGAAAATGTGGTGTGTCCACGTTGCGTTTTGCGCCGTTTCCTGTCGCGGGCACTAGGCCTACCCACACAAGTGAGGTACCATTTTTCTCAGAAGACTTTGGGGAACGCGGGGTGGGTGGAATTTTGTGGATCCACGCAGATTCCATAACTTTCCACCAAAGAAATGTGAGGAAAATGTGGTTTTTTTGACAATTGTTTAGGTTTGCAAGGGATTCTGGGTAACAGAACCTGGTGAGAGCCAGTCAAGTCCCCCCATCCTGGATTTCCCTGGGTGTCTAGTTTTCAAAAATGTATAGGTTTGCTAGGTTTCCCTAGGTGCCGGCAGAGCTAGGGTTCAAAAACTACAGCTAGGCACTTTGCAAAAAAAGGGTCATTTTTCACTGTGAAAATGTGGTGTGTCCACGTTGCGTTTTGCGCCGTTTCCTGTCACGGGCACTAGGCCTACCCACACAAGTGAGGTACCATTTTTCTCGGAAGACTTTGGGGAACGCGGGGTGGGTGGAAGTTTGTGGATCCACGCAGATTCCAGAACTTTCCACCACAGAAATGTGAGGAAAATGTGGTTTTTTGGACAATTGTTTAGGTTTGCAAGGGATTCTGGGTAACAGAACCTGGTGAGAGCCAGTCAAGTCACCCCATCCTGGATTTCCCTGGGTGTCTAGTTTTCAAAAATGTATAGGTTTGCTAGGTTTCCCTAGGTGCCGGCAGAGCTAGGGTTCAAAAACTACAGCTAGGCACTTTGCAAAAAAAGGGTCATTTTTCACTGTGAAAATGTGGTGTGTCCACGTTGCGTTTTGCGCCGTTTCCTGTTGTGGGCACTAGGCCTACCCACACAAGTGAGGTACCATTTTTCTCGGAAGACTTTGGGGAACGCGGGGAGGGTGGAATTTTGTGGATCCACGCAGATTCCAGAACTTTCCACCACAGAAATGTGAGGAAAATGTGTTTTTTTTGACAATTTTGTAGGTTTGCAAGGGATTCTGGGTAACAGAACCTGGTGAGAGCCAGTCAAGTCACCCCATCCTGGATTTCCCTGGGTGTCTAGTTTTCAAAAATGTATAGGTTTTCTAGGTTTCCCTAGGTGCCGGCAGAGCTAGGGTTCAAAAACTACAGCTAGGCACTTTGCAAAAAAAGGGTCATTTTTCACTGTGAAAATGTGGCGTGTCCACGTTGTGTTTTGGGCCGTTTCCTGTTGCGGGCACTAGGCCTACCCACACAAGTGAGGTACCATTTTTCTCGGAAGACTTTGGGGAACGCGGGGTGGGTGGAATTTTGTGGATCCACGCAGATTCCAGAACTTTCCACCACAGAAATGTGAGGAAAATGTGTTTTTTGGACAATTCTTTAGGTTTGCAAGGGATTCTGGGTAACAGAACCTGGTGAGAGCCAGTCAAGTCACCCCATCCTGGATTTCGCTGGGTGTCTAGTTTTCAAAAATGTATAGGTTTGCTAGTTTTCCCTAGGTGCCGGCAGAGCTAGGGTTCAAAAACTACAGCTAGGCACTTTGCAAAAAAAGGGTCATTTTTCACTCTGAGAAATGTGGTGTGTCTACGTTGCGTTTTGCGCTGTTTCCTGTCGTGGGCACTAGGCCTCCCCACACAAGTGAGGTACCCATTTTTCTCGGAAGACTTTGGGGAACGCGGGGTGGGTGGAATTTTGTGGATCCACACAGATTCCATAACTTTCCACCACAGAAATGTGAGGAAAATGTGTTTTTTTGACAATTTTGTAGGTTTGCAAGGGATTCTGGGTAACAGAACCTGGTGAGAGCCAGTCAAGTCACCCCATCCTGGATTTCCCTGGGTGTCTAGTTTTCAAAAATGTATAGGTTTGCTAGGTTTCCCTAGGTGCCGGCAGAGCTAGGGTTCAAAAACTACAGCTAGGCACTTTGCAAAAAAAGGGTCATTTTTCACTGTGAAAATGTGGCGTGTCCACGTTGCGTTTTGCGCCGTTTCCTGTCGCGGGCACTAGGCCTACCCACACAAGTGAGGTACCATTTTTCTCGGAAGACTTTGGGGAACGCGGGGTGGGTGGAATTTTGTGGATCCACGCAGATTCCAGAACTTTCCACCACAGAAATGTGAGGAAAATGTGGTTTTTTTGACAATTGTTTAGGTTTGCAAGGGATTCTGGGTAACAGAACCTGGTGAGAGCCAGTCAAGTCACCCCATCCTGGATTTCCCTGGGTGTCTAGTTTTCAAAAATGTATAGGTTTGCTAGGTTTCCCTAGGTGCCGGCAGAGCTAGGGTTCAAAAACTACAGCTAGGCACTTTGCAAAAAAGGGTCATTTTTCACTGTGAAAATGTGGTGTGTCCACGTTGCGTTTTGCGCCGTTTCCTGTCGCGGGCACTAGGCCTACCCACACAAGTGAGGTACCATTTTTCTCGGAAGACTTTGGGGAACGCGGGGTGGGTGGAATTTTGTGGATCCACACAGATTCCAGAACTTTCCACCACAGAAATGTGAGGAAAATGTGGTTTTTTTGACAATTGTTTAGGTTTGCAAGGGATTCTGGGTAACAGAACCTGGTGAGAGCCAGTCAAGTCACCCCATCCTGTATTTCCATGGGTGTCTAGTTTTAAAAAATGTATAGGTTTGCTAGGTTTCCCTAGGTGCCGGCAGAGCTAGGGTTCAAAAACTACAGCTAGGCACTTTGCAAAAAAAGGGTCATTTTTCACTGTGAGAAATGTGGTGTGTCCACGTTGCGTTTTGCGCTGTTTCCTGTCGCGGGCACTAGGCCTACCCACACAAGTGAGGTACCATTTTTCTCGGAAGACTTTGGGGAACGCGGAGTGGGTGGAATTTTGTGGATCCACGCAGATTCCATAACTTTCCACCACAGAAATGTGAGGAAAATGTGGTTTTTTTGACAATTTTGTAGGTTTGCAAGGGATTCTGGGTAACAGAACCTGGTGAGAGCCAGTCAAGTCACCCCATCCTGGATTTCCCTGGGTGTCTAGTTTTCAAAAATGTATAGGTTTTCTAGGTTTCCCTAGGTGCCGGCAGAGCTAGGGTTCAAAAACTACAGCTAGGCACTTTGCAAAAAAGGGTCATTTTTCACTGTGAAAATGTGGCGTGTCCACGTTGTGTTTTGGGCCGTTTCCTGTTGCGGGCACTAGGCCTACCCACACAAGTGAGGTACCATTTTTCTCGGAAGACTTTGGGGAACGCGGGGTGGGTGGAATTTTGTGGATCCACGCAGATTCCAGAACTTTCCACCACAGAAATGTGAGGAAAATGTGTTTTTTGGACAATTCTTTAGGTTTGCAAGGGATTCTGGGTAACAGAACCTGGTGAGAGCCAGTCAAGTCACCCCATCCTGGATTTCGCTGGGTGTCTAGTTTTCAAAAATGTATAGGTTTGCTAGTTTTCCCTAGGTGCCGGCAGAGCTAGGGTTCAAAAACTACAGCTAGGCACTTTGCAAAAAAAGGGTCATTTTTCACTCTGAGAAAGTGGTGTGTCTTCGTTGCGTTTTGCGCTGTTTCCTGTCGTGGGCACTAGGCCTCCCCACACAAGTGAGGACCCATTTTTCTCGGAAGACTTTGGGGAACGCGGGGTGGGTGGAATTTTGTGGATCCACACAGATTCCAGAACTTTCCACCACCAAAATGTGAGGAAAATGTGTTTTTTTGACAATTTTTTAGGTTTGCAAGGGATTCTGGGTAACAGAACCTGGTGAGAGCCAGTCAAGTCACCCCATCCTGGATTTCCCTGGGTGTCTAGTTTTCAAAAATGTATAGGTTTGCCCGGTTTCCATAAGTGCCGGCAGAGCTAGGGTTCAAAAACTACAGCTAGGCACTTTGCAAAAAAAGGGTCATTTTTCACTGTTAAAATGTGGTGTGTCCACGTTGAGTTTTGCGCCGTTTCCTGTCACGGGCACTAGGCCTACCCACACAAGTGAGGTACCATTTTTCTCGGAAGACTTTGAGAAATGCGGGGTGGGTGGAATTTTGTGGATCCACGCAGATTCCAGAACTTTTCACCACAGAAACGGGAGGAAAATGTGGTTTTTTTGACAATTGTTTAGGTTTGCAAGGGATTTTGGGTAACAGAACCTGGTGAGAGCCAGTCAAGTCACCCCATCCTGGATTCCCCTGGGTGTCTATTTTTCAAAAATGTATAGGTTTGCTAGGTTTCCCTAGGTGCCGGCAGAGTTAGGGTTCAAAAACTACAGCTAGGCTCTTTGCAAAAAAGGGTCATTTTTCACTGTGAAAATGTGGTGTGTCCACGGTGCGTTTTGCGCCGTTTCCTGTCGCGGGCACTAGGCCTACCCACACAAGTGAGGTACCATTTTTCTTGGACGACTTTGGGGAACGCTGGGTGGGTGGAATTTTGTGGATCCACGCAGATTCCAGAACTTTCCACCACAGAAATGTGAGGAAAATGTGGGTTATTTTACAATTATTTAGGTTTGCAAGGGGTTCTGGGTAACAGAACCTGGTGAGAGCCAGTCAAGTCACCCCATCCTGGATTTCCCTGGGTGTCTAGTTTTCAAAAATGTATAGGTTTGCTAGGTTTCCCTAGGTGCCGGCAGAGCTAGGGTTCAAGATCTACAGCTAGGCACTTTGCAAAAAAGGGCCATTTTTCACTGTGAAAATGTGGTGTGTCCATGTCGCGTTTTGGGCCGTTTCCTGTTGCGGGCACAAGGCCTACCCACACAAGTGAGGTACCATTTTTCTCAGAAGACTTTGGGGAACGCGGAGTGGGTGGAATTTTGTGGATCCACGCAGATTCCATAACTTTCCACCACAGAAATGTGAGGAAAATGTGGTTTTTTTAACCATTGTTTAGGTTTGCAAGGGATTCTGGGCAACAGAACCTGGTGAGAGCCAGTCAAGTCACCCCATCCTGGATTTCCCTGGGTGTCTAGTTTTCAAAAATGTATAGGTTTGCTAGGCTTCCCTAGGTGCCGGCAGAGCTAGGGTTCAAAAACTACAGCTAGGCACTTTGCAAAAAAAGGGTCATTTTTCACTGTGAAAATGTGGTGTGTCCACGTTGCGTTTTGCGCCGTTTCCTGTCATGGGCAATAGGCCTACCCACACAAGCGAGGTACCATTTTTCTCAGAAGACTTTCAGGAACGCAGGGTGGGTGGAAGTTTGTGGATCCACGCAGATTCCAGAACTTTCCACCACAGAATTGTGAGGAAAATGTGGTTTTTTTTACAATTGTTTAGGTTTGCAAGATATTCTGGGTAACAGAACCTGGTGAGAGCCAGTCAAGTCACCCCATCCTGGATTTCCCTGGGTGTCTAGTTTTCAAAAATGTATAGGTTTACTAGGTTTCCCTAGGTGCCGGCAGAGCTAGGGTTAAAAACCTACAGCTAGGCACTTTGCAAGAAAAGGGTCATTTTTCACTGTGAAAATGTGGTGTGTCCACGTTGCGTTGTGCGCCGTTTCCTGTCGCGGGCACTAGGCCTACCCACACAAGTGAGGTACCATTTTTCTCTGAAGACTTTGGGGAATGCGGAGTGGGTGGAATTTTGAGGATCCACCCAGATTCCATAACTTTCCACCACAGAAATGTGAGGAAAATGTGTTTTTTTGACAATTTTGTAGGTTTGCAAGGGATTCTGGGTAACAGAACCTGGTGAGAGCCAGTCAAGTCCCCCCATCCTGGATTTCCCTGGGTGTCTAGTTTTCAAAAATGTATAGGTTTTCTAGGTTTCCCTAGGTGCCGGCAGAGCTAGGGTTCAAAAACTACAGCTAGGCACTTTGCAAAAAAGGGTCATTTTTCACTGTGAAAATGTGGCTTGTCCACGTTGTGTTTTGGGCCGTTTCCTGTTGCGGGCACTAGGCCTACCCACACAAGTGAGGTACCATTTTTCTCGGAAGACTTTGGGGAACGCGGGGTGGGTGGAATTTTGTGGATCCACGCAGATTCCAGAACTTTCCACCACAGAAATGTGAGGAAAATGTGTTTTTTGGACAATTCTTTAGGTTTGCAAGGGATTCTGGGTAACAGAACCTGGTGAGAGCCAGTCAAGTCACCCCATCCTGGATTTCGCTGGGTGTCTAGTTTTCAAAAATGTATAGGTTTGCTAGTTTTCCCTAGGTGCCGGCAGAGCTAGGGTTCAAAAACTACAGCTAGGCACTTTGCAAAAAAGGGTCATTTTTCACTCTGAGAAAGTGGTGTGTCTTCGTTGCGTTTTGCGCTGTTTCCTGTCGTGGGCACTAGGCCTCCCCACACAAGTGAGGAGCCATTTTTCTCGGAAGACTTTGGGGAACGCGGGGTGGGTGGAATTTTGTGGATCCACACAGATTCCATAACTTTCCACCACAGAAATGTGAGGAAAATGTGTTTTTTTTGACAATTTTGTAGGTTTGCAAGGGATTCTGGGTAACAGAACCTGGTGAGAGCCAGTCAAGTCCCCCCATCCTGGATTTCCCTGGGTGTCTAGTTTTCAAAAATGTATAGGTTTTCTAGGTTTCCCTAGGTGCCGGCAGAGCTAGGGTTCAAAAACTACAGCTAGGCACTTTGCAAAAAAAGGGTCATTTTTCACTGTGAAAATGTGGCGTGTCCACGTTGTGTTTTGGGCCGTTTCCTGTTGCGGGCACTAGGCCTACCCACACAAGTGGGGTACCATTTTTCTCGGAAGACTTTGGGGAACGCGGGGTGGGTGGAATTTTGTGGATCCACGCAGATTCCAGAACTTTCCACCACAGAAATGTGAGGAAAATGTGTTTTTTGGACAATTCTTTAGGTTTGCAAGGGATTCTGGGTAACAGAACCTGGTGAGAGCCAGTCAAGTCACCCCATCCTGGATTTCGCTGGGTGTCTAGTTTTCAAAAATGTATAGGTTTGCTAGTTTTCCCTAGGTGCCGGCAGAGCTAGGGTTCAAAAACTACAGCTAGGCACTTTGCAAAAAAGGGTCATTTTTCACTCTGAGAAAGTGGTGTGTCTTCGTTGCGTTTTGCGCTGTTTCCTGTCGTGGGCACTAGGCCTCCCCACACAAGTGAGGACCCATTTTTCTCGGAAGACTTTGGGGAACGCGGGGTGGGTGGAATTTTGTGGATCCACACAGATTCCAGAACTTTCCACCACCAAAATGTGAGGAAAATGTGTTTTTTTGACAATTTTTAGGTTTGCAAGGGATTCTGGGTAACAGAACCTGGTGAGAGCCAGTCAAGTCACCCCATCCTGGATTTCCCTGGGTGTCTAGTTTTCAAAAATGTATAGGTTTGCCCGGTTTCCATAAGTGCCGGCAGAGCTAGGGTTCAAAAACTACAGCTAGGCACTTTGCAAAAAAAGGGTCATTTTTTACTGTTAAAATGTGGTGTGTCCACGTTGAGTTTTGCGCCGTTTCCTGTCACGGGCACTAGGCTTACCCACACAAGTGAGGTACCATTTTTCTCGGAAGACTTTGGGGAATGCGGGGTGGGTGGAATTTTGTGGATCCACGCAGATTCCAGAACTTTTCACCACAGAAATGTGAGGAAAATGTGTTTTTTTTACAATTGTTTAGGTTTCCAAGGGATTTTGGGTAACAGAACCTGGTGAGAGCCAGTCAAGTCACCCCATCCTGGATTCCCCTGGGTGTCTATTTTTCAAAAATGTATAGGTTTGCTAGGTTTCTCTAGGTGCCGGCAGAGCTAGGGTTCAAAAACTACAGCTAGGCTCTTTGCAAAAAAAGGGTAATTTTTCACTGTGAAAATGTGGTGTGTCCACGGTGCGTTTTGCGCCGTTTCCTGTCGCGGGCACTAGGCCTACCCACACAAGTGAGGTACCATTTTTCTTGGAAGACTTTGGGGAACGCTGGGTGGGTGGAATTTTGTGGATCCACGCAGATTCCAGAACTTTCCACCACAGAAATGTGAGGAAAATGTGGGTTATTTTACAATTATTTAGGTTTGCAAGGGGTTCTGGGTAACAGAACCTGGTGAGAGCCAGTCAAGTCCCCCCATCCTGGATTTCCCTGGGTGTCTAGTTTTCAAAAATGTATATGTTTGCTAGGTTTCCCTAGGTGCCGGCAGAGCTAGGGTTCAAAAACTACAGCTAGGCACTTTGTAAAAAAAGGGTCATTTTTCAATGTGAAAATGTGGTGTGTCCACGGTGCATTTTGCGCCGTTTCCTGTTGCGGGCACAAGGCCTACACACACAAGTGAGGTACCATTTTTCTCGGAAAACTTTGGGGAACGCGGAGTGGGTGGAATTTTGTGGATCCACGCAAATTCCATAACTTTCCACCACAGAAATGTGAGGAAAATGGGTTTTTTCTTAACCATTTTTTAGGTTTGTAAGGGATTCTGGGCAACAGAACCTGGTGAGAGCCAGTCAAGTCACCCTATCCTGGATTTCCCTGGGTGTCTAGTTTTCAAAAATGTATAGGTTTGCTAGGCTTCCCTAGGTGCCGGCAGAGCTAGGGTTAAAAAACTACAGCTAGGCACTTTGCAAAAAAAGGGTCATTTTTCACTGTGAAAATGTGGTGTGTCCACGTTGTGTTTTGCGCCGTTTCCTGTCACGGGCAATAGGCCTACCCACACAAGTGAGGTACCATTTTTCTCAGAAGACTTTGGGGAATGAAGGGTGGGTGGAATTGTGTGGATCCACGCAGATTCTAGAACTTTCCACCACAGAATTGTGAGGAAAATGTGTTTTTTTGACAACTGTTTAGGTTTGCAAGGGATTCTGGGTAACAGAACCTGGTGAGAGCCAATCAAGTCACCCCATCCTGGATTTCTCTGGGTGTCTAGTTTCAAAAATGTATAGGTTTGCTAGGTTTGCCTAGGTGCCGCCAGAGCTAGGGTTAAAAACGTACAGCTAGGCACTTTGCAAGAAAAGGGT